>CALNVZ010000218.1:13844286-13859086 GCA_940671915.1 Paracentrotus lividus
AGGTAATATGGGCCACCTGAAGCAAATCATGTCGTGACCGTCGACCGGTAACCGATGACCGGTGTGAGCACCATAATGTTGTTCATATGAGCTGTACACGAAAATATATCGTCGTGAGAGCATCTAATGGCGAAATTTCTCTGAGAAAATTGCTGAAAACCAACAAGGTACGTAAAACATCCGGCATTTTTTTACCCTGATGTAAAATTTGATAATTCACAGAATGTGATGGTGAAAGAATGTTTGAGGGGGTAACCTCAATTGTTTTGTATATTTAGTAAGCTTATAGTTTCATTTTTATCATACTAGCGTGTCCAGGTCAATTTGTTGTAGTGAAGGGGTGCAATGTGGCATTGAATGCTTGCCTGACATAGCAACATTTGTGCAGGTAATATGGGCCAACCAAAATGGCGGAAATGATTCTGGTACTCAGTATTGGGATGAGGCATCAATCTCTTTGCTACGATTTTGGGGGGTATATTCACAGTATATAATTAATATAAATAACTTATTGTAGGCCTATATTGACTTGTATAATGAAAATAATATTTAAATAATATCTAAAAAAGACATAATATAAAAAATACAAAACAATGAAATTTATAGTCAAAGTATTTACTGAAGGGTCTTATAATTTCAAATGATATCTTAAAGTTAATGGTTTTCAACATCTTAAGCAAATTCTAGACATGGTAGAGTCATTGTAGTTTTTAAAACATACATAAAATACATGTGCCCATATTACCTGCACATGCAGGTAAAATGGGCACTTTGGTAATGACGTCAACATTTGAATATTGCAGACAGGGGGGTTGGTGATAATTTTTTTTCTTCACAATAAAAGTTAGAGCAGTAGTTATTGATTCATATAAACAAAGATTAGACTGTGTGTCATTTTGCAATTTTATGCAAATTAGGCAAATGAGCCTAGGGGGCCCATATTACCTGCATGTACCCTAACATATTAACTAAATCCGCATTATTTGCCGATATTTTTCCTTGTAGGCCTAAAAACAAAGTCAATTCAGTCAATACATCATGTAAATAAACAGTATTATCATTGCTTATTATTCAAGAAACGATCACAATTGTATAGCAATAAAAATGCGAACTATTTTAAATTCCTTTATGGTAGCGACATAGTTTTAAAAAGTATTTAATATCCTTCGTAATTTTTATTTACTGAAGATAAATTTGTGTTCTCCGAAACACGTGTCCTTCTTTCAAAATTTGATTTCTACGTCATCCTTATTCTGAAGTTAACCAATAAAATAAAATTCGTAAAGGTTAAGCAATGACTTAATGCAAAATTGAAATTGACATCTTACCATCCAATCATCGTTCCATGTATTGTCTTGTGGGAGGTAGCCGCAGCAGGTAGTAGTCTTGAATCCAAACTGTGAGATGTATCCTTTACTTTCCTCTTCTATATCCTCCTTTAAGCTCACACAGTTAGAACCAATCCGACCATCATTCCTCGCCTTTCTCTGCTGCAGTGTACTGTTGTGTAGATGCATTCTGCTCAATTTAAGCATACAGGACGACAAAATAATCAGGGACTGTGACAAGATATGACATGACTCCATCAATATAGGTTGTCGGCAAATTGAAAAATTATTGTATGGCAAATTTTCCTTTCATTGTTGGACTATTAGTGAATCGATCTTAGACTATTTTTGCACAATAATTATTATGCCTACTTCATTTTTCGTCAAGTTAATCTGATCCTACCTCCCCGACTCCTCCCCCCCCCCCCCCCCCATCATGGTTTCACGATTCCCTTCAAGAAATGTAGGCATATAGGACTGTGCGAAAAGAGAATATATATTTTGAAACAAATTATTATGAACATGCATACCGAAAAGTTTACCAAAAGTTTCTTATCAAGCAAAATTATATAACGTCTAGGGACTTTCACATAGCAGTATGCAAGCACAGGAAAAAGTTCCTTAAACTTTTCATACCTTGCGACGTCTTCACCCAATGCTGCAGCGTAATGATCTAGATCTTTCAGCTCCAAATGTTCCATAGTGAAGATGGATCCCTGATCACCACGCAGGTCATAGACCTCGATGGGCTTTGGACATCGCACGGTCCCTGTTGCTAGAATGGTATCTAGACCAACTCTCTCGCCTTCAAACATTGTCCTTGCCTGAAATAGAGAGACAGAGAGAGAGAGAGAAAAAAAAATGCAATTAATTTTATTCACCTCCGTTCTAAGGGTCTTATACCATACGTTCAGTATATTTTTAAATATTGATTTGCATTCAATCAATCAAAAATCCATATCAAAGCATGTCATTCTGTTTTCAAAATCGTTTATTCCACTCTTACCCCTCTCTTCGTATTCATCTTGACAAAGAATTTTCCTCTCTCCGTCTGCACACTTCTGCACTCATTGATGACCCCTCCCCCACGTGACGGGATAACCTCCGCAGTTTTCACATCCATCAGATCGCAAAGAATATTCTCCATGATATCTCAGCAAAATCCCTTTAGAACTTCAAGAAAAGGCATGAATGTTAAATAATGATCTCCACAAACAAAATGAATACCAGTGTCTCCAATCCCAGGTGCAGTTGTCTTAAGAAATATAGATTAGTGCTTGAAGTGCGATTATTCAATATTTGTACGGTTTACACAGTTTGAAATCTTCCTTGAAAACTATTTAGACAAGATGAAGTGGAGGCCACCGATGTTTTAGATTCGAGGTAAAACTAATACGATCGTTACGTTATTACCCCTCGACTATACTCTAGTAATGCAAATAATCATGTTTTTGATATTGAGTAAATAATTTTGTAGTACTGGGGAAAACCCGCTTGGTGTTGCAATCAATACGACCAACGTTATCGGAATCATTCATGTGTCGAAATACAAAGAACAGTCATCAATGAGCAATGACCGCCAGATCGCCCAGGAGAATACATTTTAGACTATCAGTTTTCCCCCGGCCCCCCACAAAGTTTTTTGTGGCCCTTGCCCCTTGGCATGCTTGGCAACACTCGATCTTTCCTGCAAGCTGGCAAGCCAATCATGGAGTGCATGGGAGCAGTTACTGGCAATATTTATTTAAAAAATATTACAAAGTATGAATATAATATAATGTGCCCTTGCACATCCATCATAGCACAGCGCCAAAATCTAAGTTAAAATTTTTTTTACTGGACAGTGGATACCGACAGGCAAATAAGTTTTGTATAACTTGACGCCTACTTCCAAGGTATGATTTCCAAAAATTCAACATGTTGGAAATTGCAAAGTGACAAGTTAAGAACGAAACTTGTTGGGAGAATTTGTCCCCCCCCTTCAAAATAATGGGGGTGCGTCCTCCATCCCCTGGATCTACGCGCCTAAGACATAAAGCTAGGGCTCTTCCCGTAGGACTAGTATTAATTAAATTTTCTTTTAGCGGGCATCCGATTAAGTTCCATAAACTAATCCTTTTCTTAACAAAATGTATTCTAAGCATTCAGTTAGGCCTACTTGGGGAATCCCCTAGGCATTTGTAACTGCTCACTGGAAACCAGTCAAATTATATATTTTGATAGACTCCAAATGAACTGACTTTATTCCTGAATGCTTCGAAGACTATAGTTCTACATGTTTTGTTTTTGTTTTTGTTTGTTTGTTTGTTTTTTTTCCCTTGGGGAGGGGGGGGGGGCAAAATTGGATTTTACAGATTATTGCATATACACCTATTTTTTCCCCGATCACCCCATACGATCCATGCCCCGTCCAGAATATGGATGGGTTAGGGGTAAGGTAGTAATAATTTGGGGGCCTTAATGGTAGTCATTTATCTTCATATTTTTAGGACTGAGGCCCATAAGCACTAAAAAAAAGAAAGAAAAGAAGTGCGCACTTTCTTTCTAAAAATTTGGTTGCATGGGGCGGGGGCGTGGCCACCGCCAAACCCCTCTTTCCATAGATACGCGCCTGGGGGGGGGGGGGCAGGGGGGGGTATATATACATTTAAATGTCCATATGATTGCAAAAGTTGTGATGTCTTTTGTAACGAGAAGTTACTAGTACTAGGGATGAAATATGGCGCCCCGGTCGTCCGATTGATCCCCGGCCCCGGTCGAAATATTGTGGTCGTACGCCTTGTAATTGTCGCACCGTACCACGCCCATGGCCATGCACTAGCCGGGCGACGATAGAATTACAATTCATTTGTGATCAAATACTTCCAACAAGGTCATTTGTAAGTATTAGCAGTGTTTCAATGCATGTGTTTTCATGAAAATAATTATATTTTGTTAATCCATTAACGGAGGGGAATATTCTTCCCTCTCTTTGAATATTTGACAATATTCTTTGCTGGAGTCTTGGACGTTGCCCCACTTATTCAAATCTGTGTAAGCAGCATCCAGTTTCTCATTACATTGTTGTTCAGTTGTAATGTGTAGACTCTAGATCTAACGTTACTGTGTTACTAGATTCTTTAGATCTAGCACTGTTCGATCTATTTATTTACACAATATTTCTGTTTAGGCCCCTATATTTAAATCATGATTGACTGAAATATAATTATAAAGTCAAATACAATGTCAATGATTCACAAAGTCAAGCAGTGCCTTATTACTGACCAGCCCCCGTCGCAAAGCGACTGAACTGACGAGTCAGTACAGTAGACATATTTGGTGAAGGTTTGAAAATATCTATACATGACCTCAAATTTCGTGGTCAAAAATACCTTATTTGAATTCATACTCAATTTGAATCAAATCTTTGAAGTTTTTCCTCGAATTGGTGACATCTGCAAATGTTTCACATGAAGTAATCAACGAATAAGGAAGAAAAATACAGGAAAATTGAGTCCATCCACATATATTTCTCTGTGTGTGCGCTGTCTTTGCCACAGAGTTAAATGCGTCTTCGCACAGTAAAATGACGTCGTAGAAAATGGCAGCGATGGCACCAACAGCAACACTCTATGAGAAGAGACGAGGCCAACTGGACATTCATTTTGGTAAGTCAAAAAGCTTTTATATAATTCAGTTTCATAACGGCCGTGTCTTGAAATATCATACATGCCGTTGAATTACATTTTAACGTTAGATTCATCATATTGACCAGTATAATCACCTGATCGCTCATCATCGCTGGTTGTTTCACTGTAAATGGAGGTGGTGGAAGTACAGCCCCGTCGCCTTCGGCAACGGGGCTGTGTATAGTTAGCAGTGCCTATGTCTGCGCACCCACGTAAATACGCGAATTTGATAGAACAAAACCCCCAACTAATATCTTAACCTCAACAATCCATTTTGAAGAAACAAAAAACTGTGAAAATAATTGATTAAAAATGGTTTTCAGCAAGTTTTATTTGCTACCCTGAAAATTTCAACCATTCTCAAAAAGTGAAAGTCAAAAACTTGCGTGCGCTTGATTTGCGTGCAAAATCAGTTAGTGCACAGACATGGGCACTTTCCAATTTTGCTACACAAAATGACAAGCCCGTCTAAAATTAGTAAAAAGAACATTGTTCTTGGGAATGATATCATGAATTTTTTTGCTTCATTGATCATTAGAATATGAAGAATGGAATAACATCAATGAATCTTAAAATGATATTTTACCTTGTATTGAAATTGAGGTCAAGTTTTAGATTCACAGACTTGGGCACTTTCCAATTTTACTACACAAAATGACAAGCTTGTCTAAAAATAGTAAAAAAAAACATTGTTCTTGTGAATGATTTCATTAGTTTTTTTGTTTCATTGATCATTAGAATATGAAGAATGGAATAACATCGATGAATATTAAAATGATATTTTACTTTGCATTGAAATTGAGGTCAAATTTTAGATGCAAAGACTTGGGCACTTCTTTCATACTAGATCTAAAGAATCTAGAATCTAGTAACACAGTAACACATTGCAACTTAGACCGAGGCTGCTCTGTCTTCATCGCGTATCTCTCTGAAGACTGAGAGCTTCCATTGCGTGAGCTGTTCAAAATACAGTGCTGTATTCTCTGTTAAATTTCCCAAATTTCATGGGAAAAACTTACAGAAACCCCCAAAACCCAACTTCAACAAGACAGTTGGGATCAAAAAGGACAATTTCTAGAGAAAATCTACTTCCAGATGCGGTAAGTGGAATAACTTTCATAATCTTATAGATCTATAATATGATCACCGAAAAACACACTCGGCTATGTACACTGCATTTTGAACAGTACGCACAATGGAAGCTCTTCTGTCCTCAGAGGGGATTACGATGAGGACAGAGCAGCCTTGGTCTTTATTACACTGAACAACACTAAATGATAACAACAAAATTGAAGAAAAGAGAAGAAGATACTAGACTAGAAATTAGAATGTTCTTTGGCTGAGGATGGTGGGTTATGCTGAAACAGGCTTTGTCTTTAAAATTCATGTTCTCTTATCTTTATTTTGAACTTCAAATCTTTTTACAATCATAAAAATGGATTAATTTACTTCTATCGTTAGATATTCATTTAAAAGCTATTGAGTTTTGGGTGTCCAGACACCTTACAAAAATGAAGCCTTGTCTATTGTCATAGGAATAAGCCCAAAATATAGGTTGAATAGTGCTTTATCATCATCACTGATGTTTTTTAATGATATTTTTCTAACATTTTGTGCAAAAAATTCAAAGACGTTGCTTGTTACTCTTTTTAAATGGCTAGTTAAAATCATGTCCGGACACCCAACCTTTCCGGCACACAGCAACCAAGTACATGTATACTATATTTTGTATCTCTGTTCTGTTAAACCTTGTAAAATTCATTTGTAAAATATTAGTTTAGTGAAGGTGCATGATGATTCATTATTTAATGACTTTCTTTTTATGGTCCTCTCTCCCCTGTAGGAGTGAGATGTTTACCACTGCCGATCTTGGTGCATTTGCAACATTGACAAGCTTGCCATGACTTCAGAGACCTGTGAAATATGTGGCCAGGAAGGATTTATGGGCGAGGCTGAGGTCAGGACGCACATGCTGCTGGATCATGAAGAAAACTCAGGGTCGTGCCCCTTGTGTGACCTCGCGCATGTGACCGTCGAAGAACTGGCGTTCCATATGAACACAGCCCACCGCCATATACTCAGTCCGGCCCATTCTGGAAAAGTTACCTCGAGTGACTACAGTAGGCCTACAGGAAGTCATACACCTTACAACAAGGATGATATTGTTGTGGTAGCTGAAGAAGTTCATGAGGAGAATTCTTTGATCTATATCGAAGACTACTTTGCCAAACCATCAGGTACAAAACTGCAGAATGGGGATTCGGTTGATAAACATAAACAAAACAGAACTGCGTTGATGATGCGATGTAGCCCTTGAAGATGGAAATGAAATGGATGTAAACCAGAATATGACGGATACGTGTCCAGAAGATTCAAGTAATTTGAATCAATCAGTGGATCTGAATGGTAGCTCAGGCGATTTATTTTCTAATTCATCCATGTCTGCTGCCCAAGATGAAAGTGACCATGAGGATTGCAGTGGAGAGACAGAGAAGGAAGAGTGTTTGATTGTTGATGAACCAAGAAGTTTTGAAAAGAAGGAACGTAGTCAGACTTGTGGCAGGCAGGACTGGACCAGGGGAGGGGGAAGGTGGACCCTCGGGACCAAAAGCTGAATGATCGTAAGAGAGGAAGAAAAGAACCTGATGTTAGACCCAAAGACACCCACCAGTCACCGGCTTGCAACCTGTGGAGAGACAGAACAGCCATCAATCCCTCGATACACAGGCATCCTCCAGAAGCGGGAATGAAAGTGTGCCAGTGAGAACCAGCAGCCCATTCCGTAAACTCTTAAGAACACTCACAGGAAGGACAGCAGAACCTGAAGAGAGGATAAGAAGGAAAAAGAGCGGGATTTGGGTCGACCTTACCAACGATTCCGAACCTGATCTTCTGGATGACGACTCTCTAATGTTCATCGAGGACGCACTTCCAGCAGACGAGATCCAATGGGATGATATTCCCAGCACCAGCAGCACTGTGAATCAATACTCTACCTCAACACCAACTAAAGCCAAAGCAAAATCATCAGTGGATGCAAAGGCAAAGACCAAAAGCCCTGATAAACCAACTCTTCTAAGTCTGAGCCAGAGCTCAAAGAATGTGCAATCCCCTATCCTCTGTCCCATATGTGGGCTTGGCAGTTACGATTCTGATTTCCTCAACAGACATATCAACACAGAACATCCTGAAGGAGCCGTTGGAGGGACAAATACCAAAAGTAAGGTCCCTGATAATGGAGCTGCCGGAGGTAGCGACATCACTTGCCCTGTTTGCGGGCTGGTAGGGCTAGGACCTGATGAAATGAATGTGCATGTGGAGAGTCACTTTGTGGAAGGACCAGTAGCCACAAGAGACGTTGCCAGTACAAGTCGTAGTAGGCAAACGGAAATTGTGGACGTAGACAGAAGGCTTGCTGAGCAACTAGCTGATGACGAGAAGCGAGAGCGGAAAAAGAAAGAGGAAGAAGAGTTCAAGAAGTTACAGGTACTTTTAAATTTGCCCTTACACTTGTCGTTTACAACATTATGCATTAACCTGCAAAATTATTCAGTATGATTACTTATAACATAAAAATAAGTGAAAGATATCTGACTATCTTATGATTCGTTTAAAGCAGGAAATCAATTCAGTTGGTATTCAATTGAATAAAGAAAAAAGTATTCGATCCTGTGCTCAATACTCGGAAAGGAATTAAGACAAATCTTCAGTCTTCCGTGCAGCTTGGCTAAGTCAGATTTCATACATGTACAGTGTATGTACCCTTATATCATTTATATCATTTTCTTATTTTTTTCCTTCTGATTTTACGTGTCTTTGACAGGCCATGTATGGTACCGATGGTAGTGGTAACTTTAGAAGACAAAGCGAGCGTAATACTTCAAAGGCTGTGTGGCGAGGTCAGATGAGTCCGTTTGAATACCATGAGCAGAATCTAGCACTGAAAGAAGCAATGGCCACAGGTGTCGACTCTGGGCAGTCCAGGACAAAGGGTGAGATCTCGATCAAAATGAAAGTGTTGCATATAGTCAAATTTTTAAAATGGAGGGTTTTATTTCTACAAATGTTACGAGTCAGAGAACCAACACAGAATTGATATCGCATGAAAATATCGTCAGTAACATTTAATGTGTGTCAATATGTCAAACTATGGAATTACACTCTGATTTTGGGTGAAAATATCTAAAATTACAGGTTATTAAGAACCTACCATGACTCTTCCACAAGATCATAAAAAATGGCAGGATCGTTTGTAAGAAGACCTTTTTTTAACTTAAACTTTTTTACTTTTTGCAATAAGATATCATTCCAAGACTTGTGGACTACTACAACAACAAGGTTCATGGTGTTTCCTTTGCCCGTCTCTCAACCAACTTGGACCACTTCTCCTCCTCCATGGGAGATACCGGATGGGGATGTGGATACCGCAACATCCAGATGATGCTATCCGCCCTGGTAGAGGACCCTCGCTTCGTACAGGTGGTGTTTAATGGTGAGTTATTTTATTTCCTCTGAGTTTGATTCTCTTTTCCTTTCAACAGGGCAAATATATGTCCGTCTTTGCTCCATGTTTTGTCCACTTTGACATTTAGTCTCGTCTCATTGAGCAGTTTTTGATTTCTCATTGTGAGGTCCTCAACGATGGACATTTTCTGTCCTTTTAGCTTGCGTCACTTCGAGATGAATTTGACTATGATGCCTCTCGGATGATCTTTGTTGGGATGCTCTTTCTTCTGACCCACCCTATGGGAGCGTTCGATGTCCTTGACCTTGAAATCTACTTGGAAGTGTTCTTCCAACCTTTAAAACGATGATGTCACTATTTTCTCCCGCCCTTTCTTGGCAACCAAAGATCCTTACACGATTTCTCCTTGAGTATTGTTCTTGGGCATCTAACTTCAGATCAATAGCCTCGAGGTTGTTATTGTTAGACTATTATAGACTGATTTGATTTTTTACTTCAGTGAGCTCCTGGGATTTTTCAATATTGCTCATTTCAAGTTCCAGGATGAGGGCACTTTGCTTTTCTATCGTTTCTTCCATCACTTTGACCTGCTTTGCAATTGATTCTTCTACGAGGGAGAGAAAGCAATTGCTTTGTAGAATGTCTTCAATGACCTGTTGTACCAGAACAGAGTCACACTGTTCCAGGAATTGACTGATTGACTTAGACCTTGTCTACACAGAGAATGAACCTGGGTCTGAAGAATTCATGATGAAGAGTATAAAGACTGTCCACAATAGAGCCTGCTGATCTATCATCAGAGGATTAGCAAAGCAATTAAGTTAATAAAAAAATAAAATAAAATAAAGTGGTTCAAAGAAATACAACAAAAACTGTTGAAATATTCAGGCTTAACAAATGTGTGTTGTCCCAGACATGCGTTTCTGTATGCAGGGCATGTGACTCTGAGTAGAACTGAGTCAATTTTTTACAAATTTGGTTATTTCAAAACATTAGCTCATACAGCAAGTCTAGATTCACCTAGCAGGTAGGCTAGCTCGCTGCATGTGGTTTGAAATCAGGCAGTGTGCTGGTAAATTGAAGAACACTCTTGAATACCGTCACATCCGTCAGTACAAATTGAGTAGAATCCCTATTTGCTGTTTTTTTCAGGATGTTAGTCTATCAGAACAACTACCCCCAACTCAATTACCCCCAGGACAACTACCCCGAGGGTTAGGTGCAGGGTTAGAGGGTAGCTTTTTGACAAGGGGTAGTTGTGTGAGTGAAGGTTCCTTGAACTGCATACAGATATTGAGAGTCAACCAAATTTCTTTGGGATATGACTACTCCGAGGGTACAATTTCATGGTACATTGCACGATTTGCAGAAAGCTAGCTGAGTCAAGCTTTTCTCTCACTGCTCTCACTCTCTAGAACTTGTCCGAATGATACAGAAATCTCTATACCCACCATTGGTGGGATGGCCGTGAAACACATAGACATAGCGGACCACCAGTATCTCTCTGTAAAATTATACCTTGTCATACAACGATTGACAAATGAGCCTGTAATCAATCAAAATTAATGTTATCTTTTTTTTTTATGATAGGAAGGAAAGATATTCCATCCATCCCCCGTATTCAGCTTCTAATCGAGGATGCTTGGAGTAAGGGGTTTGATGCTCAAGGTCGTGACCAGCTCAAGGGCAAAGTTCACAACACACGGAAGTGGATCGGAGCCACGGAAGTCGTGGCCATGTTCTCTGCTTTGCGCATCAAGTGAGTTTCATACGAGAGCAGTTAATAATAATAGTAATAATAATGTTGATAATGTGATTGTGAAGTTATTATGTTGTTGAGCAAGGCATTTTGTCTACATGTTTCTTCCCACCCGGGTGTAACTTTGCCTGACTGTTAACCCTTTGAACCCTGAATTATATGCAGATTTCTGGAAATTTAAAGTCTACAATTTATATTTACAAGGTTGAAAGAGGTATGCAAAATTTTACTGCGATGATAAAGGTTCTGTAATGACATTTTTGCAATAGTGCCATCATTGGCAAAAGACACAAAAAAGTTTGGGACCGAGAATCCTTGTAATTTTTTTCCTTCAAGTTTCTGAAGGGCACGTGGAAAAGGGCATTTTAGGATATTGTACCGTCTGTGGCAAGCCTATCCTAGCTATATATAAATTTAGAATTAAAGCAATCCCAAAGGACACAACTTGGTTTTTAACCTGTAATTTTCTATGTACAAGAACATAAGCCTTCATGCCTTTATGTGCATATGAACCAAATTTGTTTGTTTTGATTTTTTTTCCTTATCTATGTACAAGAATTTTTTTTCCTTCCCTTTTATACATTGTAATAGATGCAGACTGCTTGACTTCCATGCGCCTAGCGGGCAGAATGGTACCCATCCACGTCTCTTTGCCTGGATCAGAGATTACTTTGGTAAACCCCCAATGCTGTCTATGGACAGCTCTGTGAGATCCAACAAGTTACCACTCTACCTCCAACATGAAGGTAATTCAGACCATGTGCAGTATGTAACTTTAAACTAATTTTAAGGCAAATTCTTTTGACTTTCTATGTGTGCAGGAGTTATTTTTTTTCATACTTATATATATCATATTTTACCTAATGAGCTTTTCTTCAGAACAAACTGCTAAGAGATTATGTTACGAAAAAAAAAATCATTCATTGCATTGATGTCTGTGTTAATGAAAAATGTTGCCCTTTACAGGATTTTTGTTTCATACATATGCCTTCAGTCATGTTGGGTTGGGGGGGGGGGTATGGGGAATATGTATTTGAGTTGTTACTTTTTGTCTCAAAGTCTTAAAGTCACTTATACAGTCTACTTCTGTTATAATGAAATGCTCAGAACCAAATATTGTCGTATAGCAACACCACCTTATATTGGTTTGCTCACTTTTCAAATTGTGAAAATACAAAATTACTTGTCATACAATTATCTTATCATGCCATTTCACCTTTTACTATATTTTCTTTATTATTCTGAACAGGCCACAGCAGGACGATCGTTGGCTATGACACGATGAAAGACAGATCTTCTAGGGTTTTGCTCTTTGATCCGAGCCTCCGGGTGACCGAAGCCAATGCTCTCAGGTAAAAATGATCTGTAAGGATGAATAAGTCTGATTTTATCTTCAAATTGGCAACTTCCTTTAAGATCAAAAGTTCCTCTTGTTTTAGATTTTTAGTTTTGCATCTCCCTCCCTCATTTCCCATTTCTTTGATTCCTAACATTTGCACATGACTTATAGAAAATCAAGACATGTTTTGTACTTCGTTATGAGCAGTAATTCATACTAGGTAACTTTGTTGTCTTGTAGCCTGTAACAAGGTATGGCCACAAGTATCTTGTTCTAGTTGTGTGGATCATAGTAGTATAATTATGTTATCAATCATGAATCTGACTTTTCTTATTATTTATTAATTAATGGAATTTTTCAGGAGAGGAAACGTCACTGATAACTCATGAAAGCCAAACACTGTCACATTAACTTTACAAATATATCGCTGTACTGGATAATATGCAATGTGGATTGTGTTTTAGTTAATCTTTTCAATGGATTTTGACTGAATATGAGAAAAATCTCGGGTTTAACAACTATAGCGCACTATGCATGTTACAGTGAAGTTATGGGTTCAATACAAAATAAATCTACCAATTGTCTTTTGTTAAGCATCATTTGTCATTTCCAATCCCCTTGGACAGGTCTGAAAACTGTAAGTCCCAGCTTTAAATGCTACCTTTCAAGCATGATTATTGCAGTTAAATGGAGCTACAATTGATCATCAAATATTTTATGAATATACTTAGAATTGAAATTGGTCTTCTTTTCAGGAGAGGAGATGTCACTGGTCATTCACTGAAGCCATTCAGGAAAGCATTGAATCAGATGAAAGCCAGGCAATATCAAATTGCCTTTACAATTATTGTACGGTCCCCTTGATTGCTTTGCTTAAAACATGAATGTTTAATACATTTCTAGCAGTTCCATAAAGCTACAATCAATCATCAATGATTTAAAAGAATCTTATAATAATGTGTTTTCTTTTCAGGAGAGGAGACGTCACTGGTCATTCACTGAAACCTGTCAGGAAAACATTGAATCAGATGAAAGCCAAGCAATATCAGATTGTCTGCATTGAAGGAATTATCACATCGGACCAAGAGTATGAGGTAAGATTGCATTGTAATAGATGAATGTGTTATGATGAAAGTGTTTCACCAAGTCATTCGTAAGTTTGAATTACTTTACGAACGACTGGTGATTAGTTCTTATTCTAAATGAATAAGCATATGATTAATGTAGCACCCAAGAACATGTTCCAGTCATTCGTAATGACATTTATGACATCACAAATGACTTAGTGAAACACACCCCTGTTTTAAAAGAAAATATTCTTCCAATGAGTATTTTGTACTGCATTTTCCTTGCAGTTACAATACAAGGCATTTCACAATTTGCTTCACAAATCTGATCAAATCATTCATCATTTGGATAAATGGTGTGATCCGATCACTTAGAGATAAGCTTAACTTACATGTTACTGGCACTTAAATTTCAAGCACATCCATTAATTAATTAATGCATAAATCATTACTTTGATCGAGATCTCATTGGCATGCCTCCCGTGAGCATGAACTGATCAATGAGGTAATGCATATATTTCTTATGATACTTGTTGGAATCGCTTAGATATTGAATTTGTTTTAAAGGTAGTGTGATCCTTTTGCAGGCTAAAATATTACATTTCTAGTTTTTGAGAGGATATAGTAGTATATCAATGATTTTATCTTCCCACAACATGATTAAGCTCAGATGTGTTTGTTTTTCATAATATTGCGATTATCAAAATTAATTCCTATTTTTTCGAACTTCGAAAAATATACCGTACGGTGCGAACCGTTGACTGTTAGCGCAGAGAATAATGCACGCTGATGCGTCGTGTGTATATTGCTGTGTGTGGTCCGTGCTGCATGCGCTGTAATGGAGAGCTGGTCTAGATTGATAGTCAGATTTTCGTTTCATATCACTGATCTAGGCAACCTATTACAGTAAGATTGAATAGACAGTATAGGTTGATCATATTCTAAAGTTATGCCAAGTTGCATTAGTTTTCGCAATTTGTGAAAAAGGATGACACTACCTTTAAATGTTACTATTCAACTTTATCAATATCATCCAATGTTATGAATTGTGAAAATTGCAAAGCAAAAACTTGGCTTCATCAGGCGATTTTACTTTGCAATTTTCATGATTTCCAGTAAATGATTCATAACTGACTGATATTGTTCAAGATTATTGGATGAATCATAATATTCA
>CALNVZ010000218.1:13860333-13888057 GCA_940671915.1 Paracentrotus lividus
CAAGCTGCAAACAAAATATTATCCAATCAGGATCCTTGTTGCCTGGATTTCTTGCATTAAAGTCTCACTGTGAACCAATGACAATTGGTAATATTAAATTTGCAAATGATCCTGGATATCATGGCCTTTAGCCATGCAATATTTATGATTGTTAGTTACAGCCATGGGGCGGGGGGGGGGGGGAGTCGCTCTTTTACTTGTGGTTGGTCATTCATATTTTTTTTTTGGCAGGGGGGGGGTCTGTTTGGGGTGGGCAATTTATGATTTTAAGAACTTTATTCATTCAGTCGCCTGCGCCTGTTACAGGGCACTGAAAGTATAACTGTGTTTTACTTTGAAATGATTCCGTATACATTGGTTCTATATCCTTGGTTATGTGCCACTGAATGCCACTCTATTCAAAATTGTTATTGTAAAATCGCAGTGTGGTTCCTTTCATGCACTTTCTTGAACAATAGACACATTGACAATATCCTTCTCATGTATCTGCATATTTTTGATTTTTTTTTTTTTTTCATTTCACTTGCAGAAATGAAAGATTTTTTTGTTCTCCAAGTTGACCACATCCTCATTGAATGGTATAAACATCATCACAGAGTGAACCAGATAGTGTGGTTTTGAAACTGTACGTCTAATTTAAAGTTTGTAGGGGACGGCAGGGAATGCCCCCCCCCCCCACACACACACACACACACACACACACATACACACAGACACAAGTAAAAGCACAGGCATGCTTGTATACTTCTCCTCTTCAAAAATACCCTTATTTCCAGAGGCACATAAATGTGTCTATTGTCCAACAAAATGTCATGAAATTTATACACCTGTTTGTAGTGTCTGTGTTTTTTGGGAAAGAATTTGGTAAAAATGTTTACAGAGGAGATTTACTTATTTAAAAAAAAAACAAATCTACAACTTGGTTCTTTGTCCATATGCTCAAATGTTCTCGGTAAAAAAGGTTCACAGAGGCGATTTACTTATTTAAAAAAAATAAAAATCTACAACTTGGTTTTTTGTCCATATGCTCAAATGTTCTTCAAAAATATCTGCTTTAAGCATTGTCCCTAAAAGCCTTGTATTGCCCCTGAAAGCTGTCTTACTGACATTATTGCCATTGTCTTAATTGGTACGATCTCTATATGGGGGTACATGTATTTCATTTTTGATAAAAACAAAATAAGTTGATCTGCTGGGATATTTCATATTTTAAACCAAAGCATTATAAAACTTAAATATGCTCCATATTTACATGTGCCTTGTCTAAGAAACGTTTTATATCTGAATAGTAAGTAAATAAAGGTTAATGAATCATATGCTGAAAATTATCTACTATGCATTTTATACATGTATTTCGGAAAAAAAGAATTCTTTTGTGTGGGGTAAAATGATTAACAACAATACTGTATCAATTTTGGCATCCAAAAGCAGAATAGATACTGTTTTTTGTCAAGGGTGATGGTATGTAAACATTTACAGTACATCTTATAAATGATAGAATTTTGAAATGATGCACTTAGTATTTCGTGAACTTTTTTTTTCACCAAGAAAAATGACTTTCCTGACTTTCCCGGTTCCACTCTTTCTTATATGCACTGAACATAATATATGGGAGCTGTACAGACATCCTATCAGATAACCCGGAATATGTGTGCCCTTTCTTACTCATATTAACTTACATGCCTTGTGGATTTCAAGAGGTTTCCACTGATAAATATTTTTCTATAAAGATGTTGCAATACAATGTTATGAGATATATCTTGTTCCTATTGTGCCTTACAAGAAAATTTTGTATACAAACTTTACTTATGATTGCCAAAACACATACATGTATTTAAGATCTTATTATAATATATACATACACTGTTGCTTATAATATCTTTGTTTTTTAGTTTTGATGTCTTCTTCTGTATTCAATTATCTATTGTTATTGGGGTACATGTATATGTATCATCGTTTGTCGTCTTTGCAGCTGGCATGTTCGTGGGATCTGGTGGGACTAAAATATGATAATACAATATTAATTGTACAATGAATTATATTATACAATTATATAATGTGACAATGATGTTAATTTAATAAGTGCACTTATTGTTAGAGAATCATAAGAAACAACCACTGAATATAGACAACTGCACAGAATGATGATTTTTGTGATGATTTTGGTCAGAAATTTCTGCAGAGGATAAAATGCGTCCAAAAGATTGAAATAATTTTAGTGGTCCCCAATGGATTTGAGTCTCTGAAACATATGACCTTGCAATGTATGTTTAGTTTTTTTTTAGTGAAATCTAATTTCAGCAAGTTCTTGTTCAATTAATTTAAACTTTTGTTCTCCAAATCATCAATAACAATTCTATTAGACACAGTTTCAATACCAGAACTTGATTTTATTCATGAAGTCTCAAAATAATCTTGGTTTGGTAGAAACGTCCTTGTCGCTTGATGTAAATATGTTTTGTACAAAAATCAAATGTTCTTTGAAATACTTGTTTTTCATCAAAGTGAGAAGGTGTTGTAAAAAATAATGAATTTATTTAGAAAATTTTCTGTAAATATTACATGAGGGAACGTCATGAGACAACGATTCTAACAACGATGACAATTTATTTATGTAGAAAATATAGTCATACAAAATCAATGCTGTAAACTTTACTTGCTCGGAATCCAGTTAATAATGAAATAAGAATTTGCCCAAGCATCTAATTTCAGGTTTTTTAAAGGTCACATCAGTGTAAAACACATTTTAGGTACTTGTATAAGGTCTATAATATTATATTGCCAAACCAAACTAATGTAAATTACATGATCAACGTATGAATATGATTCTATTCAAATTCCTCTATGACTCATCTGTCTTTTCTCCTTTTTAATATCGTTCTCTCTCTCTTTCTTTTTCTCTATTTTGTACTCCTTTACTCACTTCAGAAAAGTGGATGAAAAATAATATCACAAAGTATTTAGAGGTTTAATTTAAAGGTAGTGTCATCCTTTTGCAGGCAAAAATATTATATTTCTAGCTTTTGAGAGGATATAGTAGTATATCAATGACTATTATCTTCCCACAACATGATTAAGCGCAAATGTGTATGTTTGTTATTATATTGCGATTATCAAAATTCATTCCTATTTTTTCGAACCTCAACGATGTTGATGGAGAGCTGGTCTAGATTGGTAGTGAGATTTTCGTTCCATATTACTGATCTAGATTGGTAGTGAGATTTTCGTTTCATATTACTGATCTAGATTGGTAGTGAGATTTTCGTTTCATATTACTGATCTAGGCAACCTATGACAGTAATCTTGATTGAACAGACAGTATAGGTTGATCATATACTAAAGTTATGCCAAGTTGCATTAGTTTTCGCAATTTGTGAAAAAGGATGACACTACATTGTACCTTTAACCCTAAAAAGACTGGGGGGGGGGCTCATTCAGCCCCCCCCTCGACATTTTTCGCGATAACTTTGCAACGCGAAAAAAAAATTGGGCGAAACTTCATGACTATTTTCTTTCAAGTCTCGCGCAACTTTTGAGACCAAATTTGCGATGCGCGGGTACGCGGTTCCGAAATTACGTAACATTTTGTAACCGTGCGTCAGACCCAAAGTAGCTCAAATATGTGATTTTGTGTACAAATCCAATACAAATTGTGTTTTCAGCCAAAATTCATAAATGTATCATTATTTTCTCTTTAACTGATTAAAATCAATTAATTTAAGGTTGTTTATGATTAAAATAGTGTCACCAATGATTTCCATCGGAAAAAAAATAAAAAACAAAAAGTCGAAAAACAAAGAAATACATAAGAAATTTTAAAAACAATAGAATACATAAGAAAAAAATCTTGATACAGATTTTTTTAAAAAAACCCATTTCACCAGAAGCCTACAAAGAACCTGTAAACCAAAAATTAGCACTTTTAGAGCTTTATTTAATTTATTAGAGCAAATCTTAGATTTTATGCATAAATTAGCATAATTAATTAGTGAAGAAATTTTTCGGAGAATATGACTATTCAACGGCCGAGATCTTAGGGGGGGGGGGGGGCTGAATGAGCCCCCCCCAGTCTTTCTGTGTGTCAAAATAGCCCAGTCTTTTTAGGGTTAAACTGCCTTATTACCCTTGCTATATCAATTTTCTCTAAATCATAAATTCACCACAATATCTTTTCACGTTCAAAATGACTTGCTTTTTCTCTCTCTCCCTCACTTGAATAGATGAATCGACCTTGGAAAAATTCTATATTATCTGGAAATCTCATAAAGATGTTCTTCAATTCAATATCTTTGAAATAGGTCTTTAAATGAATCAATACTAGTTATTCTCATATTTCTAAAATCATCCTGTTTAATCATTTATTGTGCAATATGAAAACATTTATGAATTCCAATGGAATACAGTCCACTCCTATGATAACAGGTTGCTCAGGACAAAGGTACCTCTTCCTTGAAATTGGGACCAGGGGAGCATTTCACGAAACAAATATTCACCGATTCTCATTGACAACTGTTATAAGCTACTGAAATGCTTGCATCTGATTGGCTGAGAGAAAATTTGTCATAATGAAATCTTGTATTTGTCTCGTAATAACAGGAGTGGACTGTAGTACATTAGACATACAGACATTGTAACAATGCATAACATGTTCTTGTCTTAGGCGACTTACCAAAAGATAAAGCCGCGGCCTTCTGCGTGAACGCCGCGCAACGGCGCTTGAAACCGGATGTACTAATCCCCTCAAATTAAGTCAATGGAAGAATCATAAGGGAACGGTATATCCGGCATATAATCCCGCTTTGCGGCGTTCACGAAGGAGGCCGCGGCTTTATCTTATGTTAAAGCGCCTTGTTATTTACAATTCTGATACCTATCCTATTCCTATATTTAATATATTAAAAAAAATTTTATATGTCTTCCTCAATAAATTAACTGAATGGTGTGTCAAATTATTTACTAGAGGTTTTATATAATGTATAAATACATGTACTTCCTTCACTTTTCAGTAGTGTTCATCAGTCTTCTTGAAATAAAGATATATAGTTTTATTGCACTTGATTGTTTCTATTCTTGTTTACTCATTTCATTTTCCTATTTACGACAAATAAGACAAGAAAATGCAAATCCCAACTCACATTTTGCATTACATGTACATGTATATCAAATTTTCAAATATCAAAGTTACTTTAATTTTAAATCAACGAACATTCTTTTGACTAAGAGTAGGTCTATGCCTTTCTGGCTTGAAACAAAGTACCAGTATATGGCTGTAATTGTTAATATTGTCTGATGAGACTGAAAGCCATTAGAAGGAAATATATCTTTCAAATTAAACGGATCGATTTTCTGAGATCCAGAGAGACATTGCATATTCGTGTATGATTTTATGAAGTTTACTCCCTAAATAATTAGCGAGGTTCATCCGATTGGTACGATTATTTAACAGCATCTCTTTTTTTTTTTTTACACAGTCACTGATTTTTTATCAAAACCATTAAAAAAAAAAAAAAAATCTTGTAACTTTCGTGTACTGGCAAACACTTCATCAAACAATCAATGGTGAATAATGGTTCAAACGGTAGCAATCACCTGTACGGTCCACACAGAAACGTTAACGCAAACAGAGCCCCTGTTACAACTGGTAATGTCGCAGCGCCACATTATGTCACACAAACTCATTAATTTACATCTGGGATCAACCTGTGACATCACCATCCCCAAGATATGACTGGGCCTATTGTCAGTGCTCTCTTAGCGCAAATAACGTTTCTGTGCAGCCGGTACAGATTGTTTGACAGAGTTTAGTGCCAGTACTTAATAGCCTCACCAGGTAATTATTAAAAATAGTGATTATATAATTTTAAAAAAATCTGCTTTCAAGTTTATTTCATTATGGCTCTCAACAGAAAATATAATTTGCTTGTCTATTTTTTGAGGCCATCTGATATAGAGCTACATTGTATGAGGTGGTTATATGAAGACAAATTTTCTGCTATTCAATTTTCTTATAAAACATATAATTCTGAAATATATATCTCTTTTCTGATGCTCGAGCTGCGATATAATTGACCCATTAGTATTGGTCAATCTGCATTAGTACAAAATTTATTCAATTTGGTAAAAAATGTTTTTTCAACAAGAAAATCACTTGTTCCTCTTGTCATCATAACTTGCTATTCATGTTCCCCTTTTCTCCTGCATTGGACGAGCTTTGTCCCACCAAGTCTAGGATCTGTTTTGAAGCCTCGATGGTCTGTGTCTCTATGTAGCGCTGGCCGAGGCTCGATGTGTTCTCCAGGTAGTAACGATAATTGACCATTATTCCGCAGGAGGCAGTCAGTCCTCGTGGTGATGTGTCGCCCAACCAATTTAGGCGCCACATGGTTGCACCGTTGCGAAGGTGGAAGTTAGCTGAAAAGACATATAATGACCCAGATTTATACATGTATGGCACTTTTTACATTTGTTTAGATTTTTCAGCACATTTTTGGATTGCTAACAAATGAGCTTTCAGTATGTTGTAAATCCTCATTCTTTTAAAAGTTGATACTACTAAAATATCATGTAGATGGTCGACACAAAACTGCAATTAAAAAAAATGCATAAGACTGTACTACTGTATAGTAATATGTACATGTAGTGCAAAACAAAATATCCTGTTACCATCATGTTACAATATGTCCTGGGCCCCGTAACACAAAGGTTTGCTATCAATTGCAAATTTGAAAGTGCTATTCTGATTGGTTGCTGGTCTGTCTGTTGAACAAAATGCGCGTGTAACAAAGATCTTGATTGGCTATTGCCATTTAGTGATTGATTTGCAACCTGTTGTGTTACGGGGCCCAGGATTAAAAAAAAAGGAGGAAGTTATCGGGGGGGGGGGGGGGCAAATTCTAGGCTTCAAAATTGTTATTTTCAAAATAAAGATTTTTTGGCTGAATGATAGATTTATAGACTCACTTTACTACATTTAGAAGGGTCTCATGTAACTACAAGCCATTCTCCCCCACCCCCCAAACAACATCTGACCCCATTTATTTCTGTGCAGGTCTACCTTAAAGGGGAAGTTCGCCCTGGAATTTTATTGATCTTAAAAAATGCAGAAAAATAAAAGAGAAATATGAGTGAAGGTTTGGAGAAAATCGACCAAAATATGATGAAGTTATGATTATTCAAAGTTTTGATTCTGTGACGTCACATGCGAGCAGGTCTCCTATGTGTTATGTAGTGTAAATTCCATAAAATATCATTTTTTTTTCAGAGGAAAATAATTATGTCACCTGTGCGGTCGATATACCATCAAACATATGTTTATATACATGACTATATCAAATTGACCCATTCCTTTATCAAGAACCATGACAAAAAGACAAATTTATGGAATTTACATACACAACCAATGGGAGAGCTGCTCGCACGTGACGTCACAGAATCAAAACTTGAAATATTCATAACTTTGCTATTTTTTGGTCGATTTTCTTCAAACCTTCACTATTATTTTTTTATTATTTTTCTTCATTTTTTAAGACCAACAAAATTCCAGGGTGAACTTCCCCTTTAAATAGTTGCATAGAACAAGTTTATACCAAACAAATCACTCACCTACTGGGTTCAAAGCAAACCTCCTTCTCTTCTCTACATACAGATACCTGCCATTAGAAATACAAGAACAAGTAAAATACATTCATCAGACAGACAAACAAACAAGTGATCACTTGCAATTATTAGGAAATATAGTACAATTAGAATCATTGAACATGAGAACAATATGAAATTACCATAGAAGTCAATGCATTCACATACAGATACATTTATGATTGGACAATTTGTGTAATTTTTGTATTTTTCATTAACCCGTTTAGTACTAAGCCCGCATAAATGCGGGCTGACAAAATAGAGAACATCCCTCGTGTCTATTGTTTATTTCACAAATTATTGCATGAAATATATGAAAACTTTATATAATTCACATTATTAGACATTGATATATTTAAATGTGTTTTTGTTTCACCTGAAAAAAATTTGTTGCAACCATGCTCGACAACCACGATTCATTCGAATTTGTAAAAAGTTCTCTATATTCAACAGGTTAAAGTGGAAAATTTTCTGAGCACCAACTCACAAAACATGCAAATATATAGAGTCAATTAGAAATTGCAGTGTTGAAAACATGAGGTATAATGTCAGCCAAATTTGAATTACACAAAATTCTGTTCAGTAAAATTAGCCAAATAACGACATGAAATCACCCGATGTTTTTTTTTAGTGACCTCATTTTGAACCTCATCAGTTCTATGTATATTACATTCCTTTTTATTTGCAAATTTTGGCCAATTAATTACCCCAATTGTAGATTTCCTCATTACAGTGATGTCCATTTCAAAACTCATTCCATTGTTTCACATTTTCATACGGTGAATTTCACACTCAGTTATTTCCTGTAATATACAACCTGTCAATCATAGATCCCTGTAATGTACATAATGAATATGCTGGTCATTGATATACACCTGGGGAGTATTTCATGAAACAAATATTTACTGATTCTCACTGACAACTGTTATAAGCTACTGAAATGCTTGCACCTGATTGGCTGAGAGCAAATTTGTTGGATAAAACGTCCCACAAGTCCTATTTATGAAACGCCCACCTATTAGCATAGTTGTCCACTGATGGTATTTCCTGTCCAATATACAAACTGTCCATCATAGATACAAGTAGGTGACATACATTCTACATGTACTTCTTTATTTTTTTCCCCCTGACAAACTAAAACCTTCAATGATATTTAATATTAAGATGAAACACTTGTATTCCATAATTTCGTACTCATATCTCTGCCACATACATGTATGTCTCAAATTGAAGAAGTTTTAATACACCTTTGTCCATAAGTTAGTTTGCATCATTTCATTCATAACTGATACATCATATCCCCCCTCCCCCTACAAAAAACAAAAAAAAAAAAAAAAAATTAAAATCAATCAATCAAAATGTCAGCTTTTAGACTTTATTCACCCTCCGAGAATATCGGCCATAGTTCTTAACTTAAAAATGAAATGAAAATAAAATTACAATCAACAAACAAGTAAGTAATTCCCACCTTGCACACAACCTCATGAGAAGTGATTGTAGACTCCTGACCAGGCTTTCAGATTTCACCCACTCATTTGTTACAATGACTTTCTTCAGGGTTGGCAATGCTTGTGGTGATGTGATGTCTAATGCAGACTTGAATGAGTCTAACTCTTGTGCAGTGAGTAGACTGTTGCTCTGTTCATCTATAGTTGAGAGAAAGAGTGAAGACAATATAAAAGGCCTGAAGTTATGCTTATTTCATGAATTTCTATGTACAGGGTTCATACACTTTTTTTGGAAGTTAAGGTGGCAGGTGCCCTAAACAAAATTTTTTTAATTTTTTTTTATTTTTTTGGTCTCCTTAGGTAGTTTCATGTGTGAACTTCATCATGCAACTTGTTTTATAACAGTATTCCAGCTCTTTTTTTAATAAGGGGGGGGGGGGGGGGGGTTTAAAATATATTTTCATCATATATTTATGTATTATAGCCATTTCTTTTTGTGCGATTACACAAAATGGAAATTTTTTCATGAAAAATCTAAAAACTTGAGTTCTAATCATTGGATTTGCATGAAATTTGGTAGAATTGTTTATCTTGAAGAGTACTACAAAATAATGATAGTTTTTATGCATACTACCCCCACAGGTGGAGTTATGTCTACAAGTCTGTTCTAAATTTTTCCCTATCTTGACTATTGTTAAATCCATAATTTTTACACTTCTAATCTGAATATTCCTAAAAGCCATCATTAATTTGTCACAAAGGAGTCAGAGAATTAAATTAAACCATCAAAACCTCACTTACACTCTATGTTGTGAAGTTTTTAGAATTGAAAGTTCATAAAATGAAAAATATATTTTTTCAAAATTCTGACTTTGAATGACTATATTTTTTTTTATGTCTAAAGATAATATGCCATAGTGCAGATTTTTGTGTAGCCAAACTCATAAGCTTTCCAAAAATGTATAGTTTGTTGGGGTACAGGTACTTAATAAGAAAACTATGCTTGATTATATACCGTGACGTCGTTTTCGCACGGGAATAGGGCACCTGCCACCTTAAATTCCATGACTTTCCATGACCTTTGAATAGAGAATTCCATGGCTTTTCCATGACTTTTTGATAACTTTTCAAATAATTTTGCACCAAGATGTCTGTATGTAAGTCAATCATTCCATTTACACATTTACTCAAATAACACCAAGCAAAATTGCTTTTCACAATATTCATAGCAATACTTACTTAAAAAGTTTATTTCTATGATGTAAAATTAATGTTGTTATAATTATATTGATGGAACTACTGCTATCATGATAATTGCTGTAGATGGTACAGGCTCACAGATCAGTCTAAAAATCACTTCATTAACAAGTTTGTTTGGAATTTACAATTTAAAAAAGTGAAAATTTGTGTCAATAGCTTTTTATATGTTTGTTTTTTCTTTTAAAATATTTCTTTTTATCAAAGCTAAATTGCTGTGAGCTCCCACATATAGCATAATACATGAAGTGTGATATTTAAATCTAATACTAACTACTTGTCAATATAAAGTAAAAGTCACAGATATAACTTTACTTAGAGGAAAATAGAATATAATCTTATTTTTTTGTTGTTGAAAATACAGATCTCCATAATCAGTGTTTGTTGTTTTTTTAAATTTTTTTAAGGGGAGATATAAAGATAAATCATTGTGTCAAGTACTAAAACAGGTTCAAAAGAATTGTTATGCTTAAAAAAACAAAAAACAAAAAAAACAACTACACTCACTGACCTTTGACCTCCTTATTGATCTGTGAAATGAGCCAGTCTTTGAAGCCTGGGATGGGAGAGAGACTGGAGAAGAGATGCATGCTGGGAAACTCGGACTGTAGCTCCTTGACAACGCTCTTGATGAGGTGATTGCCAAGCTCTACACCTTGAAGACCTGTTTTTCCCACAAAAATAAATTAATATGAAAAATGTAATAATTCCTCTTTTGAATCAATCAAGATTTTATCCTACAGTATGCAAAATCCACTCTATTGGTGTGCTGAGATTTGATTTATGAAACTCCTGTTTGAAAGAGAAATGACTGAACTACAAAAAAAAAAACTTTCTAAAACATGATGGTGTGCAAAGAAGATGAAAAGTTAACTAATGGTGATGGTGATCGCGCACAAGTTTCCATACTGATTTGGAAAATATTTTTAATACAGACAATAAATCAAGCAGCAATTGTCACCCCAGATCCAGAGTCAACGGCCCATATTCTGATAGCAGTAAAAGTTAACCCTGGGCTAAAGTTAACCCTAGGTTAACTAATCCACACCTAACCCACACCTCTGGTTTAAGTCCTATTGGTATTCTGATAGCCTAGTTTAACAAAACCCAAGATTTCCATTTAACCCTGGGTTAAACGCATTACGCATGCTCAGTAGAGCTCATCTCGAGCTGCGCTCCCAGGTCAGGGTCGCGCAGCAGTGCAACGCACCTCATGCAACAATGCAATACGCGCCTTGCCAATCGTGCGCACCGTGCTGGTCTAGGGGCGGGGCAGGTTTGGTTGATTGATGATTTTTTATTTTATTTTTGTCAGGTAATGCATCCATTTAGTATTGAGGATTGGACGTATTTCATCATGACAGATTAATCAATCTGGATTATTTTTCATTTTTAAATTGTTTTTATAATCCTCCCCCGCCCCGTTATCACAAAAGTTAACTTTAATTGTGTTGTTTTTAAGGTGCAAATGGCTGTAGTAACGATGATGCCCAAAAATTAAACCAGGCTTAAACTACCCCCTTGGGTAGTTTACATTTTGGAGGATTTATTACCATACTTAACCCTGGGCTAAGCTAAACTTTGCTATCAGAATATGAAAATTTAACCCAGGGTTAAATTGAGGAGTTAGACTAGAGTTAAACTACCCTTAACCCTGGGTTAAGCTAAACCAGGCTATCAGAATATGGGCCAACATTATTATCACCATTTCCAACACCATTATCATCATTACCACCACCATCATCATCATCTCCATCACAAACATCGTCATCACCTGTACATTAATTATCATTTAAATCACTATCATCATCCCTACCATCACGGTCACTAATTATTACCATCATCATCAACAACAACAACAAATACTACAGCAATACCATCATTGTCATCATGGGCGTAGACACAAATTCCTTTCTTTTGTAAGTGGGAGGATGGAGTATTCATAATCTGTTGAGTGGGACGCAATTCTTATGTTAGGGGGGGGGGTGCGCTACACACGCCACTGATTATCATCATAATAATCATCACCACAAACATTGTCATCGTCATCCTCCTCCTCCTCATCATCACCATCAATATCATCATTATTGATGAATACCTTTCTAAATTGATGTAATGGCATAAAAGATAGCAGCTTGTGCTTCCTCATTATCCTCTTAACCTGATATAAAACCCACTGTAGTGCCATCTTGCATTGCAAGCACCATGACCATCATCATCATTATCATCATCTTTTTCATCATCATCACCTTAATTGTTTACATCATCATCATCATCACCTTCATCATTTACATTATCGTCATCATCATCACTACCACCATCATCACCATCATTACCATCTCCATCCTCATCATCATCACCAGCAGCAGCAGCATCACCATCATCATCATCACCACCACCACCATGTACATCACATTCATCATCACCATCATCATCATCACCACCACCACCACCACCACCGACACCACCACCATCTACATCATCTTCATCTTCATCATCACCATCATTATAATTGTTACCTTTCTGAGTTGATGTAATGGAATAGAAGATTGCTGCCTGTGCTTCTTCAGGATTCTCTTCACCTGGTTTTACACCCACTGTGCTGTCATCTTGCTTACGAACTATGGACTGGAACAAAAAAAAAAATACATATATATAATAATTGAACCCTAAACCAGTATAAAATCACCTTTTTGCATTAAATCTTAGTCTAATATGTAATCAATACCAGCAAGCATAGAAAAAGCCAAATAGTTTCACAATTAAAACTATATGATTTGTTTTCAGTGCTTAATACTATTCATAAAGCAATATTTTGAATAAGAATAACCATTACAATCTCCAAGATTCTCTATAATCATAATCTCTCAATGCAAGTAGAAGAATTCACATAATGGTTGTGTTTTTAACGTTACAATTCGTACAAGTTAAATGGACATAATTTGTAAAATGGGAATACATGTACAATGTAAGAGGGAAAGAAATATACAATTGGTGTCATTTCGAGAAGAAAATGTTGAATTTCATGTAGACCTTTGAAAACTCTTTACTTCTGAACCTAGTTGTACAGATTGTGCGAGCAATAGAAGCAGGACACGGTGGAATTGAATAAATAGATGAGCACAAATGTGTCCATATAAATGACATTGCATAAAACTTACTTGGATACTGTCTGCAATATCTCTTGTGAGGGCAGTATGTAGGATGACAAGCGGTTCGTTAGGCATGCTGCTGTGTGTGAAAACAAAACACCTCCTGTACGGTCCAACTCGATGTTTGATATCCGTCCAGTTTCTAACAGGATGAACAGCTTCGTACTGACTGATCTGAAATGAAATCATTGAAAGTAAAATTTGATTTTCCTGGAGAATCGCGTTCTTTTTTAAATAACCGATAAAATCTGATAATGAAAACATTATGCAAATATTGTGAAGCATCATAAATTACAAAGGACTTGACCTTTTTTTCTCTTGTTAACACTCCCTCCCCCCTCCTCTGATGAAGAAATTTACTCTCAGAGCCCAATACAAACAAAATTAACCACACATCTAAATTATAAAAAAAAAGAAATATGTGTACATATACATGAGAAGATATATTATAGCTTCAAATTTTTTGCCAAACATAGATCATCATCATCAGTTCGTTTTATGTCCGTTTCTCCCACTTTGTGGGGTTGGACAGTTCATTTCCTTGATGACTCTCCTCCATGCTGTCCTATCATTTGGGTCAATGTGGGTAGTATTTGACAATTTTCTGTCCTTTTTGATAGTTTCCCCCCATGTCTTGCGGGGTCTCCCACATGGATTCCTCCCACCAACTGTGAAATGGAGTATCCTCTGGAGCCAGTGGGTCTGTTCTCTCCTAGCCACATGGCCATACCACCTCAGCCTATTATTTCTCATCATTTGTCCTATTCCTACCAGGCCCATGAACTGGAGGAGGTCTTTGTTTCTCTTTCTTTCACATAAAGATACCCTGCACATCCATCTGATCATCCTCATCTCAGCCTTTTCCATTCGCTCCACACTGGTTGATTTTGTTGCCCATTTCTCGCTACCATAGGTCATGTGTTTTTTCCGCACACAGGCATCATACACCTTCCCTTTCAATTTTAGTGGGACTGCTTAATTGTAACATAAGCAAGGATTTCTGTCCTTGTACTGTTTGTTGATTCAGAACTTCCAAACTCTCCACTTTGGAATGAATGCTGATGCATACTTTAATAATGGTTAGATGGAAATACCCTATCAAATTTTTTTTTAAACATTTGTTTATGTCCACAAGTACATGTTTATTGGAGAAGCCTACTAAACTCACAAAAGGTTAAGGTGGAAGAATATATGAGATTACTTTTTCGCAGATTCTTTAACTTCAAACCACGGATTACTTTTATGTATGGTATTTAATACCTTTTCAAGCATGTCACATGATGAAGACCATGTGACCCTTTCGAGGTTCAGCATTCCCGCAGCAAACCAACCAATCAGAAGATCTTTCAGTGCATCATTCAATGCCTTCAGTTCAGCTTCGTTAGGGAGTGACTTTGTTGATGATAAGTGACTCTAAAAAATGAGCAAAGCACCTCTTTTACGTATCATGTACAGTTTACACTTATATACATACAACTGAATAAATTGTAAAGCCATTGCATATTTTAATCATTTGTCATAAATTACAGGTCAGTAATATTTTAGGTTTATTACTACAGAAATTACCCAAATGAGAAATGTAATTTTATATTTTTATAAGTTTTTTTATATATATAGTTTGCTACCTGATAAACCGGTCTACTGGATGATAAAGTAATTGAGAATCAATTCAAAGACAGTCCGAGTTCAGTATTAAAGTATTAAATATAAATTTGAACAGACTGTAACAAAGTTATCAGTCATCTCCAAGAACAGACATGAATATATAGAAATTGTATCTGATACAATGTAGAAACTGAAAAATTATCAAATTTATTAACCCTTTGTGGTGACTGAACAACTATGATGACATATACAAAAGCAATTCACAAAGTTTTTACAGATTTTATCTCAAAAGGATGTCTCATCTTTGAAATCATAATATTAAGTTTAAAGCTCACAAGTAGGCCTGCTCTCAGATCCACAAGAAACTTTACCCCACCCTGTAGTCTGCTGATGTGAGAGAACAGAGTAGAGTAACCTGGGAGGAGGGACTGACGTAGACGACCCTCGGCTTGCAAGATAGCAGCATCCTCACGACCCTGTACAGATGAGAGATATAACAAACATTTAATAAGAGAGCATATGATAATTTTAGAGAGAGGACTGATGTTAACCACCACTGACCAACAGGACCAAATATAAATCGATGTAGCAAACATTTCATAAAGAATAAAATGGAGTAACCAGGGAGAAGGAAATGACATAGACGCCCCCTCGATTTGCAAGATGGCTGCATTTCACAGCCCTGAAAAAGAAAGAGAAGAGATATTTTACTGGGAGAGAAAAGATTAAACACGGAAAGGGAACTGATGTAAATGCCCCTCAGCTTGCAAGAAGGCGACATTCTCAAGACCCTATAAAGAGAAGAAAGAATTTTGACTAGAAGAGAGTGGTGTAACAGGGGAGCAAGGAATAACACACATGTAAACGTGCCTGGTCAGATCCAGGCAACATATTTGTTACAATGAAAGCTTGAATGAAAATCAAGAGAATTGCCGGGAGCTGTGCGCCTAGCAGGCAGCCCTCTTTGAGTGCTCTCTAAACTTGTCCCTCTATTTTCATTTTTGCAGTAGAACCACCAATTTTGAAGTTTGCAAATTATCTTTCAGCGCTAAGGGGAGTTACAACTCATTTTGGTCTTTATAAATAGTGTATTATTATTATCATTATGACAGGAGTAGATGATATTACCAATTTCCTTGTTTCAACATTTTTTTCAGGACAATCACTCTTGGCTTTATTTTGTATGATGTAGGGTTAGGGTTGAGATTAAAATGAGATTTTACATTAGGTTTGAGTTTAGGGTTAGCTATAGAGTTAAATCCAATGCTGAAGATAGCTATTTGATTATTGTTGGGAATTGACTGTGGAGCAACTGTCACTACAGCAATTTGTCATACTAGTAGATCCCAGTACATACCTACCGCTTGGGTTTGAAGAAGGCTTGCTTCCATACGGACTCTGTCATGCTTCACACCCAGGTTAGACGCCATGGCAGACACCAGGTTCATCTTGTCCTCTATGGATAGTCCTCGATAATGATCACATACTTCCTGGACTCTTGACTGCAAGTAGATCATGGGAGCATTTCATGAAACAAATATTCAATGATTCTCACTGACAACTGTTATAAGCTACGGAAATGCTTGCATCTGATTGGCTGAGAGCAAATTTGTTGGATAAATCATCTGACAAGTCCTTTCATGAAACAGCTCAAGAAAAAAAGTGATTTAAAGAGGAATTAATATTAATAATAATAATAATACCGGTTTCTTATAAAGCGCTTTACCCGTTAAGACCAAAGCGCTTACAGTATATTATTACCCCGGTCATTGGATTCATTTTTCGATCCCGCACTTTACAGTGCACAATCTCTGGGGAGCATTCCAGCCGGTCGCCTGTTAGGCGCACACATGCTAAAGCGAACCACATAGCATTCGCAATCCTACCGGGTACCCATTTTCATCACCTCAGGTGGGGTCAAGCATGTAGATAAAATGCCTTGCTCAAGGGACATAACTGTCGGTGCGGGAATCGAACCCACGGTCTTTGCACTTACGGTCCAGTGGTGAGACACCACTAGACCATGACACTTACATGACTTGAGAGACTGTACAGTACACTATTTTCTTACTTGATTTTACTTAAATGTAGAGATGTAAAACTAAACTTGCCCCTCATCATGTTTGGTAGTCTTTGATAGGGTAAAACTGTTGTGTCTTACAAGCAATAATTAAAACTGGTTGGGGGAAAACAAAAAAACCTTTTAAAAGGTTTTCATAATGAATACATTTTGAAAAAAAGTGACCTGTTAATTCAAATCCATCAATAAGTTGCCATAATTAATGTGTTGGTTGTTACATTTTTTTTGGTATTCATGTTCACAGTTTGTAATTCAAAGGTTCAATTTCACCTAAATGAATAAATGCCATATTGGCCTACATTGTAAATGAATGAGGTTATAATCATTCAATGAGTGCTATGAACCTAATTCAAGTGTATTGTAACTAAAGTATTTACATCTGGTATCCATGGTAATCTGTGATTCCCTCTATCATTTGACATCAGTTGTGGAATGGTGGCTTTCAAGAACTGTGATTGAGCTGTCTCTCCTTGCCCCAGTTTACTGGACGATGATAACGTCCTTGTTTGCCAAGCCATCTGTAAATAAAAAAAGAAGAAAAATAAATCAAAAAGGGAATTATTTGCACAGGCAAGGTAAACTTATTGAAACTTGAATTGAACTGAAAATTATTCATTTACAAGTATAAAGGTCGAATATATAAAAATCAACATTGAAATACACATTCCACAGAAATCCGGACAAGGGTGCCGGAAATTCAAAATGATATTTGGTTAAAATAATTTTGATTTTCAAAAAATACACGAGTTGAAGTTTTAAGAATCAATAAAAATTACCCCGATGGCGGCCATTTTCACTTTCTAATCATATGCCAAAGTATTCCAATATTTTTTTGGTATAGAAAAGGTTTATTTACAAGAAACTCATTTTCATTTTCAGTTTCTGTTCCCAATAATCTTTAGCATGGATAAAGTTGTTAGAGAGACACTTTATCAATCTGCATTTCAAAAAAATTGGTTGTGACTTTGTGACTTTGGTCAAAAAACTAAATTTAATAAACCCTCATTTGGAATGTAACGTCAGTTACCGAAAACATGAACTTGTTAATTTTTTTCCGCAACGAAGACATAATCAACTATGCCAATTAAGATTTCTAACGTATGACTGCATCTGATCATTATCAAAAGCAAAGCTACATGTATAGATATTCAACATACAATCAAGTTAAAATTGACAACCAATTTGTGTAACGTCAGTTACCATGACCTAGTGTAACGTCAGTTACCATGATTTCATTATCATTTCATAGAAAACAATTACAATTTGGACTCCTGTATGCATCTGAACTACATGTAATTACTACTGCTTAAACTAACCATCTAGCAATAAACAGACTGCCAGTGTCAATGTTAACTTCTTCTATACAAGTAATGATTTAAGAGTTAGGAAACCCATGCAGTGTACATGTAAGCCCCTCAAAATCTGCTTTAAATTTTTCAGTTGATTATCTATTGGTGTGATCAAAGTTCCATTGTAATATATTCTGAATTTGGAATATGAGCCTATAATTTTAAATGTTATGATAGATCTAAATCAAATTATTAGTTGTATCTAAAAACTTCTCTCTGTAAAAAAAATAATAGATAAATTTAAAAAAAAATAGTATGCTCCAATGTCTGTGCATCTGCTTAGATGTACGTGATTTGTGGTAGAACAAAGCATACATTGTAGAGCAAACACTTTACTTTTACAGGATTTCATTTTGATGCCAAAGACAAACAGTATTTTTTTTTCAAATTTCATTACCTCCATGTAGCTTTGAAATTCTGCATTTTATGACTGCGGATCATAACTCTTTACAAAATGAGTTAAATGGAAATTACTGTTGCATTTATAAGTTTGAATTGAGGAAGAAACTATTTAAAAGTGATTTTAAAAATCAATTCACCTAAGAATTGATGTGCTGTGAGGATTTAGAATCAGCAAATTATAACAAATGAAACTGATTCTGACAAGATTCACATACACTACACACAAAAATACATGTGTGGGACATCCTACGTGTATTAATCAATCAAAATACTATTTTTGAGTTTCTAATATCTTAATACTAATATATTCCCATATGTTCAGTCTACGTAATGGAATTTTGTTCTTAAAGTAGTAAGAAATAAACTTTTCAAAATTATTCTGTACAAACCCTATTCACACCAACATCAGTCAGTACTGAAAAATGGCTGTCTGTCACCCTCTTGGTTGCTGAGGAAACTTCTCAATAAATAATTAGTGAAACCAGCTTTAAACCTACCTCAAAATAAATTAAGATAATGTATAGTCTCATTGCAATATAATTCTTCCATTAGATATTTTAAATTTTGTTTAGTAGAATTTTTAGACCCTTTTTTGGATATGCCACCTTGACTTGGCTTGAGCTGCTCAAGACACTTTTCTGCATTGACTTTTAGATTGGAAGAAAACTGCTGCAGTAAGGTACTTTCCAGTGCAAGGTCAATTGACCATGCATAAGGGTAAGTGGCAGATCACATCAATTGAGACACATATCGGCAAGAGAGTAAAACACAAACTTAGTTACAGTATATATTGAATGAGTGATGTGGCAATACATTATTGCTCACAAATTGAGCTTCATAGCCTACCCAAAAAGGCCAAGCTCAATTCCAATTAGGATGGGGGGTCCGTTGTCCGGACACTTAAGCAGATGAAAACAGCATCTTTTGCTCTGGATTTTCTTAAAATTTGTGCAGTAAATAGCAGAAATATTTGTGAATATTTGTGCTTTGTTATATTGTCTGATATTACTTTCAATCGATTAATGAAATATTGCTCACAAAGCTCCTAAAATTGCCGTCTTGTCCGGACAAGCAACCCGTCAGGACATACAACAACCGGGTACCAGTCACATTAAACCATTATACATTAGATCTATATCGTGACGCATTGTATTACCGGACACTATCATAATTCCGGACGCACATATTACTGCGCACTAAAGCATTTTGTGCGCGTAGGTCGGCGCAGTTAAATTCCACACACCAAAACATGGAACAAGATTGCTAAAATGAGGGAAAAAAAATCTAAGTTTTACCTTATTTATCTCCTTTTTGATAGAAAATGGTTAAATTTTTATATTGCATACCATTAACAATTGATATATTTTTTGATGAAAAAATGAGCCTTGTTTGCCGAATTTCAATCTCTCGGCGTCCGCTTCGAATGTTGACGTACGGTTATTATTGATTCCAATCATGACGATCGCGCAAGCGCAAGAGCGATAGATAGAGAACACGAACGTCGATATCCGAAGTTGATAAGTTAATTGAAGCAGAGGCGGCGGAACCAGGGGGGCAAGGGGGGCACTGTGACCCCCCACTTTTTCATCCACCCTAAAAGTGCCCCTTTTCATAGCTAATAAAATGTCATTTTTTATATTAAAAAAGGGGCACTTTCATTACTAAAAAGGGGCACTTTTAATACAAAAAACGTGCCCCTTGTTAGTCCATATGTCTTTTAAAACCTAAATTTTCGGCTCGCGCTTCGCGATCGCGGATATTTAATAGGGTATATGATGCACAATTAACTCCAATTTTGAGCTCAAAATTTTCGGCTCGCGCTTCGTGCTTGCAGATACTAAATAGGTTATATATATATATATAATACACAATTAACTAAGATTTTCAGCTTTAAAATTTCAGCTTGCGCTTCGCGTTCGCGGATACTAAATAGGGTTCATAATGAACAATATTATTGTCTCAAAATTTTTGGCTAGCGCTTTGCGCTCGCATTCCTTTTGTTTATCATTAATAAAATACAAAGCCATTAAAAAATTTTAAAAGCACAAATTTAAAGGCAAATTTTCTGCGCACCCCTACTTATCTGAATACTTTTCTCTTAAAGCCTCTGGTCTCAAGTGCCCCCTTTTCAGAAAAAGTGCCCCTTTTCCATCGTGACCCCCCACTTTCAAATTCGTTCCGCCGCCTCTGAATTGAAGCAACTATCTTTCTCAAGGCTTGGATCACACAAGAAGACAAAGAAATAAAGGATAAAGCTAAAAGGATATGTTTTATCAAACAAAAACCCAAAATAAATCCTAGATTAGCTGCAATGACAGTCTAGTCTAGTCAATTCAAGAGCATAAAAATATGATGATAGAAAACAAATTAAAAACAACACGCAATTATAATGTTGTATCCCATAGAGGGCGCGCGTCCAGAATCATAATGTAATTTGTCAGGCGCAAAAATAATTGTTTTTCGTAGAGGGGTAGATCTATGCGGCAAGCGTGATACAAAGAAAACGGTTGGTAAATATCAAAGAATTTTATCATTTTTATAAATTTGACAATATTTGGAATAACTAGTGCGAATTTTTCTTAATTTCATTTCCTCAAACTGTCCTTTTCAATCTTCAAAATTAAACTTGTGATCCAAATGCAAATGAATATTATCGGTAAAAATATTTACCTCCAAATTTTCGACTGAACACTTCAGTCTTCTTCAGGGATATGACCCGTGATCCGATCACCGCCGGAAGTGACGTAGCGGCGAAGGATTGAGTCATACACTCTTGGAAGCTTGTATCGTCGCCCGTCACAGTTCAGCGAAGGTTGGTGCGCCCTAATGTAGATGGCTTCCTTCACGCCTCTCTCAAACCATCTGTCCTCCCTGTCCAGGATCTCCACCTTTCATGCCTTTAAAAGGGACCAGGCTATTCGGCCATTCTTTGAAAAGTGACCTTTTGGGGACAAATAAATTTTGCTTTTTGATTTAAGCTGCATATTCAATAGAGCGATGTCTGAAGTTTCATGAACTGATGTTTTTTTCGTGATTTTTGCAATTTTTCATGCTCATTTGCATAAATTTAACATAATGATAATTAAATGGGAAACGGGAAATAAAAATATAATTTTTTTTAAACCCTGACTGAGAGGATATGCTGACTTCCTTACTTGGATTCTGTCATTATATACCTTATTCCTTTTAATCTAACCCCAAAAATAAATGTTGTTCAAATTGATTATATTAAGATAATCAACCCTGGAAAGTAATTGCCCTCAAAATGTCACACACAAGTACCAGAAAAACACAAAAAAGTTTATGCCCCGTCTTAACCATGGCTCTGGTATTATTATAATTATTTCTTCAAAGCTAGAATTAATGTACCTTACATCTCACTAAATATGAATCCATGACATTTTAATTTGAGTATTATTAGCAAACAAATTGGGTCAAACACGTGACCCGCAGGGTGGGGGGCGGTCATAAATTCTGATTATTTTCACTTTCGTTGGCTGAAATTATTTATTTTAGCATTATTATGCTCCAAAATGGTTCTGCAATAATTTTTGCGAAAAAAAACAACACAACAAAAGAACAAACAAACAAAAAACAAAGGTCGAAAAAACAAGGAAATACATAAGAAATTCATAAAACATGAAATACACAAGGAATTTATTTCGATATCAAATTTTTTCCAAGTACAATGGTTAGGAATCCTATATAGATTATGCAAACACAAATTAGCATTCCAGAAGCTGTAGTTTGTCAATTAGAACGAAAATTATGACTTCATGCAATGCGTAATTAGCATAATTAATTCATATAAAATAAATTATTATCATTATGGGAAAATTCACAGTGCTTTCTTGTAGTTACATCACACACTACACATCGTGCAAAATTTCGGCGCGCTCGCGCGATCAACAGCCAAGATCTTATAGGGGGCATCATGCCCCCCCCCCCCCTCCCTACCCGCCTCCCCAGTCTTGACAGCTACAAAACACCCATTGGACTGACTAGGGTTGAGTTCATAAATTTTTTTACCACAGCGGATATAGTAATTGCTCAAAATGTACATTTATTGCATAAAACATAATATAATTCATTTTTCTGTACAATTTGCCATAGGTCACACACGTGACCCACTAAAATGTCACACACGTGACCCGACATCACGATATAAAATAATAGATAAAAAAAGAAATTTCAGAGATGACTCCTATCCAGTGGTATTTTTTGGTTAACAGGTCCATAATGCATATCTCACAGCAATAAGAACATTACATCATTTTAAAACTCACAGGAATTCAAAATGAAATTGAACTTTCAAAATCATGCCGTTCTGTGAGGTCACACACGTGACCCACTTCTTTTGACCTCTGACCTTGAACATGCATATTGTAAATATCAAAAAAATTTTACAAATGATAGCCAACAAAATATATTAGCATGATATAAACATTAAATCAGTATATTTTTTAATTGTTAGAGTTATCAGCCATTAAAGTCAAGATTTGCATAATTTCGGTCACACACGTGACCAAGAATGGTCCTAAAGTGGAAAAATAGTCAATATGCCTGATTAAGCCTACCAAATAATAACATTAACATTAGCCCAATATAAAACGAGGCAGACTTGATCAAAGACTTCGATAAAAATTAATTCTGGCATCTGTGGCAATGAATCTGCTCAGGAAATTTCAAATTTCTTGGCCGAAAAGTTTTTCTTGTTTAGAAACATTACAAACAAAGAGGTATGTAAGATGGGTATATCATATTGAAGTTCCAGTGTATGTTTTGTTTTTTTTAATTTAACATGGTGGACAGAAAGTGCATGAATTGTCAAATTTCAATCGTGTGGTCAATTATTTATTTCATGTTTGTATACTAATGTGACTGGTATAATGTTGGCAGTGTATTGTATTACCGGACGCCTTTATTAAACTGCTTTGAAAAGGACATTGAATGAAAGTTAAGCTGCATTGGTGAAACATCCACAAAATTAAACTTTGATCCAAATGCAAATGAATATTATCGGTAAAAATATTTACCTCCAAATTTTCGACTGAACCGGAAAAAATCTACCATTCGCTTTTACAGAAATAGAGAACAATGCATTTTGATTATTGGGCGCTCTGATTAGCTACTGGTAGCTATCGGCGAGGAGCTCCGCCTCTCGCGTTGCGATGACTGAAGTGCGTTGACCGTAACAGAACAACGCGATTCCAGCTGTTCCCCATAAAGACCGCTTTGTCGTGCGCGCTGTCAATCATAACCAAATTGGACCATTTCGCAAGAAAACTGCAAGACGCGACTTCAAAAACGGTTGGGCGTAGACCCACTCTTCCATATTTTTTAGATAAAGAAGAGAAATATAAAAGGAACTTCAACGAATCCACTGTCGGACGTACGCCCAATATTTCAAAACGCATACAGAAATGAGGACTTACCAAAAAATAAATGACAATCTAAATTTTATCGTGAACTATTGTTCATTGGAAGGCACAATGGTAGTGTATTTCATATGCTAATTCGTGATCATTCGAGCGTCATGCATAAATTACTAATTTATGGAGGAACTTTTCTCCGTGTGAACACTCTTCTTCAGGGATATGACCCGTGATCCGATCACCGCCGGAAGTGACGTAGCGGCGAAGGATTGAGTCGTACACTCTTGGAAGCTTGTATCGTCCCCTCGTCACAGTTCAGCGAAGGTTGGTGCGCCCTTCCACCTGTGTGGTGGTATCGCTACGTTGACGACACTTACACTAAACTGAAGAAGGGACATGCTCAGGATTTACTGATCATCTTAACTCTGTTGATCAGACATCAAGTTCACTACTGAGGAGGAGCAGAATAGATCTCTCGCATCTAGATACCCTACCATTATCCAAGAAGACGGCTCTCTAAAGGTTAGGGTATTCCGCAAGGCCACACATACAGACCAATATCTGAACTTTGAATCAAATCATCCTCTAAAACACAAGTTAGGAGTGATGCCACACTTTATTCCATCGAGCGACACAGTTGTCACGGAACCGGAAGCCATTATTGAAGAGAAAAGAATTGTCTCTAAGGCGCTTTCTAAGTGTGATATCCAAAGTGGGCTATCGACAGAGTCGCAACCCAAAGGATAACAACAAAGTCTTCAGATAGATCTTCATCCACTTCGAAGGGACTTATTGTTTTACCGTACATCAGGGTCTATCAGAAGCGTGAAGCGTAATTTTCGTCAACACGGATTTCGCGTTTGCTCAAACCCACTAAAACCTTGAAGCAATTCTTAGTAGCTCCCAAAGACAAGACTGAAAAGAAGAACCTTACGTGGTGATATATAGGATTCCTTGCCAAGGCAAAACAACGACCACTTACACTTATGCATGGTCAATTCATAATTGACTTTGCACTGGGAATTAACTTACTGTACAGCAGTTTTTCATCCAATGGAAAGTCAAGCAGAAAAAGTAAAAATGGTGTTCTGAGAAGCTCACCGCCAGTCAAGGTGGCATTTCCAAAAGGGTCTAAAATTGTACTAAACAACATAAAAGAATATCTATTGAAGAATTATATTGCATGATTATCTAGATATCTTTAATATATTTTTGAGTAGGTTAAAGCTGATTTTCACTCATTATTATTGAGAATTTCCTCGGCAACCAAGAGGGCGGCAGACAGCCATTTTTCAGTACAGCCTTATGTTGGTTTTGCAGTGTATGTGAACAACGACTGGCTATGGGTCATTCCACAGGGTTGGGGCAACAGCATATTTTGTGTACATCCCACATATCTTGTATTATTCTGAATTTGTTGTTTTTTAAATTGTATGGTAAGAAGGTTCTATTTGAAGGCAAGTGTTTATTTGATCTTATGATGGAAAAATTCTGTGTTTAAAAAAATGATAAGTGTTGGTGTGCCTTTATTTCCTTGTTGTCCCCTCATTTTTAGAGGGTACCAAGTGTGACATGAAAACATGTAATTTTCAGATATAATTTCAGCAAAAGTTAATGACTTAGCCATCACTCTGTAGTTGTTTTTTTACCAGGCATATAATGATGTTTTAAAAGTACAGAAGGTTTCTTGCAAAAGCTAACAGTAGCTGTAAAAATAAATCCAAAGTTAGGCATACACCCGTTACAAGAGTTGTCCCCTTCAGATTTATTGTAACTGAGGTATAGTGACATTTTATTCAAAAATAGATGCAACTAATCTCATGCTGCCATCGGGGAAATAAAGAGGTTGGTCATAGAAATATTATCATAGGAAACCTTGGTTTGATAGATGTAAAAAGAACAAGAAAAATATACATCATTTCCAAATTTGATCGTGATGTCCCCCTGTATTTTGTAACGTGGTTCAACTCCTTCTTTGATCTCGAAAATGAAAGATATCAGCAGCTCTTTTGGGGGGGCTTTAGTTACGTATGTGAAATGTCTTCGGGGAGAGACTAAAAAATTGAGTCAGCACCCCCGTTGACGATTTAGGGGCGTTTTTAATGCTGATGTCCCCTGTAACGGTGGTAAAAAATGAACATTTTCTCCTTTGGCAATAGCATATGTACCATGGTTTATTGATTTTCAAGAAATGAAGTCTGTGGGATTACCATATTGCTCCTTGTGATATTAAATAATTTCCAATTTTACTGATTTTATAATGCAAAGAAATGGTGAATTGGCCATTTATTTTACACTACGGTCCCATGTACTCATTTTTATGTTGGAATGACAACATTTCATGAATCTAATTGGAAAAAATGGTTCACATTTCTCCCATGTGACCTCATCAATTCAAAAGTATGTCAATTATCTAGTGTGTAATACATCTACCTCACCTTGAGTCCTCTGTATTCTGCTTTATTTATTTTACCCTTAAACTCTGGTAATTGCATGTCCAAATTACCAATTTTGTTCATCATACCTGAAATGTTCATTAGCTATGGCATTTCGCATAACAATTTACAGTTCTAACTGATTTAATATATTCAAAAGATATTTATTAGTAAATTATAATGAAATTATTGCCTTACACAATGTATTTATGTATTAAATTTTTTAATAACTTCTGCTGCAATGGCTATCAGATGATAATGAACCTCCGTTACAGGGACATGATGTCCCTGTAACGGTGGTATTCCTTAAAGTTGGGCCACCTTCATCAGAAATTGTTGAGATTCCAACTGAAATCAATTTTCAATATAAGAAGACATCATTTCCCTTACTCTCTAGGTGCAATCATTTCAGTAAGTTTCATTTTCAAGAATTAAGGGGAAAAATTAATAATGGGTAGGTCACAACATGAGGCACAGGAGAAATGGAATACATTCACATACACATTGCTTTCATAATCAGCTTTGAATTGTCGGAAATAACCATTCAAGTCAGTAGAAATATTGTGTATGGATTATGCTTGTGTGATATGATGAAGACTGAGGACTTGAATTGATGCTTTGGAGAGAGAAATGAAGCAAATCCTGAAAAAATTGTCCCCTGTACGGTGGTATTTTATAACTCTGGTAGCTCTGATTACTCTAGAATGAAAAGGTTGATTTACAAAAATGCAAATGGAATTTATTGAGTGGTAATGTAGCTAACTTCCAATGATTGTTTCATCTCATTTGAAACACTTTTATTTTTGAGCTTCCATGTCACAGAAATTGCCCCAACCCGATGGAATGCCCTTATTAAGAATCCTACATGGGGAAACAGAACGTTCCTGAAGACTAGATTTTTGGAACATCGTCGCCCCAGCTCCGTGTCGTCGGAAGTCTCACAGCATATTCTATTGAATCCGCGCGGGACATACCATGGACTCGAC
>CALNVZ010000218.1:13888082-13912507 GCA_940671915.1 Paracentrotus lividus
TTGTATGTAAGAAGGTTCTATTTTGAAGGAAGTGTTTATTTGGATCTATGATGGAAAAAATTCTGTGTTTAAAAAAAAATGATAAGTGTTTGGTGTGCCTTTATTTCCTGTTGTCCCTCATTTTTAGAGGGTACCAAGTGTGACATGAAAAACATGTAATTTTCAGATATAATTATCAGCAAAAGTTAATGACTTAGCCATCACTCTGTAGTTGTTTTTTTACCAGGCATATAATGATGTTAAAAGTACAGAAGGTTTCTTGGCAAAAGTAACAGTAGCTGTAAAAATAAATCCAAAGTTGGCCATACCACCGTTACAAGAGTTTGTCCCCTTCAGATTTATTGTAACTGAGGTATAGTGACATTTTATTCAAAAATAGATGCACTAATCTCATGCTGCCATCGGGGAAATAAAGAGGTTGGTCATAGAAATATTATCATAGGAAACCTTGGTTTGATAGATGTAAAAAGAACAAGAAAATATACATCATTTCCCAAATTTGATCGTGATGTCCCCCTGTATTTTGTAACGTGGTTCAACTCCTTCTTGATCTCGAAAATGAAAGATATCAGCAGCTCTTTTGGGGGGGCTTTAGTTACGTATTGTGAAATGTCTTCGGGAGAGAGACAAAAAAATTGAGTCAGCACACCCCGTTGACGATTTAGGGGCGTTTTTAATGCTGATGTCCCCTGTAACGGTGGTACAAAAATGAAAACATTTCCTCCTTTTGCAATAGCATAAAGTACCATTGGTTTATTGATATTTCAAGAAATGAAGTCTGTGGGATTACCATATTGCCTCCTTGTGATATTAAAAATTTCAATTTACTGATTTTATATGCAAAGAAATGGTGAATTTGGCCATTTATTTACACTACGGTCCCATGTACTCATTTTTATGTTGGAATGACAACATTTCATGATCTAATTGGAAAAAATGGTTCACATTTCTCCCATGTGACCTCATCATATCAAAAGTATGTCAATTATCTAGTGTGTAATACATCTACCTCACCTTGAGTCCTCTGTATTCTGCTTTATTTTATTTTACCCTAAACTCTGGTATTGCATGTCCAAATTACCAATTTTGTTCATCATACCTGAAATGTTCATTAGCTATGCATTTCGCTAACAATTTACAGTTCTAACTGATTTCAATATATTCAAAGAATATTTATTAGTAAATTATAATGAAATTATTGCCTTACACAATGTATTATGTATTTAAATTTTTAATAACTTCTGCATGCAATGGCTATCAGATGATAATGAACCTCCGTTACAGGGGACATGATGTCCCTGTAACGGTGGTATTCCTTAAAGTTGGGCCACCTTCATCAAGAAATTGTTGAGATTCCAACTAATCAATTTTCAATATAAGAAGACATCATTTCCCTTACTCTCTGGGTGCAATCATTTCAGAAGTTCATTTTCAAGAATTAAGGGGAAAAATTATAAATGGGAGGTCACAACATAGGGCACAGGAGAAATGGAATACATTCACATACACATTGCTTTCATAATCAGCTTTGAATTGTCGGAAATAACCATTCAAGTCAGTAGAAATATTGTGATGGATTATGCTTGTGTGATATGATGAAGACTGAGGACTTGAATTGATGCTTGGAGAGAGAAATGAAGCAAATCCTGAAAAAATTGTCCCCTGTTACGGTGGTATTTTATAACTCTGGTAGCTCTGATTACTCTAGAATGAAAAGGTTGATTTACAAAAATGCAAATGGAATTTATTGAGAGTGGTAATGTAGCTAACTTCCAATGATTGTTTCATCTCATTTGAAACACTTTTATTTTTGAGCTTCCATGTCACAGAAATTGCCCAACCCGATGGAATGCCCTTATTAAGATGCCTACATGGGGAAAACAGAACGTTCCTGAAGACTAGATTTTTGGAACATCGTCGCCCCAGCTCCGTGTCGTCGGAAGTCTCACAGCATATTCTATTGAATCCGCCGGGAAATTACCATGGACCTCGACAAGGTGGAGATCCTGGACAGGGAGGACAGATGGTTTGAGTAGAGGCGTGAAGGAAGCCATCTACATAGGCGCACCCAACTTCGCTGAGACTGTGGACGGGCGACGATACAAGCTTCCAAGAGTGTATGACTCAATCCTCGCCGCTACGTCACTTCGGCGGTGATCGGATCACGGTCATATCCCTAGAAGACTGAAGTGTTCAGATCGAAAATTGAGTAAAATATTTTTACCGATAATATTCATTTGCATTTGATCACAAGTTTAATTTGAAGATTGAAAAGGACAGTTTGAGGAAATGAAATTAAGAAAAATTCGCACTAGTTATTCCAAATATTGTCAAATTTATAAAAATGATAAAATTCTTTGATATTTACAACCGTTTTTCTTGTATCACGCTTGCCGCATAGATCTACCCCTCTACGAAAAACAATTATTTTTGCGCCTGACAAATTACATTATGATTCTGGACGCGCGCCCTCTATGGATACAACATTATAATTGCGTGTTGGTTTTTAATTTTTTTCTATCATCATATTTTTTATGCTCTTGAATTGACTAGACTAGACTGTCATTGCAGCTAATCTAGGATTTATTTTGGGTTTTTGTTTGATAAAACATATCCTTTTAGCCTTTATCCTTTATATTCTTTGTCTTCTTGTGTGATCCAAGCCTTGAGAAAGATAGTTGCTTCAATTCAAGGCGGCGGAACGAATTTGAAAGTGGGGTCACGATGGAAAAGGGGCACTTTTCTGAAAGGGGCACTTGAGACCAGAGGCTTTAAGAGAAAAGTATCAGATAAGTAGGGGTGCGCAGAAAATTTGCCTTTAAATTTGTGCTTTTAAAATTTTTTAATGGCTTTGTATTTTATTAATGATAAACAAAAGGAATGCGAGCGCAAAGCGGCTAGCCAAAAATTTGAGACAATAATATTGTTCATTATGAACCCATTTAGTATCCGCGAACGCGAAGCGCAAGCTGAAATTTTAAAGCTGAAAATCTTAGTTAATTGTGTATTATATATATATTATAACCTATTAGTATCTGCAAGCACGAAGCGCGAGCCGAAAATTTTGAGCTCAAAATTGGAGTTAATTGTGCATCATATACCTATTAAATATCGCGATCGCGAAGCGCGAGCCGAAAATTTAGGTTTTTAAAAGAGCATAGGACTAACAAGGGGCAACGTTTTTGTATAAAAGTGCCCTTTTTAGTAATGAAAGTGCCCCTTTTTTTAATATAAAAATGACATTTTATTTAGCTATGAAAAGGGGCACTCTTTAGGGTGGATGAAAAGTGGGGGTCACAGTGCCCCTTGCCCCCCTGGTTCCGCGGCCTCTGCTTCAATTAACTTATCAACTTCGATATCGACGTTCGTGTTCTCATCTATCGCTCTTGCGCTTGCGCGATCGTCATGATTGGAATCAATAATAACCGTACAGTCAACATTCGAAGCGGACGCCGAGAGATTGTAAATTCGGCAACAGGCTTTTTTTCATCAAAAATATATAATTGTTAATGGTATGCAATATAAAAATTTAACCATTTTCTATCAAAAAGGAGATAAATAAGGTAAAATTAGATTTTTTTTCCCTCATTTTAGCAATCTGTTCCATGTTTTGGTGTGTGGAATTAACTGCGCCGACCTACGCGCACAAAATGCTTTAGTGCGCAGTAATATGTGCGTCCGGAATTATGATAGTGTCCGGTAATACAATGCGTCACGATATAGATCTAATGTATAATGGTTTAATGTGACTGGTACCGGTTGTTGTATGTCCTGACGGGTTGCTTTGTCCGGACAAGACGGCATTTTTAGGAGCTTTGTGAGCAATATTTCATTAATCGATTGAAGTAATATCAGACAATTAACAAAGACAAAATATTCACAATATTTCTGCTTTTACTGCACAAATTTTAAGAAAATCCAGAGCAAAAGATGCTGTTTTCATCTGCTTAAGTGTCCGGACAACGGACCCCCATCCTAATTGGAATTGAGCTTGGCCTTTTTGGGTAGGCTATGAACCCAATTTGTGAGCAATAATGTATTGCCACATCACTCATTCAATATATACTGTAACTAAGTTTGTGTTTTACTCCTCTTGCCGATATGTGTCTCAATTGATGTGATCTGCCACTTACCCTTATGCTTGGTCAATTGACCTTGCACTGGAAAGTACCTTACTGCAGCAGTTTTCTTCCAATCTAAAAGTCAATGCAGAAAGTGTCTTGAGCAGCTCAAGAGCCAAGTCACAGGTGGCATATCCAAAAAAGGGTCTAAAATTCTACTAAACAAAATTTAAAATATCTAATGGAAGAATTATATTGCAATGAGACTATACATTATCTTAATTTATTTTGAGGTAGGTTTAAAGCTGTGTTCACTAATTATTTATTGAGAAGTTTCCTCAGCAACCAAGAGGGTGACAGACAGCCATTTTTCATATTGACTGATGTGGTGTGAATAGGGTTGTACAGAATAATTTTGAAAGTTTATTTCTTACTACTTTAAGAACAAAATTCCATTACGTAGACTGAACATGGGAATATATTAGTATTAAGATATTAGAACTAAAAATAGTATTTTGATTGATTAATACACGTAGGATGTCCACACATGTATTTTTGTGTGTTAGTGTATGTGAATCTTGTCAGAATCAGTTTCATTTGTTATAATTTGCTGATTCTAAATCCTCACAGCACATCAATTCTTAGGTGAATTGATTTTTAAAATCACTTTTAAATAGTTTCTTCCTCAATTCAAACTTATAAATGCAACAGTAATTTCCATTTAACTATTTTGTAAAGAGTTATGATCCGCAGTCATAAAATGCAGAATTTCAAGCTACATGGAGGTAATGAAATTTGAAAAAAAAATACTGTTTGTCTTTGGCATCAAAATGAAATCTGTAAAAGTAAAGTGTTTGCTCTTACAATGTATGCTTTGTTCTACCACAAATCACGTCATCTAAGCAGATGCACAGACATTGGAGCATACTATTTTTTTTTAAATTTATCTATTATTTTTTTTACAGAGAGAAGTTTTTAGATACAACTAATAATTTGATTTAGATCTATCATAACATTTAAAATTATAGGCTCATATTCCAAATTCAGAATATATTACAATGGAACTTTGATCACAACCAATAGATAATCAAACTGAAAAATTTAAAGCAGATTTTGAGGGCTTACATGTACACTGCATGGGTTTCCTACTCTTAAATCATTACTTGTATAGAAGAAGTTAACATTGACACTGGCAGTCTGTTTATTGCTAGATGGTTAGTGTTAAGCAGTAGTAATTACTGTAGTTCAGATGCATACAGGAGTCCAAATTGTAATTGTTTTCTATGAAATGATAATGAAATCATGGTAACTGACGTTACACTAGGTCATGGTAACTGACGTTACACAAATTGGTTGTCAATTTTAACTTGATTGTATGTTGAATATCTTACATGTAGCTTTGCTTTTGATAATGATCAGATGCAGTCATACGTTAGAAATCTTAATTGGCATAGTTGATTATGTCTCGTTGCGGAAAAAATTAACAAGTTCATGTTTTCGGTAACTGACGTTACATTCCAAATGAGGGTTTATTAAATTTAGTTTTTTGACCAAAGTCACAAGTCACAACCAATTTTTTTGAAATGCAGATTGATAAAGTGTCTCTCTAACAACTTATCCATGCTAAAGATTATTGGGAACAGAAACTGAAAATGAAAATGAGTTTCTTGTAAATAAACCTTTTCTATACCAAAAAAATATTGGAATACTTTGGCATATGATTAGAAAGTGAAAATGGCCGCCATCGGGTAATTTTATTGATTCTTAAAACTTCAACTCGTGTATTTTTTGAAAATCAAAATTATTTAACCAAATATCATTTTGAATTTCGGCACCTTGTCCGGATTTCTGTGAATGTGTATTTCAATGTTGATTTTATATATTCGACCTTTATAACTTGTAAATGAATAATTTTCAGTTCAATTCAAGTTTCAATAAGTTTACTTGCTGTGCAAATAATTCCCTTTTTGATTTATTTTCTTTCTTTTTTTATTTACAGATGGCTTGGCAAACAAGGACGTTATCATCGTCCAGTAAACTGGGGCAAGGAGAGACAGCTCAATCACAGTTCTTGAAGCCACCATTCCACAACTGATGTCAAATGATAGAGGAATCACAGATTACCATGGATACCAGATGTAAATACTTTAGTTACAATACACTTGAATTAGGTCATAGCACTCATTGAATGATTATAACCTCATTCATTTACCAATGTAGGCCAATATGGCATTTATTCATTTAGGTGAAATTGAACTTTGAATTACAAACTGTGAACATGAATACCAAAAAAATGTAACAACCAACACATTAATTATGGCAACTTATTGATGGATTTGAATTAACAGGTCACTTTTTTCAAAATGTATTTCATTATGAAACCTTTAAAAGGTTTTTTTGTTTTCCCCCAACCAGTTTTAATTATTGCTTGTAAGACACAACAGTTTTACCCTTCAAAGACTACCAAACATGATGAGGGGCAAGTTAGTTTTACATCTCTACATTTAGTAAAACTAAGTAAGAAAAAGTGGTACTGTACAGTCTCTCAAGTCATGTAAGTGTCATGGTCTAGTGGTGTCTCACCAACTGGACCGTAAGTGCAAAGACCGTGGGTTCGATTCCCGCACGACGTTATGTCCCTTGAGCAAGGCATTTATCTACATGTTGACCCCACCTGAGGTGATGAAAAGGGTACCCGGTAGGATTGCGAATGCTATGTGGTCGCTTTAGCAGTGTGCGCCTAACAGGCGACCGGCTGGAATGCTCCCAGAGATTGTGCACTGTAAAGTGCGGGATCGAAAAATGAATCCAATGACCGGGGTAATAATATACTGTAAGCGCTTTGGTCTAACGGGTAAAGCGCTTATATAAGAAACCGGTATATTATTATTATTAATATTAATTCCTCTTTAAATCACTTTTTTTCTTGAGCTGTTTCATGAAAGGACTTGTCAGATGATTTATCAACAAATTTGCTCTCAGCCAATCAGATGCAAGCATTTCCGTAGCTTATAACAGTTGTCAGTGAGAATCATTGAATATTTGTTTCATGAAATTGCTCCCATGATCTACTTGCAGTCAAGAGTCCAGGAAGTATGTGATCATTATCGAGGACTATCCATAGAGGACAAGATGAACCTGGTGTCTGCCATGGCGTCTAACCTGGGTGTGAAGCATGACAGAGTCCGTATGGAAGCAAGCCTTCTTCAACCAAGCGGTAGGTATGTACTGGGATCTACTAGTATGACAAATTGCTGTAGTGAGCAGTTGCTCCACAGTCAATTCCAACAAATAATCAAATAGCTATCTCAGCATTGGATTTAACTCTATAGCTAACCCTAAACTCAAACCTATGTAAAATCTCATTTTAATCTCAACCCTAACCCTACATCATACAAATAAAGCCAAGAGTGATTGTCCTGAAAAAAAATGTTGAAACAAGGAATTGGTAATATCATCTACTCCTTGTCATAATGATAATAATATACACTATTATAAAGACAAAATGAGTTGTAACCTCCCCTTAGCGCTGAAAGATAATTTGCAAACTTCAAAATGGTTGGTTCTACTGCAAAAGAAAATAGAGGGACAAGTTTAGAGAGCACTCAAAGAGGGCTGCCTGCTAGGCGCACAGCTCCGGGCAATTCTCTTGATTTTCTTCAAGCTTTCATTGTAAAAATATGTTGCCTGGATCTGACCAGGCACGTTTACATGTGTGTTATTCCTTGCTCCCCTGTTACACCACTCTCTTCTAGTCAAAATCTTTCTCTCTTTATAGGGTCTTGAGAATGTCGCCTTCTTGCAAGCTGAGGGGATTTACATCAGTTCCCTTTTCCGTGTTTAAATCTTTTCTCTCCCAGTAAAAATCTCTTCTCTTTCTTTTTCAGGGCTGTGAAATGCAGCCATCTTGCAAATCGAGGGGGCGTCTATGTCATTTCCTTCTCCCTGGTTACTTCCATTTTATTCTTTAATGAATGTTTGCTACATCGATTTATATTTGGTCCTGTTGGTCAGTGGTGGTTAACATCAGTCCTCTCTCTTAAAATTATCATATGCTCTCTTATTAAATGTTTGTTATATCTCTCATCTGTACAGGGTCGTGAGGATGCTGCTATCTTGCAAGCCGAGGGTCGTCTACGTCAGTCCTCCTCCCAGGTTACTCTACTCTGTTCTCTCACATCAGCAGACTACAGGGTGGGGTAAAGTTTCTTGGATCTGAGAGCAGGCCTACTTGTGAGCTTTAACTTATATTATGATTTCAAAGATGAGACATCCTTTTGAGATAAAATCTGTAAAACTTTGTGAATTGCTTTGTATATGTCATCATAGTTGTTCAGTCACCACAAAGGGTTAATAAATGTATAATTTTCAGTTTCTACATTGTATCAGATACAAATTTCTATATATTCATGTCTGTTCTTGGAGATGACTGATAACTTTGTTACAGTCTGTTCAAATTATATTTAATACTTTAATACTGAACTCGACTGTCTTTGAATTGATTCTCATTACTTTATCATTCCAGTAGACCGGTTTATCAGGTAGCAAACTATATTATAAAAAAACTTATAAAAATATAAAATTACATTCTCATTTGGGTAATTTCTGTAGTAATAACCTAAAATATTACTGACCTGTAATTTATGACAAATGATTAAAATATGCAATGCTTTACAATTTATTCAGTTTGTATGTATATAAGTGTAAACTGTAACATGATACGTAAAAGAGGTGCTTTGCTCATTTTTTAGAGTCACTTATCATCAACAAAGTCACTCCCTAACGAATGCTGAACTGAAGGCATTGAATGATGCATGAATCTAAATGCATTCTGATTGGTTGGTTTGCTGCGGGAATGCTGAACCTCGATAAGGGTCACATGGTCTTCATCAGTGACATGCTTGAAAGGTATTAAATACCATACATAAAGTAATCCGTGGTTTGAAGTTAAAGAATCTGCGAAAAAGTAATCTCATATATTCTTCCACCTTAACCTTTTGTGAGTTTAGTAGGCTTCTCCAATAAACATGTACTTGTGGACATAAACAAATGTTTTAAAAAAAATTTGATAGGGTATTTCATCTAACCATTATTAAAGTATGCATCAGCATTCATTCCAAAGTGGAGAGTTTGAAGTTCTGAATCAACAAACAGTACAAGGACAGAAATCCTTGCTTATTGTTACAATTAAGCAGTCCCACTAAAATTGAAAGGGAAGGTGTATGATGCCTGTGTGCGGAAAACACATGACCTATGGTAGCGAGAAATGGGCAACAACAAACCAGTGTGGAGCGAATGGAAAAGGCTGAGATGAGGATGATCAGATGGATGTGCAGGGTATCTTTATGTGAAAGAAAGAGAAACAAAGACCTCCTCCAGTTCATGGGCCTGGTAGGTAAGGACAAATGATGAGAAATAATAGGCTGAGGTTATGGCTCTGTGGCTATGGAGAGAACAGACCCACTGGCTCCAGAGGATACTCATTTCACAGTTTGGTGGGAGGAATCCATGTGGGAGACCCCAAGACATGGGGGGAAACTATCAAAAGGACAGAAAAATTGTCAATACTACCCACATTGACCCAATGATAGGACAGCATGGAGGAGAGTCATCAAGGAAATGACTGTCCAACCCCACAAAGTGGGAGAAACGGACATAAAACGAACTGATGATATGATCTATGTTTGGCAAAAAATTTGAAGCTATAATATATACTTCTCATGTATATGTACACAATATTTCTTTTTTTTTATAATTTAGATGTGTGGTTAATTTTGTTTGTATTGGGCTCTGAGAGTAAATTTCTTCATCAGAGGAGGGGGAGGAGTGTTAACAAGAGAAAAAAAGGTCAAGTCCTTTGTAATTTATATGATGCTTTACAATATTTGCATAAGGTTTTCATTATCAGATTTTATCGGTATTTAAAAAGAACGCGATTCTCCAGGAAAATCAATTTTACTTTCAATGATTTCATTCAGATCAGTCAGTACGAAGCTGTTCATCCTGTTTAAAACTGGACGGATATCAAACATCGAGTTGGACCGTACAGGAGGCGTTTTTGTTTTCACACACAGCAGCATGCCTAACGAACCGCTTGTCATCCTACATCACTGCCCTCACAAGAGATATTGCAGACAGTATCAAGTAAGTTTTATGCAATGTCATTATATGGACACATTTGTGCTCATCTATTTATTCAATTCACCGTGTCCTGCTTCTATTGCTCGCACAATCTGTACAACTAGGTTCAGAAGTAAAGAGTTTTCAAAGGTCTATATGAAATTCAACATTTTCTTCTCGAAATGACACCAATTGTATATTTCTTTCCCTCTTACATTGTACATGTATTCCCATTTTACACAATTATGTCCTTTAACTGTACGAATTGTAACGTTAAACACAACCATTATGTGAATTCTTCTACTTGCATTGAGAGATTATGATTATAGAGAATCTTGGAGAGTTGTAATGGTTATTCTTATTCAAAATATTGCTTTATATAGTATTAAGCACTGAAAACAAATCATATGTTTTTAATTGTGAACTATTTGGCTTTTTCTATGCTTGCTGGTATTGATTACAATTAGACTAAGATTTAATGCAAAAGGTGATTTTATACTGGTTTAGGGTTCAATTATTATATATATGTATTTTTTTTTTTGTTCAGTCCATAGTTCGTAAGCAAGATGACAGCACAGTGGTGTAAAACCAGGTGAAGAGAATCCTGAAGAAGCACAGGCAGCAACCTTCTATTCCATTACATCAACTCAGAAAGGTAACAATTATAATGATGGTGATGATGAAGATGAAGATGATGTGAGATGGTGGTGGTGTCGGTGGTGGTGGTGGTTGTGTGATGATGATGGTGATGATGAATGTGATGTACATGTGGTGGTGGTGATGATGATGATGGTGATGCTGCTGCTGCTGGTGTGATGATGAGGATGGAGATGGTAATGATGGTGATGATGGTGGTAGTGATGATATGACGATAATGTAAAGATGAAGGTGATATGATGATGATGTAAACAATTAAGGTGATGATGATAGAAAAAGATGATGATAATGATGAATGATGGTCATGGTGCTTGCAATGCAGATGGCACTACAGTGGGTTTTATATCAGGTTAAGAGGATAAGTGGAAGCACAAGCTGCTATCTTTTTATGCATTACATCAATTTAGAAAGGTATTCATCAATAATGATGATATGATGGTGATGATGAGGAGGAGGAGGATGACGATGACAATGTTTGTGATGATTATTATGATGATAATCAGTGGCGTGTGTAGCGCACCCCCCCCCCTAACATAAGAATTGCGTCCACTCAACAGATTATGAATACTCCATCCTCCCACTTACAAAAGAAAGGAATTTGTGTCTCGCCCTTGATGACAATGATGGTGTATTGCTGTAGTATTGTTGTTGTTTGTTGATGATGAGTATAATTAAGTGACCGTGATGGTAGGGATGATGATAGTGATTAAATGATAATTAATGTACAAGTGTGCTGACGATGTTTGTGAGGAGATGATGAGTGATTGGTGGTGGTAATTGATGATATGGTGTTGGAATGGTGATAATAAGTTGGCCATATTCCTGATAGCCTGGTTTAGCTTAACCAGGGTAAGGGTAGTTTAACTCTAGTCCTAACTCCTCAATTTACACCGTGGGTTAAATTTTCATATTCTGATAGCAAAGTCTTAGCTTAGCCCAGGGTAAGTATGGTAATAAATCCTCCAAATGTAAACTACCCAATGGGGGTAGTTTAAAGCCTGGTTTAATTTTGGGCATCATCGTTAACTAACAGATTTGCACCTTAAAAACACACAATTAAAGTTAACTTTTGATAAGGGGCGGGGGAGGATTATAAAAAATACAATTTAAAAAATGAAAAAATAATCCAGTATTGAATTAATCTGTATTGATGAAATACGTCCAATCCTCAATACTAATTGATGCATTACTGACAAAAATAAAATAAAAAATCTCAAATCAACCAAACCTGCCCCGCCCCTAGACCAGCACGGTGCCACGATTGGCAAGGCGCAGTATTGCATTGTTGCATGAGGTGCTTGCACTGCTGCGCGACCCCTGACCTGCGGAGCGCACCCTCGAGATATGCCTACTGAGCATGCGTTAATGCGTTTAACCCAGGTTTAAATGGAAAATCTTGGCGTTTGTTAAACTAGGCTATCAGAATACATAGGACTTAAACCAGAGGTGTGGGTTAGGTTGGATTGTTAACCTGGGTTAACTTTTAGCTCCGGGTTACTTTTACTGCTATCAGAAATATGGGCCGGTTGACTCTGATCTGGGGGTGACAATGTTGCTGCTTGATTTATTGTCTGTATTAAAAATATTTTCCAAATCAGTATGGAACTTGGCGGCGAGTCACATACCATTAGTTAACTTTTTCATCTTCTTTGCACACCATCCATTTTTAGAAAAGTTTTTTTTTTTGTATGCATCTTAAAAGGAGTTTCATAAATCAAATCTCAGCACACCAATAAGGTGGATTTTGCATACTGTAGGATAAATCTTGATTGATTCAAAAGACGGAATTATCTACATTTTCATATAATTTATTTTTGTGGGAAAAACAGCGTCTTCAAGGTTTTGTTAGTAGCTGGACATCACCTCATAAGAGCCGTTGTCAAGGAGCTACAGTCCGGAGTTTCCCAGCATTGCATCTCTTCTCCAGTCTCTCCCATCCCAGGCTTCAAACGACTGGCTCATTTCACAGATCCAATAAGGAGGTCAAAGGTCATGTGAGTGTAGTTGTTTTGTTTTGTTTTTTTGTTTTTTATAAGCATAACAATTCTTTTGAACCTGTTTTAGTACTGAACAATGATTTACTTTATATCTCCCCTTAAAAATTTAAAAAACAACAAACACTGATTATGGAGATTCTGTTGTTCAACAACAAAAAATAAGATATATTCTATTTTCCTCTAATAAAGTTATATCTGTTGACTTTACTTTAATGAACAAGTAGTTAGTTTAGATTTAAAAATATCACACTTCAGGTATTATGCTATATGTGGAGCTCACAGCAATTTAGCTTTGATAAAAAGAAATATTTTAAAGAAAAACAAACATATAAAAAGCTATTAACAAATTTTCACTTTTTAAATTGTAATTCCAAACAAACTTTGTTAATGAAGTGATTTTTTTAGACTGATCTGTGAGCACTGTACCATCTACAGCAATTATCATGATAGCGAGTAGTTCCATAAATAATATAACACATTATCTTTACATCATAGAAATAAACTTTTTAAGTAAGTATTGCTATTGATATGTGAAAAGCAATTTTGGGTGTATTTGAGTAAATGTTAAATGGAATGATTGACTACATACAGGACATCTTGGTGCCAAAATTTTTGAAAAGTTATCAAAAAGTCATGGAAAAGCCATGGAATTCTCTATTCAAAAGGTCATGGGAAATCATGGAATTTAAGGTGGCAGGTGCCCTTTCCCGTGCGAAACGACGTCAACGGTATACTAATCAAGCATAGTTTTCTTTATTAAGTACCTGTACCCAAACAAACTATACATTTTTTGGAAAGCTTATGAGTTTGGGCTACACAAAATCTGCACTATGGCATATTTATCTTAAGACATAAAAAAAATTATAGTCATTCAAAGTCAGAATTGTGAAAAACTATATTTTTTCAATTTTTATGAACTTTCAATTCTTAAAAACTCACAACTAGAGTTATGTGAGTGTTTTGTTGTTTAATTAATTCTCTGACTCTTTTGACAAATTAATGATGCTTTTTAGGAATATTTCAGGATTAGAAGTGTTAAAATTTATGGATTTTACAATAGTCAAGATAGGAAAATATCAGAACAGACTTGTTAGAACTAACTCCACCTGTCGGAGGGTAGTATTGCATAAAAACTATCTTATTTTTAGTACTCTTCAAGATAAACCAATTCTACCAAATTTCATGCAAAATCCAATGATTAGAACTCAAGTTTTAGATTTTTCATGAAAAATTTCCATTTTGTGTAATCGCACAAAAAGAATGGCATTATATACATACAATATATGATGAAAATATATTTTAAACCCCGCCCCCCCCTTATTAAAAAGAGCTGGAATACTTGTTTAAAACAAGTTGCATGAGAAGTCACACATGAAACTACCTAAGGAGACCAAAAAATAAAAAAAAACATTAAAAAAATTTTGTTTAGGGTCAACCTTGCCACCTTAAACTTCCAAAAAAAGTGTAATGAACCCTGTACATAGAAATTCATGAAATAAGCAGTAACTTCAAGGCTTTATATTGTCTTCACTCTTTCCTCAACTATAGTGAACAGCGCAAACAGTCTACTCCACTGCACAAGAGTCTAGACTCATTCAAGTCTGCATAGACATCACATCACCACAAAGCATTGCCAACCCTGAAGAAAGTCATTGTAAGACAAATGAGTGGGTGAAATCTGAAAGCCTGGTCAGAGTCTACAATCACTTCGGGCCATGAGGTTGTGTGGCAAGGTGGGATACTTACTTGTTGTGATTGTAATTTTATTTTCATTTCATTTTAAGTTAAGAACTAGTGGTCCGATAGTCTCGAGGGTGAATAAAGTCTAAAAGCTGACATTTTGATTGGATTGATTTAAATTTTTTTTTTTTTTTTTTGTAGGGGGAGGGGGAATGATGTATCAGTTATGAATGAAATGATGCAAACTAACTTAGTAGACAAAGCGTGTATAAACTTCTTCAATTGAGACATACATGATGTGGCGAGTATAGAGTAGAAATTATGGAATACAAGTGTTTCATCTTTAATATTAAATATCATTGAGGTTTTAGTTTGTCGGGGAAAAAAATAAAGAGTAATGAGATGTGTCACCTACTTGTATCTATGAATGACAGTTTGTATAATTGGACAGGAATGACCATCATGTGGACACTAGTGCTAATAGGTGGGCGTTTTCATAAATAGGACCTTGTGGGACGTTTTATCCAACAAATTGCTCTCAGACCATCACGTTCAAGCATTTCGCTAGCTTAAACAGTTGTCAGTGAGAATCAGTTAAATATTTTGTTTCATGAAATACTCCCCAGGATTTATATCCAATGACCAGCATATTCATTATGTAAATTAACAGGGATCTAGATTGACAGGTGTATATTACAGGAATAACTGAGGTTGAAATATCACCGTTATGAAGAATGGGAAACAAATGGAATGAGTTTTGAAATGGACATCACTGTAATGAGGGAATCTACATTTGGGGTAATTAATTGGCCAAAATTTGCAATAAAAAAGGAATGTAACATATCATAGAACTGATAGAGGTTCCCAAATGACGTCACTAAAAAAACATCGGGTGATTTCGATGTCGTTATTTGGCTAATTTTACCTGAACAGAATTTTGTGTATTCAAATTTGGCTGACATTATACCTCATGTTTTCCAACAAACTGCAATTTCTAATTGACTCTATATCATTTTGCATGTTTGTGAGTTGGTTGCTCAGAAAATTTTCTCACTTTAACCTGTTGAATATAGGAACTTTTACAAATTCGAAGTGAATCGTGGTGTCGAGCATGGTTGCAACAACATTTTTTTCACGGTGAAACAAAACACATTAAATATATCAATGTCATAATGTGATTATATAAAGTTTTCATATATTCATGCAATAATTTTGTGAAAAAACAATAGACGCGAGGGATGTTCTCTATTTTGTCGCCCGCATTATGCGGGCCTTAGTACTAAACGGCGTTAATGAAAAACTACAAAATTAGCACAAATTGTCCAATCATAAAATGTATCTGTATGTGAATTGCATTGACTTCTATGTAATTTAATTGTTCTCATGTTTCAATGATTCTAATTGTACTATATTTTCCAATAATTGCAAGTGAATCACTTAGTTTGTTGTCTGCTGATGAATGTATTTTACTTGTTCTTGTATTTCTAATGCAGATCTGTATGTAGAGAGAGAAGGAGGTTGCTTTGAAACCAGTAGGTGGAGTGATTTGTTGTGTATAAACTTGTTTCTATGCAACTATTTAAAGGGGAAGTTCACCCTGCGAATTTTGTTGCGTCTAAAAAATGAAGAAAAATAATAAAAAATAATAGTGAAGGTTTGAAGAAAATCGACCAAAAATAGCCAAAGTTAATAATAATTTCAAAGTTTTTGATCTGTGACGTCACGTCGAGCAGCTCTCCCATTGGTGTGTATGTAAATTCCATAAATTTGGTCTTTTTGTCATGGTTCTGATAAAGGAATGGGTCAATTTGATATAGTCATGTATATAAACTATGTTTGATGTATATCGACCGCCACAGGTGAACAAAATTATTTTCCTCTGAAAAAAAATGATATTTTATGGATTTACACTACATAACACATAGGAGAACTGCTCGCATGTGACGTCACAGAATCAAACTTTGAATATATAACTTCATCATATTTGCTCGATTTTCTCCAACCTTCAACTCATATTTCTCTTTTATTTTTCTGCATTTTTTAGATAATAAAATTCCAGGGCGAACTTCCCTTTAAGGTAGACTGCCACAGAAATAAATGGGTCAGATCGTTGTTTGGGGGGGACTGGCGCGCGCATCGCGCTTCGCTCGCTCACATGAGACCCTTGAATGTAGTAAAGTTGAGTCTTAAAATCTATCATTACAGCCCAAAAAAATCTTTATTTTGAAAATAACAATTTTGAAGCTAGAATTTGCCCCCCCCCGCCCCGATAAACTTGTGCCTCTTTTTTTTTAATCCTGGGCCCGTAACACAACAAGGTGCAAATCAATCACTAAATGGCAATAGCCCATCAAGATCTTTGTTTACACGCGCATTTTAGTTCACAGACCCAGACAGCACCAATCGAAATAGCACTTCAAATTTGCAATTGATAGCAAACCTTTGAGTGTACAGCGGGCCAGACATATTGTAACATTGATGGGTAACAGGATATTTTTTTTTGGTACACTACATGTACATATTACTATACAGTAGTACAGTCTTAATGCCAATTTTTTTTTAATTGCAGCTTTTGTGTCGACCAATCTACACTGATATTTTAGTAGTATCCAACTTTAAAAGAATGAGGATTTACAACATATACTGAAAGCTCATTTTAGCAGATCCAAAATTGCTGAAAAAATCTAACAAATGTAAAAGTGCCATACATGTATATAATCTGGGTCATTATATGTCTTTCTAGCTAACTTCCACTTCCGCAACGCGTTGCATACCTATGTGCGCCTAATTGGTTGGGCGACACATCACCACGAGTGACTGACTGCCTCCTGCGGAATAATGGTCAATTACGTTACTACTGGAGAAACATCGAGCCTCGCCAGCGCTACATGAGACACAGAGCCATCGAGGCTTTCAAAACAGATCGTAGACTTGGTGGGAAAAAGCTCGCTCCATGCCAAGGAAAAAGGGGAACATGGAATAGCAAGGTTATGATGACAAGAGAACAAGTTGATTTCTTGGTTGAAAAAAAACATTTTTTACCAGAATTGATAAACTTTTGTACTAATGCAAGATTGGACGCAATACAATGGTCAATTTATTATCGCAGCTCGAGCATCAGAAAAAGGATATATATTTCACGAATTATATGTTTTATAAGAAATTTGAATAGAGAAAATTTGTTCTCATATAACCAACCTCATACAATGTAGCTCTATATCGAGGCCTCAAAAAATAGACAAGACATAATTTATTTTTCTGTTGAGAGCCATAATGAAATAACTTGAAAGCAGAATTTTTTTAAAATTATAATCATATTTTATTAATTACCTGGTGAGGCTATTAAGTACTGGCGACTAAACTCTGTCAACAATCGTGTACCGGCTGCTACAGAAACGTTATTTGCCGCTAAGAAGAGCATCGACAATCGGCCCAGTCATTCTGTGGGGATGGTGAGTTCACAGGTTGACTCCAGATGTAAATTAATGAGTTTTGCCTTTGACAATAATGTGCGCTGCGACATTACCAAGTTGTAACAGGGCTCTGTTTGCCGTTAAATTTCTGTGTAGCGACCGTTACAGGTGATTGCTACCAGTTTGAACCATTATTCACCATTGATTGTTTTGCATGAAGGTTTGCCAGAACGAAAGTTAAAGATTTTTTTTTTTTTTTAATGGTTTTGATAAAATCAGTGACTGTGTAAAAAAAAAAAAGAGATGCTGGTTAAATAATCGTACCAATCGGATGACCTCGCCTAATTATTTTAGGAGAGTAAACTCATAAACTACACGAATTGCAATGTCTCTCTGGGATCTCAGAAAATCGTCCGTTTAATTTGAAAGATATTTTCTTCTAAGCTTTCAGTCTCATCAGACAATATTAACATTACAGTCCATATACTGTACTTTTGTTTCAAGCCAGAAAGGCATAGACCTACTCTTAGTCAAAAAATGTTCGTTGATTTAAATTAAAGTAACTTTGATATATTGAAAATTTGATATACATGTACATTGTATGCAAATAGTGCAGTTGGTATTTGCTTTCTTCTTATTTGTCGTAATAGGAAAATGAAATGAAGTAAACAAGAATAGAAACAATCAAGTGCCAATAAAACTATAATCTTTTTTCAAGAAAGACTGATGAAACACTACTGAAAATGTGAGGAAGTACATTATTTATGACATTATATAAACCTCTTGTAAAATAATATTGACACACCATTAGTAATTTTTGAGGATAGACATATAAAAATTTTTTTAATATATTAATATAGGAGAATAGGATAGGTATAGAATTGTAATAAACAAGGCGCTTTAACATAAGATAAGCCGCGGCCTCCTTCGTGAAACGCCGAAAGCTGGGATTCATATGCGGATATACCGTTCGCTTATGATTCTTCCACTTGACTTAATGAGGGATTCGTTACATCCGGTTTTCACAGCGCCGTTGCCGGCGTTCACGCAGAAGGCGCCGGCTTTATCTGTTTTGGTAGTCGGCTAAAGACAAGAACATGTTATGGCATTGTACATGTGCTGTATGTCTAATGTAACTACAGTCCACTCCTGTTGATTACGAGACAAAATACAGATTTCATGTATGACAAATTTTGCTCTCAGCCAATCAGATGCAAGCATTTCAGTAGCTTATAACGTTGTCAATGAGAACGCTGAATATTTGTTTCGTGAAATGCTCCCCTGGTCCCAATTTCAAGAGAGGTACCTTATGTCCTGAGAACCTGTTATCATAGAGTGACGCCTTCCATTGGAAATTCATAAATGTTTTTCATATTGCACAATAAATGATTAAACAGGATGATTCTTAGAAAATATGAGAATAACTAGTATTGGAATTCATTTAAAGACCTAATTTCAAAAGATATTGAATGAAGAACATCTTTACTGAGATTTCAGATAATATAGATTTGTTCCAAGGTCGATTTCATCTATCAAGTGAGGGAGAGAGAGATAAAAGCATAGTCATTTTGAACGTAAAGATATTGTGGTGAATATATGATTTAGAGAAAATTGATTATAGCAAGGGTAATAGCAGTTTAACCCTAAAAAGACTGGCATTTTGACACAAGATAAGACTGGGGGGGGCCTCATTCAGCCCCCCCCCCCTAAAGATCTTCGCCGTTGAAATTAGTCATATTCTTCCGAAATTTCTTCACATATTAAATTATGCTAATTATGCATAAAATCTAGATTTGTCTAATAACATTAAGAATAAAGCCTAAAAATGCTTAATTTTGCGTTTACAGGTTTCTTTGTAGGCTTCTGGTGAAATGGGTTTTTTAAAAAAAATCTGATATCAAGATTTTTTTTCTTATGTATTCTTATGTTTTTTAAATTTCTTATGTATTTCTTGTTTTTCGACTTTTTTTTTTTATTTTTTTTCCGATGGAATCATCATGGTGACACTATTTTAATCAGTAAACAACCTTAAATTAATGCATCTTTAATCAGTTTAAGAGAAAATAATGATACAATTTATGAATTTTGGCTGAAAACCAATTTGTATTGGATTTGTTACACAAAATCACATTATTTGACTTACTTTGGGTCTGACGCACGGTTACAAAATGTTACGTAATTTCAGGGAAGCCGCGTACCGCGCATAACGCAAATTTGGTCTCAAAAGTTGCTCGAGACTTGAAAGAAAATAGTCATGAAGTTTTCGCTCCAATTTTTTTTTCGCTTTGCAATTATCGCGAAAAAATGGTCGAGGGGGGCTGAATGAGCCCCCCCCAGTCTTTTTAGGGTTAAAGGTACAAGTAGTGTCATCCTTTTTCACAAATTGCGAAAACTAATGCACTTGCATAACTTTAGTATATGATCAACCTCTACTGTCTGTTCAATCAAGATTACTGTCATAGGTTGCCTAGATCAGTAATATGAAACGAAAATCTCCACTACCCAATCATAGATCAAGTAATATGAAACGAAAATCTCTACTACCAATCTAGATCAGTAAATATGGAACGAAAATCTCGATCTACCAACTAGACCAGCTCTCCATCAACATCGTTGAGGTTCGAAAAAAATAGTTAATGAATTTTGATAATCCGCTTTAAAAAACAACAAATTCAGAATAATACAAGATATGTGGGATGTACACAAAAATATGCTGTTGCCCCAACCCTGTGGAATGACCCATAAGCCAGTCGTTGTTCACATACAGCTGCAAACCAACATAAGGCTGTACTGAAAAATGGCTGTCTGCCGCCCTCTTGGTTGCCGAGGAAACTTCTCAATAATAATGAGTGAAATCAGCTTTAAACCTACCTCAAAATATATTAAGATAATCTAGATAATCATTGCAATATAATTCTTCAATTAGATATCTTTTATGTTGTTTAGTACAATTTTTAGACCCTTTTTGGAAATGCCACCTTGACTGGGCTGAGCTTCTCAGAACACCATTTTTACTTTTTCTGCATTGACTTTCCATTGGATGAAAACTGCTGTACAGTAAGTTAATTCCCAGTGCAAAGTCAATTATGAATTGACCATGCATAAGTGTAAGTGGTCGTTGTTTTGCCTTGGCAAGGAATCCTATATATCACACCGGTAAGGTTCTTCTTTTCAGTCTTGTCTTTGGGAGCTACTAAGAATTGCTTCAAGGTTCTAGTGGGTTTGAAGCAAACGCGAAATCCGTGTTGACGAAAATTACGCTTCAACGCTTCTGATAGACCCTTGATGTACGGTAAAACAATAAGTCCCTTCGAAGTGGATGAAGATCTATCTGAAGACTTGTTGTTATCCTTTGGGTTGCGGACTCTGTCGATAGCCCACTTTGGATATCCACACTTAGAAAGCGCCTTAGAGACAATTCTTTTCTCTTCAATAATGGCTTCCGGTTCCGTGACAACTGTGTCCGCTCGATGGAATAAAGTGTGGATCACTCCTAACTTGTGTTTTAGAGGATGATTTGATTCAAAGTTCAGATATTGGTCTGTATGTGTGGCCTTGCGGAATACCCTAACCTTTAGAGAGCCGTCTTCTTGGATAATGGTTAGGGTATCTAGAAATGCGAGAGATCTATTCTGCTCCTCCTCAGTAGTGAACTTGATGTCTGAATCAACAGAGTTAAGATGATCAGTAAATCCTTGAGCATGTCCCTTCTTCAGTTTAGTGTAAGTGTCGTCAACGTAGCGATACCACCACACAGGTGGATAGGGCGCACCAACCTTCGCTGAACTGTGACGGGGGACGATACAAGCTTCCAAGAGTGTTACGATCATATCCTCTCCCTACAGTCACTTCCCGGCAGCGATGATCGGGATCACGGCGCATACTCCCTGAAGAGAGTGTCACACGCGAGAAAAGTTCCTCCATAATTTAGTAATTTATGCATGACGCTCGAATGATCACGAATTATGCATATGAAATACACTACCATTTGTGGCCTTCCAATGAACAATAGTCACGATAAAATTTAGATTTGTCATTTATTTTTTTGGTAATCCTCATTTTCTGTATCGCGTTTTGAAATATTTGGCGTACGTCCGACAGTGGATTCGTTGAAGTTCCTTTTTTATATTTCTCTTCTTTATTCTAAAAAATATTGGAAGAGTGGGTCTACGCCCAACCGTTTTGAAGTCGCGTCTGCAGGTTTCTTGCGAAATGGGTCCAATTTGGTTATGATTGACAGGCGCACGACAAAGCGGTCTTTATGGGGAACAGCTGAATCGCGTTGTTCTGTTACGGTCAACGCACTTCAGTCATCGCAACCGGAGAGGCGGGAGCTCTCGCGATAGCTACCAGTAGCTAATTCAGAGCGCCCAATAATCAAAATGCATTGTCTCTATATTCTGAAAAGCGGAATGGTAGACTTTTTCCGTGTTCAGTCGAAAATTTGAGGTAAATATTTTTACCGATAATATTCATTTGCATTGTGATCAAAAGTTTAATTATTGTGGATGTTTCACCAATGCATGCTTAACTTTCATTCAATGTCCTTTTCAAAGCGCGTTTAATAAAGGCGTCCGGTAATACAATACACTGCCATACATATATACAGTCACATTAGTATACAAACATGAAAATAAATAATGGACCACACGATTGAAATTTGACAATTCATGCACTTTCTGTCCACCATGTTAAATTAAAAAAAACAAAACATACACTGGAATCTTCAATATGTATACCCATCTTTACATACCTCTTTGATTGTAAGTTTCTAAAAGAAAAACTTTTCGGCCAAGAAATTTGAAATTTCCTGAGCAGATTCATTGCAGCAGATGCCAGAATTAATTTTTATCAAGTCTTGAATCAAGTCTGCCATCGTTTTATATTGTAGGCTAATGTTATGTTATTATTTGGTAGGCTTAATCAGGCATATTGACTATTTTTTCCACTTTAAGGACCATCTGGTCACTCGTCCATGTGTGACCGAAATTATGCAAATCTTGATTTTATTGGCTATAACTCTAACAATTAAAAAATATACTGATTTAATGTTTATATCATCGCAATATATTTTGTTGGCTATCATTGTAAATATTTTTATATTACATATGATGTTCAAGGTCAGAGGTCAAAAGAAGTGGTGTCACGTGTGTGACCTACAGAACGGCATGATTTTGAAAGTTCAATTCATTTTTGAAATTCCTGTGAGTTTTAAAATGATGTAATGTTCTTATTGCTGTGAGATATGCATTATGGACCTGTTAACAAAAAATACCACTGGATAGGAGTCATCTCTGAAATTTCTTTTTTTATCTATTATTTTATATCGTGATGTCGGTCACGTGTGTGACATTTTAGTGTGGTCACGTGTGTGACCTATGGCAAATTGTACAGAAAAATGAATTATATTATGTTTTATGCAATAAATGTACATTTTTGAGCAATTACTATATCCGCTGTGGTAAAAAAATTTATGAACTCAACCCTAGTCAGTCAATGGGGTGTTTTGTAGCTGTCAAGACTGGGAGGGGCGGGTAGGAGGGGGGGGGGGGCATGATGCCCCCGTATAAGATCTTGGCTGTTGATCGCGCGAGCGCGCCGAAATTTTGCACGATGGTAGTGTGTGATGTAACTACAAGAAAGCACTGTGAATTTTCCCATAATGATAATAATTTATTTTATATGAATTAATTATGCTAATTTACGCATTGCATGAAGTCATAATTTTCGTTCTAATTGACAAACTACAGCTTCTGGAATGCTAATTTTGTGTTTGCATAATCTATATAGGATTCCTAACCATTGTACTTGGAAAAAATTTGATATCGAAATAAATTCCTTGTGTATTTCATTGTTTTATGAATTTCTTATGTATTTCCTTGTTTTTTCGACCTTTTGTTTTGTTTGTTTGTTTGTTCTTTTTGTTGTTGTTGTTTTTTTTCGCAAAAATTATTGCAGAACCATTTTGGAGCATAATAATGCTAAAATAAATTAATTTCAGCCAACGAAAGTGAAAATAATCAGAATTTATGACCGCCCCCCCACCCTGCGGGTCACGTGTTTGACCAATTTGTTTGCTAATTAATACTCAAATTAAAAGTTGTCATGGATTCATATTTAGTGAGATGTAAGGTACATTAATTCTAGCTTTGAAGAAATAATTATAATAATACCAGAGCCATGGTTAAGACGGGGCATAAACTTTTTGTGTTTTTCTGGTTACTTGTGTGTGACATTTTGAGGGCAATTACTTTCCAGGGTTGATTATCTTAATATAATCAATTGAACAACATTATTTTTTGGGGTTAGATTAAAAGGAATAGAGGTATATAATGACAGTAATCCAAGTAAGGAAGTCAGCATATCCATTCCAGTCAGGGTTTAAAAAAATTATATTTTATTTCCCGTTTTTCCATTTAATTATCATTTATGTTAATTTATGCAAATGAGCATGAAAAATTGCAAAAATCACGAAAAAAACATCAGTTCATGAAACT
>CALNVZ010000218.1:13940979-13984878 GCA_940671915.1 Paracentrotus lividus
AAAAAAGAGAGGAAGATCTTTTAATTGTGAAAAAACAATTATCAACAACCCCCTGTCGCAATATGCAATGTTGACCGTCATCACCAAAGTGCCCAATTACCATGATGGTGCAGGTAGAGTATGGGCCATTGTAGTTAATGTATTTTTCTTTTATAAAAGGACTCTACCTAACTTTGAAATTTGGATAAAATGTTGAAAATCATTAACTTTAAATATCATGTTGAAATTGTAAGATCCATGAGTAGATACTTTTGATTATAATATTAATTTCAATTTTTGCTTGTATTTTTGTTTATTTATTTTTTGTTAAAATACATTTCATTATATTATATAATTCTATTTTAATAACATATTTTTTCCTGTTACTAATATACTGCAAATATAAAAAATACCAACCGTTAGGCGAAGAGATTGATGCATTCCCCAATTTCCCAAGTACATAAGAATATTTCCGGGTCCATGTGATATGTTCCTTTCATTCCCCACTCCGGGTTCCCGCCAGTAACCGTAGTTCCACACCGCGTGAGACCGACTCCGAACGACACCAAAGACCGGGACTAATATATTCTTACCATGATGGCGTGCTAGATGTCGTTTGGGAGGCGGGCTCCGCTGGTGTGACTACAGTATAACGCCGGACGTTGGTAATAACCGAGGCCACGAGAATATCAATGGAGGGATCACCCCATTGGTCAACTGAGGGATGGCTGATCGATCGGGGGAGTGGAGAGGGTGGGAGTCATGGGAGAGATTACCGCATGTTCTGAGCGGCGACTGGGGGGGGGGATGAAATCTAGAAAGGGGTTTTGGGATTACCCCATTGCCGAGGTCTTGTGTTTGGTGTTTATTGATTATCTCAAATTTTAGTGCAATGGAAGCGTTCGCCTTCTTCGTAATTGCGATTCAATACCTGTTATTTTTAATCGGAAGATGTACTATTAAAGCGCGCCGACGGGGCGCTTTTCTTTTGAAAGTGTCCCTATTACAGCGCTAACAACGAGAAAGTGCGAACCACTTTCGCCTCGTCCGCTAATACACTAACTTTCAGAAAAAAGGATTGTTTAATCGATGAATATATTTACTAAAATCAAAAACAATATCTAATCGCTCATAATAGTATTTGCTATTACACATAATATGAATAGCACTATTTTACAAAATATAGCAAATTGAAATAAACCGTTTTTGTTTTGTTGGGGGGTATATGTATAATAGATACACAATTGGAGTGGCAGCTGTTTTTGGAAAGTTATAATCACAAGTAAAAGACAAGATTTCTGACATTTTAAAACATAGTTTCCCTATCATTTATTTATACTCTGTAGCTCGGTTGGAAAGAATATATTTTGGTACTACAACTTCTGTGGTCGCTAAATAGACTTTGCCCCCCCCTTCTACTTGCAGGCGGAACGGGAAATTCCTATATACTATTATCGAGTTACGCATTACATGAAACGTGATATTTTAGGACACTGCAATTATGGAATATTATATTATATCTCAGAATACTCAATTTGTAACACTTTAGAAGTGATGTATGCGCAAAAACGAGGCAGTTATATCATTATTTTAAAAATATAGGGAAAAAGAAGAACTCTGTGGGGCACAATTGAACATAGCAACTTTACGAAGCTATTTGTGGAAAGGACTAGTCTCTCTTCAATATAAACGAGAGCGACAACAAATTCTTTTGGCTCGGGTGAATTTTGAAAGCGGGCAAATTTATTGTCATAAGGACGAATAACTACTTGCGAACATAATATGTGAGTAACTGTTAAAGGGAGACCGAACTATTGCTTCAGTCACCACAGACACTTTACGGATCGATAGTTACGGACTGTGTTTTTTAATCTTATTTCATATCTTCTATTCTAATCATTTCTTATTATTTCTTTGTTTTATTGATGAATGATTATTACGTCCTTTCCCAGACTGCTGACCTATGACGGGAAGACATCCAAATGGGGATCCAAAGGAAAAGAAAATAATTTTTGACGCAACGGACGTAAACTAATCCGTACGTGTCTGTGTGACTTAGCATAAGCAATCACTCCAATTGTGTGTTAGCTAAGTCTAAAAATACATAATGGAGATAACTATCACAAAACGACGGTTAATTAACCTAAAATTTTATTTGTATTGAAATGTTTGTGGGGGAAAAGTATGAATTTTGTTAATTGGCAAACATAATTGTCAATGTGAAGAGATTTATTGAGTAGTGAAAAAAGCGTGTTAGTCATTCAAGATTTGTCTTGAATTATAAGACTACACTACCCCAGGATGTTGGGATCGAGGAGTTGGTCAAGCGGTAACGATATTGTCAACTTTCTGATCAGGCTACAGTACTGACATGGAGCGGACCCCAGGTTCGAACCAAGTTCACGTCCTTTCGGGATGGTGGACGTTTAAGGTCGGTTCCAATAAATAATCATATCCCTGATTGATTACACGTTTGTCCAAACCTAATACCCCCTGACATGCGCGTTATTTCTGGGGGGGGGGCCTCGGGGCCGGGGCCCCCGGAAAGAGGAGGAAAAGGGAAGAAAGGGAAAGGAAAAAAGGGAATAGGAAAAAAAAGAGAGAAAAATAGAAAAGGGGAAAAAAGGAGGAAACAAAAGAAGGGAGAGAGGAAGGGGAAAGAAAAAAAAAAAAGGGAAAAGGGGACCAAAAGGAAGGGAAAGGGGATCAGAAAAGAAGGGGGCGGTCAATGTTGATCTTAATTCAGGGGGTGCACCCATCACTCTTAAATTAGAGGGCGTCAAATCGACCGTAAACTAAGGGGGCGCCATATTGAAGCTTAAATATAGGGGCGCCAATAATTGACCTGGAAATTAGGGCGCCAATCGACCCATGGATTAAGGAGTGGCGCTAAACAGAACGTAAAAATAGGGGGTGCCAAATTGAACCTAAATTTCGGGGCGCTAAATCGCTAAATTGCTAACAATTTAAACAAAAAAGACATCAGTAATGAAGAAATGTGCGTAAAAGATATAAGGCACAGGTCATTATAAGCCAAAGACTTGATTGGATGTCAATTTTCAAAAAATGTGTTCAAAGATACACTATACCTTAGGTCATTATAAGAAAATTTCGGATCTTCGCTCGAGCTCGCCAGGTTATCTAAAAAAGGCACAATTGACCCGGGAATTCCATTAAAGTAAAATACTTTAAATTCTTCGCACTCGCATTTCTCACTGAAATTCATTTTGGTTAAAATGGAGGTGATCGTGACGCTAATAAAGGAAGTTAAAAAAAACACTCTTTGCATCGGTCATCTATAATTCAACAATTTTCAGCTCGCGCTTTGTTCTCTGCAAAATTTTCTCTGAACAGGTCCATATGACTGATCTAGATGTCCAAAAGTTGAGAGACGCATGACTTATATTTTTTTTAAATGGTTCTAAGATACATTACCTCGGTCTTCATATAAGCCATTTTTTTTCCGGTTCGCGCTTTCGCGCTCGCAAAAGGATCTGTCAAAAAAGGTCGCATTGACTGATCCGCTGGACGTTCAAATAAGTTTCAAGTTTCTATTTTCATTTTTATTTCCACAAATCAACATGGATAAAGCAATTTATCAACTGAAATTACTGCACTTTTTTTTCTGGCTCGACTTCATGCTCGCAAATTTATTTTTGGGTAATAATGGAGGTGATTGGTTATTTAGAATTTAAACTAAACAAGGCACAAGAATAAGAAATGTTGGCGTAAAATATACGGCATTCCATCATTATAAGCCAAAAGGGTGGGGATGTCAATTTCAAAATGTTTCTAAATACATTATTACTTTTAGGTCATGATTGCCCAAACTTATCGGCCTCCGCGCTTGCGCTCGCATATTAAAAAAAAAATAATTTACTGATCCCTGACTTTCTAAATATGTAATGTAATGGTAAATTTTTCTGATCCCGCTTTCGCGCTCACAATCTATTCTTTGTTTAAATGAAGGGGATGTGGTTCATCACTAGTAGACATGAATTGAATAAAAAGACATTAGAGCTAAAATATACTGACCTCGGGTCATTTCGGCAGATTTTTTTTGGCTTGCGCTTCGCGCTCGAATGGTTGCTCAAATCAGAAAGGTTCACTTTTCACATTTAGAATCGCTGTAAAATTCCTAATTATTCGACCTAATATATTCAAATTAATTCTTTTAGAAACCTTGGCCCCCCACCTTAAAAACCCTGCCGCCGGCCTGAGTTCTTTAAGTTGTGGAGGCCAAAATTAATGATAAACTCTAGTCTCTATACGTAGACGCTGATAGTAAGCAAAATTTTCGGCTCGCAGCTTCGCGCCTCGCAATATTTTTTGAAGGGGTGGTTTTCTCCTATTATGTTCCCGAAGGAATGCACAAAAATTCGGAAACATCGAATTCGCGCTCGCTACTAGTCTTGCCTGGCCGGGGGAGGGGGGGGGGGGAGGCGGCCAAAATCACGTCGGGCCCCACGGGTCTGGAAACTGTGGATCCGCCTGTTATGGGCTAGGATCGGGGCAGAATCGAGTAGTTTGATGCAACTTGAGTTGGTGCTATATCGAGCTTAGCTGTTAGTTCGTGCTGGCTTAAAAAAATTATCGCTAATTATATAGAGTAAAATGTACACCAATGTAATTAAGTTAGTTCATTTCCAAGGCTGAACTTATGGCACCGTAAAAGAAAATAAACGACATGCGTGATATATGTTTCCCTTTCATTCCACGCTAAAGCCGGACGTTGGTAAAACGCGGGGCCAGGGAGAATTCAATGGGGAATCACCCCCATTGTCAAGGGTGGCTGATACGATCCGGGGGAGTAGAGAGGTGGAGTCAATGGGAGAGATTACCGCATTGTTCTGAGCGGACTGAATGAGGGGGGGGCAATAGAAATCAAAAGAGAGTAGAGGGATTATAGAGCGCGTCTACGCGGCACCTGTCGCAGAACACACAGCTGCCATTTTTGGTTAGCACAAGATTCTAAAAGCTATTCAACTACGTGTTTAAATGAATGGTTAACTGTTATGCTTAAAATCGGCCAAAAGTTGTCTCTAAAACCTTTAAAAAAAAAAACCTTTTGCAATAGGTAGAAGGATAACATTAAATCCATTTCGGGTCTTTGTTTTCTGTTAAATACGGTTAATGAAGTATTTACATGTGTTTTTTATCCGCGGGTTTTACCCCATAATTTCAATTCACCGGTCCCACACTGTTGAAGCCGTGTTTATGATTCATATTAGGGCTACAATGGAAATTATCTTTCCTTCTTCTCGATCAGTTTCTTCTTCCGTTCTTTACTCTTCTTCTAATCTCTTGTTCTTCTTTCAATCGAACAAACAGTAAATAACTGGGAACGTGAGAATCATATTCTCACTAGCCTTTTCTGCTTTTTCCGTCATTCTCCTCGATATTTCCTTTCATCTATCTCTCTCCCCCCCCCTCTCTCTCTCTCTCTCTCTCTCCTCTCTCTCTCTCTCCTTTGGTCCACAATAAATCTTGTTTTTTTCTCTCTCATCCATCGCAAGCTCTTTATTCAACCCTGTTTCCGGATTATTTCTCTCTTCTAGCTCTTAAATGTTCATCTTCTGTATCGCTTCCCTCCCCTCCTTCTCTGCTTTGGTTACTTTATTTTTCTAGAGGCTGTTATCCTCTCTCTAAATCTGTTGTCTTTCAATTCCATATTACATCCCTTCCACTTTTTTCCCATGATTATAATTCCTAATTTCTCAATTGCCATCTTCATATTAAACTTTTTTTCCCCCCCTAAATATTGTAACAGATAAACGGAGTCTTTAACTAAAAATTTAAAGTGGCCTGTTTTGTTTTTAATCATATTATCTTCAGAACGGTTTAACATGGTTTTTTCATATCCACAAATACACGTACAATTGAGGGTACAAATTTCAGTCGCAATATGCTACAGGAAAAATATCCAAAATAATGTCTTGCCATTGACACCTGTATTTGGTCATGTGTCCATATTGGGGTATAGTAAAAGGGTGGAAGCATTAATTTTCGGAGGAAACTTTCCATGTTTTTCGCTAAGCATGAAAACAAAGGTCAGTCATGGCTGTACAAGGTCTTTTATTGTAGATAATTATCTGGCTAATGTATGTGAAGTTTTCACCATTTGTCTGTCCACAAGTTTTAATACAAAGATATTTTGAGTGGTGTAATCGTGGGGGAGGATCCTATACGGTGGAGGCATGTGTTAAAGCATAGGGAATTCCCATTTTTGTATTCTTTCCTTTTCTTGCTGCTTTATATATTATACCCAACAGGTCTTATAGGTTGAGCAGATACAGTCAATCTCTTCGGATTATCTGGTTTTAAATGAATGAGATGTAGATTTTCAAAAGTCACTGGAATCAATGAATTCCATCAATTAAAACAACCTTCCTGCACCCACGCCTAATAGACAAGCATTACAGGCCATTTTACAGCAAGATTTGTGATTTCTCACCCATTTTCCTTGCATGTGTGTAGATACACATTAAATGGAACATATTTTTTTCGTAATAAACGTTGTTGAAGTGGTATTTTATATGTGAAAACAAAGTTTTGCCAGTTTGAAGAAAAAAAAATCTTCTTTTTTATAACAACTCTGTAGCGGGCGACTTGGAAAGAAAACTGTTGTATTACAAAGTTAATATTTTTGAAAACATATAGGTCTATTGAGACAGTCTAAGTTGATTTTATTTAATTAATGCAAAATAAAAGAAATTAGTTGCCATATTGAAATGTGAATCTTTTTAAAACTATAATTTCTTGTAACACCTTGTATAGCTTTCTGTACATGCACAGAATATGTTAATCATCTTCGCTAACAAACAGCTTTCAATATATGTATATTTTATAACATGTTTGACTTACTTAAGAAACTAGAGTGTTTGTTTGTAACAATAGTACATTTCTACAAATGTTTGGACCGGTAAGGCAATTTTGGCACCCATTTTCACATTGACACACGGGCCTTTTAATATATTTTTGTGGACGGCGGGGGGGGGGGGGGACTTAGATCATTCATTAAGAATGTTAATGTACGCTGTGTAAATAGTGCATCTCTTGATGATCTCAGAAATGATACATCATTAATTTGAATATGTGATATGAAAAACATGTATAGTTCTTGAACCATCTAAAGATAATGCATGACTAAAAGATAAAATCAGTCAGACGTTAAATAGACTCCAATTTATCCTGTTAATTACCAAATATAAAGAGGGGGGGGGAGTTTTTATATGAAATGGTAATTTTGAGAAATTAGCACTGTTAATATGATTATAAATCAGGGAAAAATTGTACGGAAGGGAATGTAAATATGAATTTGAAAGACAAAAGAATTAAGAGAGAGATATGAGCAGATAACAAGAAATATATTAGGGTACAAAGAGAGAGAGAGAGAGAGAGAGAGAGAGAGAGAGAGAAGAGAAGGGGGGGGGGGAGGGCTGAACTCGATAGAGGGATAAATATTAGCTAGAGAGAGAGAGAGAGAGAGAAATAACTTGAGAATAGGATTGAATAAGAAGAGGTTGAGAGAGAGAGAGAGTAAGAAAAGAAAAACACCGATGAACAGAGGAATCAAAGAGAGAGAGAAAGAAGAGAGAGAAAGATCGAAGAGCATGATAGAAATTGTGAGAATCGCATTGCGCGTTTGTTTTTTGTCTTTATTCAATATATGGTAAACTTTTAAAACGATGTTTGACTTACCATTAAGGAAACTAGAGGTGTTTGTTTGTAAGCAATGTACATTTTCTCTTTCTACAAAATGTTTGGAAACCGGTAAGCATTTGCACCCATTTCAATGACACACTGGCCTTGTTATATATTTTTTGTTGGAAGGGCGGGGGGGGGGGGGGGGGGTGGGAACTTAGAACATTCATTATGAATGTTGAATGTACCACTGTGTATGTGTGCATTCTGTTTTATGATCTCAGAAATTATACAATTTCAATTAATTTTGATAATGTGATATGAAAAACCCATGTATAGTTTTTGACCATTTCTAATGATAATGCATGACTAAAAAGATAAAATCAGTCAGACGTTAAAAAAGTTAGACTCCAATTTATCCTGTTAATTACCATATTAAGAGGGGGGGGAGTTTTTATGAAAATGGTTATTGAGAAATTAGCACTGTTTATAGATTATAATCAAGGGAAAATTGTGGGAAGGGATGTAATATGGAATTTGAAACGACAAAGAATTAAGAGGAGATAGAAAGCAGATACAAGAATATATAAAAAGGGGTACAAGAAGAGAGGAGAGAGAGAGGAGAGAGAGGGGGGAGGGTGAACTCGAATAGAAGAGATAACAACATTAGCTTGAGAGAAGAGAGAGAGAATAAACTTGAGAATAGGATTGAATAAAGAGGATTTGAGAGAGAGAGAGGTAAGAAAGGAAAACAACGTGATACAAGAGGAATCAAAGAGAAGAGAGCAGAGATTAGAGAGAGAAAAGATCGAAGAGGCATGATAGAAATGTGAGAATCGCATTGGGCGCGTTTGTTTTTTGTTCTTTTATTCAAGTTCCACTATTTTTGTGTTTCGTTATTGACGAAGAACAATCAGGATAGAAGAAGAGAAAGCAGAAGAATCTTTATCTTTTTCAATATCGGAATATAACCATATGATATAGACAAAATATATGATTCACATACACCGGCTTCAAGGTGTGGGACTGTGAAAAAAATTATTGAATAAAACCGGGGTAAAAACCCAAGTACATTCTTCATTTTACCATATTTACAGAATCAAAGCCCGAATAAGTAATGTTACCCCTATGCTATGCAAAGGTTATTTTTTAAAGGTTTTAAAGCCACAACATTGGTCAATTTCAAGTGAAGTTAGCATTCAATTAGCACGGGAGTTGAATAGGCTTCTATCACTTGCTAACAAAATTGGCGGTGGGCGCACTCGCGCGGTGCCATCTCGTGGTGAGCGTGAATGGGGGATAACCCTTACTAACTCCCTTTTGATTTATGGGGGGGGGGGGCTTTAATGGGAGATTATAAACCCCGCCCACCAATGCCGAGGTCTTTGTTGTTATTAATTACTCAAGTTTAGTCAATAAGTTCGCCTCTTCGTAATTGCGATTTCCTAATCCGTTTTTATCGGATGTAAGCGCGGCAACGGGGCGCTCTTCTTTTGAAAGTGTCCCTGTATTGAACAGGGACACGAGACGTGCAACCCTTTAATCCTGTCCTTGTATATCTTATTTACGGAACAAAAACAAAAGCCAAGAGTTTTAAAATGTTTTTGTGTGTAAAATGTAACCAAGTTCAGGTCAATATCGCTCACAAAAAAAAAAAAAAAAAAATTTTTTCCGTAGAAATGTTAAACGAAACATCTTCTTCAGGTCGCCATATGCTGGCAGAAGGGGATCGAGGGGGGAACGGGGGCGTCGGAGTTGACAGGCACTCCCTAGGATTTCCCACCAAAACAGATTCCATGCACTCTATACACGGACTTTTTTTATGTCTTATAGCCTCCCCCCACCCCCTCCCCCGTTGAAAATTACGAAAAGAACCCTTTTTTCTGTTGCTTGTCAGCTTCTCGAGGTGGCAAATGACGACAGGCAACCTAATAACCTTACGGGGTCTAAAACTCAGTGGAATTTCAGAATTTTGGTAACACAACCAATTTTTGTCCCGTTACATCAGGCGAGCAAAAGATACACATAAGCGGTGGGGGGGGGGGGGGGGGGGGGTTAGGTGATGGGACATCATAAATAAGGGTGTTTAGGGCTGGCATCCGCGCCTTGTATGTATCTTTGGAATGCTTACCTATCCCATTAGAGTGTTATAATTGAATTTCCCCTTCAGCATAGGTGCGATTCGCGAGGGGGGGGGTGTCCCCTAGTTTTTTTTCCTTAGGAATCATCCCGGAGCATTCCTCGCATTTTCAACATGTTAGACAGTTCTACTATCTAAGCTTTTTGATAGATTTTTTTTATTGCCCTATCGTCCAAAGATGGCATAGAAATATAAATGTATATAATTCTTTGCTTTCAGGTCCCTACGAAGCCCAAGTTTCTCAATGCTGCGCGCTCGCATGTATAAAATAATCGTATTTAGACCGGATTACAAATCACATACAATAATTGATGGGATTTTCAACTCGTCGATTCGCATTTGTATTTTCATTAAGGCAGTGAGATCATCAGCGTAGGTGACATGATTATTTCAATTAAAAATCAAAAATTTTTCGACTCGCGCTCAAATAAGCAATACAATGAACGTGTACGCATTCTCAGGTAGCCATTATTATTCGTGGAATGTGCTTATATTGTTATAATTAATTCTTAAACATTGTCATTTGTTTCTGCATATGTCGTTGATACATTCTAACAATTTCGTGTATACATTATATTCTAATTCCGTTCGTACCCCATTCGTACATGAATCACCACCCCTTGGCTGCATACAGTGTTTGACAAGAATCGCATAAATATTTTCAAACTCAAAAGTTTATGATTATTATCATAATATGATTGAAATATGGGTAGAAACTAGACAGTGGCGTATCTAGGGGGGGGAACGTGCCGGACTTAAGGCAAAAAAAAAAAGGAAAAAGAAAAAAAAAAAGAAGAAAAGAAGGGAAAGAAAAAGAAAAAAGGAGATCGGTGATCCACAATGGCAATTGGGGGTATGCTTCCTCCATTAATTAATCTGGGCGTTAGTTAACTTTTTGGCGCCCAAAGTTTCCAGTCAGTTTCTAGTTAATACCTTCTTGGTTTCGGGTAATTTTGCCCCTGTATAAGGCCATACTGAAGATTAATCGGGCGCCCTAATTTCAATTTTGTAAGCGCATCCCTCTATATGTCTATAAAGATTAAGATAATTGTGGCCTCTCTAATCCAATTTTAAGACCAATTTGGCACCTAGAATCTAGAATTTTTCGCGTCGGCGGCTTCGCTGCTCAGCATTGTATTATTATGTTTCAAAGTCCATGTTGAGGAGGACCACAAAAGGTTAACATATTATTTTCCTACTGAAAAAGAATCCGAAAGCATACACTTCTAAAATATTTTGTGCAATATGGGCCTTTTGAGCCCCCCATTTTTAATTTTATTGTAACTTCGTTATAACAAATTTGTATTCGATGATGCTTAAATATAAGATTCGAGTAAATGAATAACTCAAAATTTCCGCTACGCGCTTCGGCTCGCTTAAATTAAAAATATCTGGCGAGGTAAATTAAAAATTGACTAAGCTACGTGTATCATGGCAGCAATCACCACAGTCTGGGGACATGTATAATGCCACCATAAACTAAAGCAAGATCGTTGAAACAGAAACTGGAAGTAGACCGGGGGGGGGGCCAAAGTCAACATTTGCCCCGGGCGCACTTGACCTAAGATACGCCACTGGAACTAGATTTCGGGAAAAGATAATAATAATGCACTACGAATTATTCTATTCTTGTCCTCACCCTCAATCCGAAAAAAGTCAAAGAAATTAAAGAGCGCGCACACTAAAAGTGCATTCAGCTAACGAGCGCCATCATACTACCAACCCCAAAGCTACCTACGTAGACCATAGAAATAAAGAGATCGTCAGACCAATCTTATGTACGATCCATGGTCAGAGATCTCATTATGTAAAGGCTGGCCGGAAGGCTGCCTGCCACCAGCCGCGTCCAAACGACGTCAATTAAAAACCAGGTTTTACTGAAGTCATGCCTGAGCTGCAGGCCGCGCTAGCGCATGCTATGCACTCCGCTAGCCTCTACCGGCCGCCGCCTGCCGGTTAATCCAAAAGCGGCCGGACGCGAAAGTAAGAGAGCGCGGCGGGCCATGGTATCGACATTTGATCCCCCTCGCCTTAATTCACAAGCTTTCGGCATGTTTGTCAAATTTTGTTTCGTCTTATTTTGTAGCCTGTGACGAAGGCCAGCCGGCCGAAAGCTTGTGAATTAAAAGGATTTGAGAAGCTACGTTCGAAGTCATCTGTTTCATTCATTTTCGCCTATACTAAAAAAAGATGATTCACTGCATACAGTTATTCAAGGGCCCGTTTTCACTATATATATATATATATATATAAATAATTTATATATATATAATAGGTAGGTGACAATGTGCAATTGTTTAAACTATAATCTATATATTGCAGATGAATGAGGTTAAAATTGGGTCTTTATAGTGGTGCAACAACAAGTACTGCCAATGACTCCCTAATAAACAGATATACTTGTTCTCTCACGTTTAAGTGCATGCACCCCCCCCCCCGATCTACATCTCAAATACCCGAAACTATAGGTAATCCATTTCCTGTGGATTCCCCCTTATGCGGCGGTCACAACTCGCTACCTTCGACGTGCAACTCCCTACGACGGATTTCGTAGAAAATATCGTGCAGCGGTAGGTACCTCGCAGGTACAATGAGGTTTTTACAATACCTTACTACAAGAAACGGCAGGAATCGCAGAAGTTGACCCAGGACCTGTGCGTGCAATTGCACATGCAACGCGCTGTCGATTGGCACGTGCCCCGTAGGCTACGACGAGTTGTGAACGGCGCCGCATAATGTGGCGGTCACAACTCGTCGTCGGCTACGGGGCACGTGCCATCACGTAGCCGTGCGTTTGCATGTGCAAATTGCACGCACAGGTCTAATTCAATCTTCTGCGATTCCTGCTTTCTATGTATAGGGTATTGTATAAATTCTGCACGTCGTACATGCAATTGTACTCATTGTACCTGCAAGGTACCTCCGCTGCTCGAATTTTCTACGAAATCCATCGTAGGGAGTTGCACGTCGAAGGTACGGCGAGTTGTGACCGTCGCATTAGTGTACAATGCTCCGTTGAACAATGTTATTCTTATAAAGTATGAAAATTGCTATGTAAAACTCACACTCATTCATCTTTTTTAATGAAACATTCTTTGGAAATGGGGCTTCCTTAAAAATGTAACAACATGAAGGTGCTGTGCAATATTTTATTGTATCTGAATCCTATAGTGAACCGTAATTATAATCCATTTTAACCGGCCTGTTGGTGCTTTAACATCCGGGCACTCTGCCACGTATAATATAAACTATAAGCCTAGTTAGTTAAAGATATCTATATCTACATACCCCGTCGCAGAATAACGATCCGATTTCCATGAAATATAATGAAGAGGAGTTTCGGAGCTCTTCAGTGAATGCAATTGGTTCCGAATTAAAGAAGACTGCCGAAACCGTTACCCGGACGCTCAGTGTTCCAAGGACTGTTAATTAAAGTTTATTTTATTGGGCATTAATATACATTTCAAGAAGTGGAATATGATGCATTATTATCTATAGATACAAGGCGTTTTAGCTGTGTGTTAACAATCTTATTATGTAATATTGCAAATAATACTCTATAACATACATCCTACGAAACACTATTGACTTTAATTTAATTACCTACTGGATTCTTGTTTTAGGTATTTCTTCAATCCAATACATGCAATACACGGATATGATTGTAACGTTATATAAATGTTTTATCAGTACGTATTCCAATAATCCGAATCGCTTGAAATTGAACTGAACTGGAATACCTACTAGATTCACAGTATGTGCCTCTCGCTCTAGTTGTACATGTGCATGTGAAGTCGTTGATCAAATCCTTGCAAGAACCCATGCTTATGAATGTAATAGAACGAAATTGTCTAATTTCGATATTTTCCATTAAAAAAAAAACTATTCGAAAGAGCCGTGCATTCCTGAATAAAGAGGGTTTGAAATTAGTCGGTAAATTTTGATTTGCACAAATGAGTAGGCGGTACCTGAAAGGATTCGAGCTATCTTGTCGAACAGAGGGACGGTTGGTTAGCATTTATTTTATTCCTGTGTAAAATTACATTCATCAAATCTCTCACTTATTAGGGAGACCGGGGATGGAAATTACAAAATTCACATTTTGGGCCAAATAATTCAAATGAAAGAACTCACGCACTCCATCTTGGGTCTGTAGTTAGCCTATTATGTTTGTTAAAACATGAGGCATATACAACTTGAAAACATGTAAACACTAATTATTTACAGCTTAATTAATGGAGACATTTTTTTGTAACAACCTACCCCGTATACGGGGTAAGTTGTTACACCATACGGGGAAAATTGTTACAATATGTAAACATACGGGGTAAGTTGACAATGTGTAAATCTCTTATACCATACTTTTGTTTCAACTTTCTAGTTAATTGGCATCGTTAACATTAGATCAAGTAGAGCTCTAGAATAGACAAAAGTTATTATAGAAAATAAATAAAAATATTAACACCTGAAAATTAAGAAAAAAAATGTAATTTTACATATCAATTCTAGTTGTAAACTTAATAATAATAATAATACATGGGATTTTTATAGCGCCATTTTCCATTTAAATAAAATGCTCAAGGCGCTTTTACAAAGTAATACAAAGAATAGTACACAAGGATGAATGTCTGTCTTCAAGAAAATACACAAGTGAACAAATAAGACTTAAGATTCGTCTTTAACGTTTCCAATGAGGATGAATCTTTCAGCACCTGTGGAAGTGTATTCCACAGGGCTGGACCGGCATGAGCAAAAGCTCGCTCCCCCCATGGTTTTTTTGACAAGGGAATTTGCAAAAGACCAGAGGAAGACGACCGTAAGGTTCGTGTGGGTTGGTATTTAATTAATAAAGATCTATTGTACTCAGGGGCTGTTTCATTGATGATATGGTAGACCAAAAGTAGTATTTTGAAATTGATACGTTCTTTTACGGGCAACCAGTGGAGATTTTGCAAAATCGGTGTGATATGACTTCGTCTGCTTGTCAACTAAACAATACGTGCTGCTGCATTTTGGAGCTTTTGCAATCTCGCAATATGTACGTTTGGTAAGTTATAAAGTAATCCGTTTCCAAAAATCGAGCAAAGAAATGATAATGAATAAGTTTCTCTGTTGCAGAACGAGTAAATATTTCCGGAATAAAGCCAATATTGCGCAATGCATAGCGAAATGATTTGCAGATACTAGTGATTTGGTTTGACATATGACATTTGGGAATCTAATACGACGCCAGATTGCGACATGAAGACGACAAGGTACATCATTACCTGAAATAGTAATGGAGTTGACATTAACTTATTCAAATTTGATTTCGAACCAAAAGCAAAAACTCGCATTTACTATGGTTATACAACAAGAATTTAATTCATCCAGTCATACTTCCAGATGCAGTTTTCCATAATTTGCGCAGTTTGAGTAGCTTGATGTGGAAGAAAGGAAACAAAAAATCTGATGTTATCTGCATATAGATGATAAAGAAACAGAATGACGTTGAAAATAGTACGAAGGCCGGTAAGATAAATAGAAAACAAGTGGGCCCGCCGACAGAGCCTTGGGTACTCCACATGCGCAAGTAACCTAGGAAGATGTTAACCATTCAAAAGAACAGACTGTGAATGGCTTGAAAGATAAGATCATAACCATTTCAGAGCCTGACCCTGAATACCTAGACCGCTAAATTATTGACAAGTATTTTAATGGTCGACAGTGTCGAAGGCCGAAGACATATCTAAGAGAACCATAGCCGTGACAGATCCAGAATCCATTCTCGTAAGATAAAACTTGAAACATTAATGAGTAGTGTCTCTACACTATGGTGCGGGCGGTATGCTGACTGTAAAGGATCAACTAAATTATGTTCTAGTAAATAATCTGTTAATCTAGAAAAAACAACTCTCTCCAGAATCTTGAACAGGAATGAAAGATTACAAACAGGTCGATAATCTTTAAGGCATTCACGATGTAAAGAGATTTCTTTAGCAATGGGCGAATGAGACCCGTCTTTAGAACTGAAGCACAGTGGCTTCATCTTGCTAAGAATTTACAATTCTCGAAAATTGTGCAATGTTGTGGCACAATCTTTCAAAAGAATGGTAGGACTGGTTAATGGACAAAATTTGGGAGGCAATCTTACAAGAGGAAAGAATTTCATCCGAAGTAGAATACCGGAAAGTTTCCAACTAGAAGGGGTGACATGTTCAGTTGTACAACATTTGGATTAAGACCATCTCTTATCTTTTTAACCTTTGATTGAAAGAATTCAACAAATGATTCTGCCATGGAATTACCATCAACATGTGTAGGTAATGTGAAGGTGGTTTGGCGATTCATAGTCTGTTGGCGACATTGTAAGCTTCTCTGATCAGATCCACAATCTTCGATGATCTCGTGTGGTATGCTCGTTTTGCACTGGACACAAGGTAGTTGACACGGTCTCTCTGAGTACAAAACAGCTCTCCGGCATATGACGCTTTCCGTTCACGCGCCATTTTCTCTCAAGTCTTCGTCTGCTCCTTCTTGCTCTACGAATGTCATGTTATACCAAGGACTATCCTGATGGGACCTCACTTTACGGGTCTTGGCTGGTGCGTGAGAGTCAAGTAGCCTGCCGAGTTCTTCGTTGTGGCGGATGACAGCTTCATCGACGCTCTCAGCTGGTGAAGGCATGATGCTACTGCTGGAGATATCGTTGGCAAAATCAGTCCTGTTGATGCCCTTGATGTTGCGAGATGAGAAGGTAACGTCTTTCCGCTTGGGCTTGTCGAAACGAAGCGAGCAGGTTACAACAGAATGGTCAGAGATACCACATATGACACGTGGGTGAGAATAATACAGTTTATCTGAGCTGCGAACTAGAACAACGTCTAGAAGATGACCATGATCATGCGTAGGGGTGGTGACCAACTGGCAAAGTCCATGGCTGTTGACAAGATCATTGAACCTTTGGGTATATTGGGATAACATATTATCTAAGTGTATATTAAGATCTCCTGTAATAACAAGGGGAGAAAGTTTGTACAATTTGTCATCTAACAGGTCTGAAAATTCATTAATGAATAGTGAAAAAGATTGATACCCTGGAGGTCTATAAATGACTATGACCTCAAAACTTGACGTGCCGTTAGAAACTACGGCTGACATAGATTCAAAGCTTGTATAGTTAGATAATTGTTTACTAATTACAGACAGACTATTCCTATACAAGAACCCTACACCACCTCCACGCCCGGAGGCCCTAGGGTGGTGCGTAAATACAAAACCAGGTGGAGTAAGGTCTGTGATGACAGCATCATCTAAAGGAGACAACCACGTCTCGGTAACAGCAACTATATCAAATTCATTATCAGTTACAAAATCTTGAAAGATGGTTGATTTATTGCGAAGAGAACGTGCATTGATTGTACCTAATTTAAGAAAATCTCTGAATCTGTCACGACCACCCCTTTTACCCCGATGTGTCTTCGGCCCTCGACAAATACCTAGGGTCATAATCCTTTTCCATGCCACATCGTTTTCTTCACGCCATTTTTCAGATTTATTGCAAGAATTGAAAGAGTGAAGAAATTCACTTGTATATTGAATCCTATGAATAAGATCAGGCGTAGAGGAAGAAACGTCACTAGATGGTCCTGGATTTGGATTAACATCCCCAGAGATAAGTAACTGGACTTGGTGGGTTGATACATAATTGGTATAGTACAGTACAGGGCTCCAGGCATACTTAAGAGATAGAGGGCGCTACCATTCTACTCAAAGCGAACGTGCCCATTGACTTTTTTTTGTTTTTGGACAGTTTTTCACTTTATTTTCTTTATTGTGGCGAGCAACTACCTTTTCAAAGAAATGTTCAACTTGAATAAGTACGCTAAGAGTCTAATAAGGAATAACTTATTGCAAAGAAAAAAAAGTCCTGTCACTTGTGTCAATTCGAAAGCCTAGTCAGATCAAATTCCTGTACAATATGGTATATTTTGCTCTCAAAATAGCTCATGCGCTGCATAGTTTTGATCCTCGATGCCGCATTATACTATTATAGCTTATTGTTCACAGGGCAATTAAAAGCTTGAATTCTCAGCTTTCCGGAGATGGTACATTCATTTTAATTGATTTTAAAAAAGTCCTGTCACTTTGAACATAATCATAAGAGGTTCTTTCCTCGACTAGTCATGTTTACGCTTATCACATGCATATCGCATAGAAACATGTGAACGGCGTCTTCACAAGACTTGTGACAAGTTCACAATCTATGTCATTGTTTTGAGCATCAATTTATATGAATTGCATATTCTGATTACAACTTCAGCACAATAATGTTATAAGCTTGCCAAAATGTGTATTTCCTCCATCTGGTCTGGAGAATCTATTAACTAACAACATGATAAAAGTTCATTAATTTCTTTCATCTCCACGAGTAGATTGCTCAACCGAACGGAGAATACCATTCCACTGGAGGGAAGTCTTCTTACGCGAGTTTTTGTGAGCGAATTTATTATTGTAGCCAGCTGTATAGATTTCTGCGCTTCTCAGCCGTATTTCCAACGTCACTTTGTTGCGTCTGGCCTCTTAGATAATGGACGTGCCTTGTTTAATTACGATTTAATGCCGCACATTGGTATACGTTAACTTTACATTTTACATAGAGTAGAATTGATATGCATATGACATGTAATTGGGGTAAGGGTTAGGTTGGAACAACCTACCCTATGGGTGATTTTACACGCAAAATTCAACTGTAGCACAGCCATTAGGCAGAATTACAGGGCATGGCTACGGGGTATATTAGTGACATACATGTACTATATTTACAATACCAGACTATCATCATGTGCCTTCAGTTGTAAGAGCTATTACAAATTTCAATTTTTGTCAAAAATTTACTTTGCACTGTAAAAAATGTTTTTTGTTGATAAAACAACGGAGAAACCTCACGACCGGCAGTTCATCACAGCTATGTGTAGGCTGTATATAGATGCCAGTTAGCACATCCTCTCTTGTTCCAGCTTAGCACACTGAGAACTGTAACAACTGACCCGTGTAACTTCCATCCCCGGTCTTCCCTATACGGGGTCGTCCCTTACTGCGGGAACACCGTTCGATTACTCATGCTTCGATTTGCGAAAATCGTAATTGACATTGATATTTCAAAATGCTTTTGTTCATCTAAAGGCCTATGCGACCCTTTTGTTTTATATTAAGTGTCAAAAGAAAGTAGAAAATGAAATTTAATTTGATGTACATAATATTTCCTTTATTGCTTGACTTTGATATTCAGGTTTTGCTTTTTTTTATGGGAGGCATAACACACATCTTTCGGTGGGTAATTAATTCATATTAAGTGACAATTAATTCATATCTTTGGATAGTTCAGGATTTCGGAATAATGGCAAAAAAGGTATGTGCTGTGATTTTCATTTGCCTCCTTTTCCCCCTCTTTCTCTCTTTTCATATTATTATTATTATTTTTTTTTTCTTTATCTGACAGACGTCCCACAACTCATAAGTATTGCAATATAGCTAAATAGCGTACATTTTTTCCCTTATACTAGCCTTTCTTTATGCTGGTATTCTTATTCTTATTTCTTTCTGTTGTCGATCATGTTTTACATTTTGAAAGGGGAGATTTGTCCATTTTCACTCCTGAAAGCAGTCACACCTGGTCATTTTTTTTTAAACAGAATAACAAATGCCCCGACAATAAAAGTTTTGGAAGTATCAATAATATTCGTGAATTGTTTGATTGCCAAACAGGGTAGCAGCAACTCCCATTCGTTAAGATCTTTTGGTTTAATGCAGGTGTCACATGAGTCGTGTTGGCGAACCGTTCGCCACCGTTCTGGCCAAATTTGTGTACACGGCGGCAAACGGTGAGGCACACGGTGAAGCGGTTGAAGCCCGTCCAAGACGTTCATAGGAGCTCGCTGGGCACCCGTTCCCGAGAGGATTTTTCAAGAATGGCCGAACTCTTGCCGGGTTCTTTCCGGGTGATGACCGGGTATTTCAAAACGGTCTTAAACCGGACCTGTTGTTAAACGGGCGGTAAAAGGACTGAATGAGGACGCCGCGCCCGTTTTATGCCCGTTTACAGGACGGAGATGGAGCGTGATGAGGCCGGGCAACATGAATCGATAACCCCCCCCTTTTTTTTTTTTCGCATCAAGTACGCCCCCTTGTGGCTAAACTTGGCATCTCCTAGTACATGAAAACTAAATGTGAAGACTGCGTTTTTAAATCGGTTGTCCCCTTGATTGTTTACTAACAAGATCAATCAATAACTAAATGAATTTGAGTTACAACCAATACCCAGAGTAATATTTTACAAAACAAAAGTATTATATACCATGAGGAATAAATCATATGACATGAACTGGGAGATGATTACAGTGGCGGATCAAAACGGGGGCGCAGTGGACGCGCGCCCCCTCTATAATTTGAAAACCATCCATTGACTGTACATGTTGAAATCTGAATATTTTTAGCGCCTCACCCCCTTATCGAGCCTGGCGCCCCATCTATATTCAAATCCTGGATCCGCCACTTTGATTATCAACTTTATTTGGGGGCTGCTTTACTCGGAAATTATAGTTTTATAGGGGCCCATATTTTGTCGCATTTGTTTCATTTACTTTTAGCCTCTGTTTCGGTTTTCATATCAATTCAGTTCTGGTTTAATTATTTAAACTTTATAATAAATTTTATACAATATCGAATTGGTTATTATATATATTTATATTACTAACTTTATTATTATATTGTTCTATCTTAGAATTCTGAAATAGCGGAAAAACCTCAAAGTTTCCTCATTTCGAAATAATGATATTTTGTATGTCTTGATTATAATTATTGATAGGGGGTCTGCGTTTTGGTCTTTGGCCGTCCAATATCCCATCAGAGTCGTTCCACACGGGTCACTAAATCCATTTATATACATGTATATCATTATTTATTTATTCTGAAAGAGGGGCGTACGATAAGGGGGGGGGGCAGAGGCAACTAATTCTCCATATTAGGCACTTTTCCCTAAATTTTCGGTCGGGAAAGGCCTGGGTAATTTTCTTTTTGTATATCCGATTCTGTGTAGGCTTCCTTGAAAAATGGTTCACTTTTGCTACGTCATTAATATAACTATATACCCTACTGAAATTAAATTAATTACATGAATTATATACAATCTATGGCAAACAAAATTCGTATTTTTGGGGCATTCATAAGACAGTTTCTCAGATATAAAATACAATGGCATTAATATGCATGTATTTTATTTCATAAAAATATTATATTGAGGAATTGTCTTGTATTTTTCTGATTAATCTATTTAATCACAGTAAAATCACTCAAAGGGGTCGTGTGTAAAACAATGTAAACAAAAGTAAACACAGATTCATCCAAGGATCATACAAACATGTCCAAATAGCAGAATTATGAATGATGTAGACATTTTTCTTGATGTGATTCTATAGAGGGTTATAATTTGGCTAAAAGAATATTGCAATGAAATGATTATGAAAAAAAAAGACTATTCATAATATAATGATTAAAAAATGATAATAAAGTACTTTTATAACGATATTTCATTTGATATAACAAGATTTGATTATTTCAAAAGCATGGAAAATTTCGCGGAGAAATTAAAATAATATTCGATAAAACTAACACAATTTTTGTTTAATGAAACGCGGGTATAAAGTAAACATGTATTCGGGCAAATGTATGAGACCAAACTATATTGGCGCTTATTGGGAAAGTAGTATAATGTTTATTTCCAAAGGTGTTATAATGAAACTTTAGAACCTAATGTCAAACAAAACGAAAAACAAAAACAAAAATTAAAAGAGAATTGACATTACTCTAGATTAATGTCCATAAAAGGACCCAATTTTAAATTCTTCTCCCCGACAACGCAGTAAAAATAATCCAGATTGTAATGTATGTTTTAAAAGCTTAAATGTCATTCCTCTTTGGACCTGTGAAGAGAGCGACGAGATCGAGAGCTTCAAAAACAAAGGGCGGTTTGAAGACACCATATAAGTGATTTGAAGACACCATATAAGTGATTTGAAGACACCATATAAGTGATTTGAAGAGTAGATCTGCCAGTTCAGACCACCACCGTGCACAACCGTTTTGTGGCGGGCGAGGAGCGCTTGTTCCGTCCTTACACCATTCATAAACCGTCTTCACAACGACATTATACCGCCCTTACACCGGGTCTCCATCAACCGAGGCCTGCGGTTCATGCCCGGCGGAAATTTTGGGCATGCTCAATCATGCTCAAAATATTCGCCGGGCATGAACCTAAGGCAAAATCACAAGAACGTTTTCGACGGGTCATAACCGACCCACCGTGTACTATCTCCGGGTATCCTGCGTGTCCCATCGTTCGTATCAACTTGCTTCGCACGGTCGCAAACGGTAGGAAACGGTGAGTCACCCGGCGAAGAAAACAATTTTGTTTTTCTTGTCACAGAGCAGTGAGGCCGGCGGGCAAGCGGTAATCACACGGACAAAAGGAAAGCGTGGACTATATATGAGGACGGTCAGCTCAGTACCAGGCTGGCTAGGACCTGGTATAGACCCGGTATAGAACGATACAGACCCGGTATAGAAAGATACCGACCAGGTGAAAATTAAGAAAAATGAAATGTGACCGGTGCCGTTCCATTGCCGTGATAGAATTTGTTGTTTTTCGGCGAACGGCGAAAACCCGTTCAATTTACCCGGTACATGTAACACCACCATAACGAGGCCGGGATCGAACCCACGACCTCCCGCTTATTGCATGAGGCGGACGATCTATCCACTGAGCATCGTTAAAACAAAAACGACCTCAAAACAAAAGGACATTGTGACAGCAACACATATGAATACAAATTCTCATCTACGAACACCTTTGATCATAAAAATTGGATAATACAGTGTGTCCCACACAAAAAAAATTCTACAAAATCGTACTGTAGATGGGTATGATATTATAATAAAAATATTATATTGTTAATATCTTTACACCAATAAACTACAATTCATTTCATACAAATGGATGAAATTTTATGTGATATGGTCCAGAAATCACAAAGATATGAGCGTTTTTTCATCACGCATCAGGAAACCTCTCCATCCAAGTTTTGTATAAAGTAGTACTGGGTGTATCGAATAAAAGGAAACCCAAGTTTGATCAATAATAATTCAAATATTATTTCAGTAGTAATTATGAAATTTATATCACCTTAAAGTGCAACTCACTACCATTTTAATGATACCTCTCTCAGCTCACAAATATCATGTATCCCTGAACCCAATTGTTTTAAATATGTCTTGCAAAACTGTGAGTGGTTCACGTTTACGCTCATTGAGATGGGTTGTTTCAATGTGCCTAAAAAGGGAACCAAACTTTGATCCTCAATATTTTCAAAAATATTGCAGTGGTGACAATACCACGCATCGCCGAACCCCATTGTTCTGCAAAAGTCTAGCAAAATTGTGAGTGGTTCATTTTTATGCTCCTTGAGATGGGTTGTTCAAATGCGCCTAAAAGGAAACCCAACTTTGATCATCAATAATTTCAAAAAAATATTACAGTACATGCGCGTATTCTGGGGGGGGGGGCGTACGGGCCCGGGCCTCCCGGGGGCGCGCAGGGGGCGCCGAAAAGAGGAAGAAAAAGGGAGAAAGGAAAGAAAAAAAAGAACGAAGAAAAAGGAGAAAAAAAAAAGAAAGAGAAAAAAGGGGGAAAAGAGGAAGGGAAAAAAATAGAGAGAGAGAGAGAGAGAGAGAGAGAGGAGAGAGAGGGAGGGGGGGGGGGGAAGGGGCGCCCTTAAAAAAAAATGGGGGGCGCAAATCGACAGTAAACTAGGGGCGCCAAATTGACCTTAAACTTAGGTTGGTTGGTTGGTTCTCCATATAGATGGCGCTTGTCAATCTCGAAATTATTTGCGCCAGGCTCGATCGTGTAAATAGTTTTGGCGCAGGCTTCAAAAGTTAAGCCCACGAGCGACTTTCCTTTGTGAAGTTTTGTTAGATATGGGTTTGAATTAGTATTTTGAAAAAAAACAAAAACAAAAACAAAAACACAACAATGTTATTAAAGCATAAAAAGCGAAAGGTTGTGTTTAATTGCAAGATTGTTCATGGAAACTCAATTTTCATATGCACGCATATAATAGCAAAAGGCGTTAAAATTGCAGCAATGTTCATGGAACTCCACGAAAATTTCCTTTCATCATATCAAATTAGTTAGTGGCGCCAAATCGACCTTAGAATTAGGGGGGGGGCCAAATCGGCCTCAAGTTTAGGGAGGGCGCCAATCGCTCGTAACGCTAATGAACTAAGGGCGCCAAATTGACCTTAAACTTAGGGGCGCCAAATCGACATTTAATTTAGGGGGGGCGCGCCAAATCGACAGTAAACTAAGGGGTGCCAAATTGACCTTAAACTTAGGGGGCGCCAAATCGACCTTACATTTAGGGCGCCAAATCGACAGTAATCTAAGGGGCGCCAAATTGACCTTAAACTTATAGGGGCGCCAAATCGACCTTAATTTAGGGGGGCCAAATCGACCTTAAATTTAGGTGGGCGCCAAATCGACATTAAACTACGGGGAGCCAACTTGAGCTTAAACGTAGGGGCGCCAAATTGACCCGAAACTTAGATGGGGGCGCCAGATTGACCTGAAGCTGAGGGGGCGCCTAATTGATATTAAACTTAGGGGCGCCGAATCGACCTTAAATTAAGTGAATCAGTGAAGACACAGAGATCGGAACCAAGAAGCCGTTTTTGTATTGTATAGGTACAACCTGCTGGTGTTGTTAGTTTTTTTTATTCAATCTGAAAAGACATAAGAAAACAAAAAGGATCATAAACATTATGTCCAATAATTTGACCAAAATAAATGATCATAAGTTTAACAACAACTGTTCCTTTATCTATCAACATAAATCCAACATTCATCTATAGAGTGGACAATATAAACAAATGCATAAGTCCTCATCAATAGAAGAATGGTCAATCTATGTTGAAATCCATATTTTGCATAGTATAAAAGTCTGCGACAAAGACTACACAAATTATTCTATAAATCTCTAAATTAAACAAACACTGAAATATTCCCCTAGATAATCCTATCAGAATTAGCTTTAGTTGAAAAAAAGTAATATCTAACCTTACATAAATTATGTTATACAGATTTCCCAAGCTTAAAGGGATGCAGTAACATTGAATGATATTCAAATCACAATTTCTTGATTTAGCTCATTTTGTCAACATAATTATAAACTTATAGGTCAGTCTGGTATCTCTTCAAAATTACAAGTTAATTGCTTGCTTTACTTTCGAGATATCAATGATTTCATACTCAAATTTAGTAAACCATCTCGTGGTGGAAAACGAATGCCATGTGCTTTTCAAGACACCCCACTTCCTGTCGTGTTCCCCCCGACCCTAGCGGGCTGGAGGGTTTGCTGCAAAGGGGTTGAAAATTCACTCGCGTTTGGCTGTTACACTGTTTTGTGGTAGTAAATGACTTCCATTTGATCTGAAATTTTCAGTAGTTTGTTTTTACTATTAGAGCAATATAATTTTACTCACCTTGATCTAATTGCTCTTGTTTTTGAAAGTTACTTAATCCCTTTAATGTGCTTTTAATCGATTTACAGTCCAGACTGACTCTTTTGAACTATTATCAAATTGTCTTATAATAGAGACCAATATCTCAACAGTACTGTTTATACTCATTTTAGACTTTCTAAAAAACATGCTATTGTTATGCTGAAATTAATAAACATCTTTTTGATGCACACTAAATTAAATGCAACGTGAACCAAAGGGAACACAAAGTGTAACCTTGATTTAACATTCTATCATTTTTAGTCCCTATTCAATCACAAATCTAATACAAGAAAGTTTCCTAAAAGCATCGAATTTACTCCAATAGTTAAATGCCAAATTCACAACCTCTGTTATTTGATGTATAGGGTACATGCAGGTAATATGGGCCAGCAGGTAATATGGGCCACCTGAGGCAAATCATGTCGTGACCGTCGACCGGTGACCGGTGACCGGTGTTAGCACCATAATGGTGTTCATATGAACTGTATACGAAAATATATCGTCGTGAGAGCATCTGATGCCGACATTTCTCTGAGAAAATTGCTGAAAACCAACAAGGTAGGTAAAACTTACGGCACTTTTTTACCCTGATGTAAAATTTGATATTTCACAGAATGTGATGGTGAAAGAGTGTTTGAGGGGGTAACCTCAATTGTTTTGTATATTTAGTAAGCTTATAGTTTCATTTTGATCATACTAGCGTGTACAGGTCATTTTGTTTTAGTGAAGGGGTGCAACGTGGCGTTGAATGCTTGCCCGACACAGCAACATTAGTGCAGGTAATATGGGACATCCAAAATGGCGGAAATGATTCTGGTACTTAGTATTCGGATGAGGCATCAATTTCTTTGCTACGATATTTTTTGGGTATATTCACAGTATTTATTTAATACAAATAACTTATTGTAGGCCTATATTGACTTCCATAATGAAAATAATATTTAAATAATATTAAATAAAGAAATAATATACAAAATAGAAAACAATGAAATATATAGTCAAAGTATTTACTGAAGGCTCTTATAATTTCAAATGACATCTTAAAGTTAATGATTTTCAACATTTTAAGCAAATTCCAGACATGGTAGAGTCATTGTAGTTTTTAAAACATACATTAAATACATGTGCCCATATTACCTGCACATGCAGGTAATATGGGCACTTTGGTAATGACGTAAACATTTGAATATTGCATACAGGGGGGTTGGTGATAATTGTTTTTCTTCACAATAAAAGTTAGAGCAGTAGTTATCGATTCATATAAACAAATATTAGACTGTGTGTCATTTTGTAATTTTATGCAAATTAGGCAAATAAGCTTAGGGTGCCCATATTACCTGCATGTACCCTACTTCATCTTGTATCTAATTAAATAATATCTGACAAATTTATATCAGAATTAAACGCAAGCCAAATACTTGTCAAATTGGCACCACAAATATCAAGCTCTTAACTTCAGCTTTGTTTGCTTCAGAAAGTCATTAATTCCTTTAACTTTCCTTTTACTCTTGTTCAAATAATATATCCAAGTTTTGAACACATTAAATCTTCTATTTAACTTCATGTAATAGCTTTCCCGTTATCAAGTGCAAATGGCTATTTTGTTCATTTCACATCCACAACGCGTTCATTACACACGTGTGCCTTGTACATTGCACGCGCCGTGTTAAAACATACCCAACATTGCAACACACATGTACCTTACACCTCAAGTTTATCTACGCTAACTTTAATGCACTATTTTTTATTTATGAATACAAAATAACTCAATCTTTTAGCATCAAACACAAGTATAAGATTTTCATTGTCAAACTTACATCTGTGACGGCATTTCCTGGTTAACATGATACAAAACTAGAGACTTTCGTCTCAAAAACTAAAGAAACGTGGCATCTGCAAATCGGCAACTCGATACCCAAATTAGCTCAACTTTCACGGTATCAACTAATAGACAAATCGTAACTTGTAAAATACAAGGAATAAACTTCAACAAATTGATTAAACATGTAAATTTACGGTTTGTCAGCAAACCATTAAGTAAGGGCGCCAAATTGAAAAAGGGGGAGGGGAAGGGGGCGCCCTTAAAAAAATTTAGGGAGCGCCAAATTGACAGTAAACTAAGCAACGCCAATAAACTTAGGGGCGCCGAATGGACCTTCAACATAGGTGGGAAGCCATACCGACCTTAAATTTAGAGGGGCGCCAAATCAAACTTAAAATTAGAGGGGCGCCAAAATAAGCTTAACGTGGGGGCGCCCCATTGACCCGAAACTTAGGTTGGGGCGCCAAATCGACCTTAGATTTAGGAGGGGCGCAAAATCGACCTTAGAGGCGCAAAATCGACCTTAAACTTAGGGGGCGCCAAATCGAACTTAAACCTAGAGGGGCGCCAAAATGATCTTAAACTTAAAGGCGCCAAATTTAGATCAAATGTAGGGGCGCAAAAATAATCTGAAACTTAAGGGGCCCCCAAAACACACTAAAAAAACAGAAGGGGTCTTTAAAATGGTCTCTATCTAAAAATAGCAAAATTTTGAAATTCCATGCCTCCTGGTTTGTATATACATAGCAAAATTTTCGCTCGCGCTTCGCGCTCGCATCATCTTTTCCCATTGATTTATTACATTGTGTCGAGGAACGCGTAAAATGTCCTGTTTTCTAATCAGTCGAATGCATCAAAATTTCCGTTCCCTATTCGCACACTTCTATGTTTTCCTCTTTTACCAGAATTTGCATTATGGGATTCTAACCATCAAAACATTTAAATTTATTTGTCTTCACGTTACATTTTTTTATTTACTTTTCTTTCTTTTTTTTTATTATTATTTTTTTTTTTGCATTTCAAATTTATGTTCAACATATTAGCGGCGCCAAATTGAGCTTACACGTACGGGCGCCAAGATGACCTGAAACTTATGGGGGCACTGAATTGAAGTTAAGGGGGCGTCAAATCGATTTTAAAATTAGGGGCGCCAAATTGAGCTCACACTTATAGGGCGCCCAAATGATCTGAAACTAAGGGGTGCCAAATTTATCTGAAACTAAGGGGGCAACAAATAGGTTTTTAAAATATAGAGCAAAATTTCAAAATTCATGCATCCGGGTCTGTATATACATAGCAAAATTTTCGCTCGTGCTTCGCGCTCGCATCATTTTTTCCCCCAATGAATTATTACATTGTGTTCCTGAGGAACGCATGAAATGTCCTGTTTTCTAATCATTTGAATACATCAAAACTTCCGTTCATGCTTCACGCTCGCCTGTGTTTTTCCTCTTACCAAAATTTACATTATGGGATTCTAACCATCAAAACATTTCAATTTATTTGGTTTCACGTTACATTCATTTTTGCATTTCAAATTGACCTAAATCTTAGGGGGCGCCAAATTGAGCTTAAACTTAGGAGCGTCAAATTGACCTGCGACTTAGGGATGCCAAATTTATCTTCAACTTAGGGGATCCAACTTTGTTTGAACTTAGGGAGGTGTGCCGAATTTACCTGAAACTAAGGGGCAAACACTTGGTATTTGAAATATGGTCATATCAATTCTACTCTATGTAAAATGTAAAGTTAACGTATACCAATGTGCGGCATTAAATCGTAATTAAACAAGGCTCGTCCATTATCTAAGAGGCCAGACGCAACAAAGTGACGTTGGAAATACGGCTGAGAAGCGCAGAAATCTATACAGCTGGCTGCAATAATAAATTAGCTCACAAAAACTCGCGTAAGAAGACTTAAGTTTACTACTAGAATTGATATGCTCTAAAATTTTCAATTCCTCCTGGTCTGTATATTATACAGAGCACAATTTTGGCTCGCGCTACGCGCTCGCATCATTTTTTCCCCAATGAGTTATTACATTGTGTTCCTGAGGAACGCATGCAATGCCATGTTTTCTCATCATTCAAAGCCGACATCAAAATTCTGCTCTCGCCTGTGTTTTTCCTCTGACCATAATTCACATTATAGGATACTAATCATCAAGACATTTAAATTTATTTGAATACACGTTACATTTATTTTTGCATTTTCCCAGGGGCATCAAATCACCTAAATCGAACATGTATGGTGCCAATTCAAACTAAAATTTAGGGGGCGCCAAATGATTAGTTGGCGCCAAATTGAGCTTAAACTTAGGGGCGCCAAATTTATCTTAAACTTAAGGAGGGAAGCAGAAGGATAGATCAGCAGCTAGATAGGTAGATAGATATTCATCTTTCTTTCATAATCATGTAAAATTACTGGGCAACATACGGTCTTTAAATTATGGAGGCCAAATTGATCCTAAACTTCAGGTCTCTATTACATAGAACAAAATTTTCGCTCGCGCTTCGCGCTCGCATCATTTTCCAAAGAATTATTACATTGTGTTCCTGAGGAATGCATAAAATGTCACGTTTTCAGAAATCATTCCGATACATCGAATTTCCGCTCGCGATTCACCCTCGCCTATTTTTTCTTTCTTGTAACCAGATTATGAGGATTCTGAACAACAAAACATCAATGTACATTTGTTTGATTTCACATTACTTGATGGACAAATTTCACATGATTTTATATGGCTTGCTTTCAAATCGTTTTGATGGACAAATAACAGCTCCCGTTCATATGATATTCTGATGAAGAGCTAAACAAAATTGATACCCCTAATTGCTTAGAATTCTTTGCTTTCTGATAGTAAAGTAGAGGAAAAAATATGATCGCGCTTCGCGCTCGTATTTAGAATTATTCGCATTGTCACAATGCGAATTATACCTCATAAACCTAGAAATTCTTTTCCATGAAATCACCATTGGCAAGTATAAAAAAAAAAACCCTCAAATGAATTTTTATTCAAAGTACTTCAACATACATTTAAGCTGTAAGCCTATGTTTGCCTGGCGGGGGGGGGGGAGCGTCATATTTTGAAAAGTACACAGAGGCGCCAAAATTACGTCGGGCCCCCCGGGGTGCGAAATCCTGGATACGCGCCTGCAGTAGTGATTATGAAGTTTCTATCATTGGAAATTGCAACTCATTATGTTCTACTCATTTTTACCTCACTCTTGTACACCATTTCCTTTGTTCATGGGTTCCGTATATTTCGCAGATGTAGCACGATATGTGGTTAATCCATTTTGGAAAGAGGTACTATTAGCCTTTTCAGAGCTAATTGTTTTTATAATTCATAATATTGTATGCCAACCCCTTTGGAATAATGTCATGATAAAAATTTTAAATAAAGTATTGTATTTGAAATATTGGTGTAATAAGGGAGTCCGTTTTGTAAATGATATTTTAAAAGCAGAATGATCATTTCTGTAATATTATGAATTTCAACAGAAGTTTAATGTGCAAACAAACTTTCTTCAATATTATGGCTTGTGTGATGCAATTAGATCAGGTTTTGATGAAAATACTATACCACCATTATACAGTTTAAAGCGTTGTTATATTTTCCTTGAAACCCAAATAATTTTCGTTTGTAATTTTGATAGTTATATTGTGGTTAGATAACCATAATTCAAAGCTTGACCATATACCATTTGAGTAAGGACAAGTACAAATCATATGCGTTATAAATCCCTAACAAAAAGTTCCACAAATGGACTTTGGGCCATAATAACTTTTTAATTACGCTTTAGTTTTTCCTGATATTTATACCATTGTAAAGATAATGTATGCCCCCTTTTTATTGATATCATATTTCTAATGATTGTGTCATGCTTCAATGCACAAATTATCAGAATATGGGGAAAAGTAAAAAGTCAAATGTTGTAAAAATGCACTTTTATTGATCACATTGAAGTTCCGCCACTCCAATGTAGACCCTGATAACTTTTGGGTTATTTTATCATTTTTGTTGAATTTTATACCACTATCAAGTTCATTTATTCCTCTTTTTATTGATACCTAATTTGCCATGGTGATGTCATGCCTGGGTCCACAGAACCCCTGAATACCACTGAATGCAAGGCAAAGTAAAGAATAATGTCCAGTTTAGATGTTCTGTAACACAACTTTGAACCTTAATACATTATGGGTTTTAATCATTATCATAATTTGTAGCATTGAAAAGTTCATTTATTCTTCTGTTTATTGATACCCTATTTGCAATGTTAACATCATGCTTGAATGCGCATAATTCACGAACATAATGCGAAGCAAAAAGTAACAAGTTGCGAAATGTATTGTTATTGTTCAAATTGAGCAACTCGCAATAGACAATAACAGTCACAATAGGCATTCAATTTGCAACATTTGACTTCTGACTTGTCTTATTATTCAGGTGTTCTGTGCATACACGAACAATGGTATTGTTGCAATTAAGGTATCATTGAAAAAAGGAATAAATGAACTTGGCAATGGTATGAAATTCAATAAAAATGATAAAATACCTTAAAAGTTATCAGGGCCTAAAGTTAAGTTTTGGATTTCAATTCGATAATTAAAACTGAAACTTTTGGGGCGCCAAATCGATCTGAAGCTAAGGGGGCGCAAAGTTGACCTTAAAACTTAGGGGTGGCATATTGGCGTTAATTCAATGTTAGGTTCAGGGGTGCCAAATCGACCTTACATTTAGGGATGCAAATTGACCTGAAGCTAAGGGGCGCCAGATTGACCTTAAACTAAGGGGGAGCCACTTCGATCTTAAATTTAGGCCGGGCGCAAAATTGATCTTGAATTTAGGGGTGCCACATTGATCTTTAACTAAGGGGGCCCCAAATTGACCTAAAACATATAGGATCTTAAATTTAGTGATCTTAAAATAGGGGCGCCAAATTGATCAAGAACCAGGGGTGCCAAAGTGATCTGAAACTTTTGGGGAGCCAAATCGATCTGAAGCTAAGGGGGCGCAAAGTTGACCTTAAAACTTAGGGGTGGCATATTGGCGTTAATTCAATGTTAGGTTCAGGGGCGCCAAATCGACCTTACATTTAGGGATGCAAATTGACCTGAAGCTAAGGGGCGCCAGATTGACCTTAAAATTAGGGGCGCCATAGTGATCGTTGACATTTTATTCTAAAGTAATTAACCAGAGCTTTAAAAAAAAGAACAGTCATTTCCTCACAACACTCAACAGTAAAGAAATGTTTAAAATGATCTAGAGATTAATAAAAAGGAAACGTTATTTTTTATTTTATCTGTTATTTTATTTTTTTTTAATTCTAATGGAATAGATATAGAGCTTCAAGAAAAAAAAGAAATCTTACATGTTTCATCTAAAAGTAACCAGGTGTATAAAACGATTTGCCAAATTGTATATCAACTTGGTTTAACCCATGTCAAAGTTGATTGCCTCAGCGCGGAATTGATTGCGGGAAAGCACGCATTCCAGCCGATTTACTAATTTGATTGCTTTTGAGGGGGATTTTGATTTGAAGGCTTTTAATACCAAAGCGAAGGAACTAAGTTGGAATTTGAATGATGAATTTGACGCTGTAGAAAAATTTTGGGAATTTGAATGAACTGATTATCGAATGGAGTGACGAACTTCCGAAACTGAGTGGGAAATCCTATACTAGACCATATTCGAGTGAATATTTCGGACTAATTTTTGCTCTAGCCCATATCAAAAAACGTCTTATCAATCCTTTGCCTTATGGTTAGGCACTTTGGAAGAAAAGGGATTTAATTTGGCATTATGGCATTAAAAAACATTTCCTTTAAGGGGATTTGATGGATAAAGTTTGTATGTTGAGGATTTAACATAAAATGAATGGATAAATGAATAATAAAAGAAAGGAAAATGCGTAATTTTGCAGAGGCTTGTAAAACCGTGACCTACTTTGCCTTACTTTGTGATTGCATATTTTATAATGAGTCAATTATGGCATTGGCTGGAGTTGTTGACAATCATTTTAAAGCAATGCAAGACAAATTCAATGATAGTCTTTCGAACTCAGAATTGCGCCCAGGTGTCTCTTTTGTTTCTTTGCAGAACCATGCAGTGAACAGAGCTAGCATTGGTTTGGAGAACCCAGTGCATGGTAGTGGAGTGCTGGTTCGACTAAGCCGAGTGGAAGCCTAGCCGTGGATTAGAGGAGGTTTATTAAACCTATGGGCGCATATCATTGATAGATTGTATAGCACAGTGAAACAAGTCTGCCAGGATGTCTTGCTACTAAAGTACTAGTAGTTTGTGTTTGAGTGGTACTTTTCAGGAACCAAGTTCTTTGGGAGCCGTTTACAGGTGGAGTCCAGGCTGAAACTTATATTGGAAGTACGTAGAGGTGAACGCATATGTTCAGGGCAAGTTGGACAGAAAGCTGTCGATGAATCGCCATGCTTGAGCTTACCTGGCATCAAAAATATGATTAGGAAGCGGCACATCCCTTCAATATGCCAAATGGTAGAGCCCACAGGACAGCAAGCACTTGCTAGCAAGTTTTGAGAGACATAATTAAGCAAGGAAGTTAAACACACACATCGCTATTGTGAATTTGTAAAAGAGCCTCATCTTCTATCAGCTTCATGGGAGTTCTGTCCTCAAAAATAAATATAATTTGGATGATCTCAGAAAGCCACGTGAAACAAAACATGTTGAAATGCGTTAACCACAAAGGTTTAATACGATTGGAAAACTAATGAATTATGAATGGCTATAATTGTGTGCCTTATAAGTGGCGTTATGTCTTGCCTTTCAAAGATTTTCAGTGGAGCATTTTGCATAACAATGTTCAGCGTTTATTGTTGGCATTGTAGTATAACAGGTGCTTTATTGATACCAAAAATATTTCATGTAACTCCCAATTACTGTGTAGGGGAGACCGGGGACAGTTGTAACACGGGGCAATTGTAACAGAGGCTCCCATTCCTAGTAGAACCACGCTACAAACTTAAAATTTGTACAGAGCAAGCGCATTTCATCGCTCCACATGCTGTTTAAGTGTTAGCAGATTTAACGGTTTGTGGAACTTTCTACAGACGAAAAATCGTCTTTTGAGCAGGAAAGTAATATTTCACATTACCCATTGTTTTTCTTCTGGACAAATATATGGATGAGCTACGGCTGTCATTTTTATATATTTAGAAATTTTGTTCTTAGGCCATATTTTGCTAACGTTTCAACGATGAATACCTAAGCTAAGATAGAAAAAATCTCTCCAAATATGGTCGCCTCTGTCAGGGACAATAACAAGCTGTTACAATTGCCCCTAAAGGACTGTTCTGTTCTGTTTTTTTTGAAGTAACTCCCGTAGGAAATCGGTATTAATCACTGCGGCATCAACACCAAGCTAATATAACCAATCTGGGCCAGGGAGTGTTTTTGAAAGTGGAGGCGTTGAGGGCAAGTAGGGGGGGGGGGCTGAACAGGTTAAAATCACAAATGTATGGTTATTTTTCCGTTTTTGCACACGTTTGCTGACGAAAGGGGGGGGGTAGAAATGAGAATTGCACAACGTTGAATGTATCTGTCAATCATTTATTTAATTTACAAGAAAAAATAGCCTTATTTATAAGCTCAGACATGAGAATTAAATTCCTTTGAAATATCTGTCCAATACGTTTTGTTGAAAAGGCAAAGAAATATTGATTTTGTCCGAAAATAGTGTCTTTAGTTTGGTTATCAATTTTGTTTTATTGTAATCAGAGCCTTCAGTATTTTTGCCTGTTCCCCCCCCCATAATTTATATCATTTCACTAGAAAAGAAGGTTGAAGAAAGTGAACATTGTGTAATAGGTATTTAATGCCAAAATTGTAAATACAGCAGAGTAGCCTCGTCGATAAGCTCAAGCAGTGAACTTCATAACTTTGAATGTATTGTCAATTATAATGCTTATAATGACAAAAGGTGACTATATCTATAAGCTCAGACATGAGAATTAAAAATACTATAACATATCTATCCAATACGTTTTGTTAGCTATGGTTAGAAGGCAAAGAAAATATGATTGTTGTCCGAAAAGGGTGCCTTTAGTGTGTTTATCATTTGTTTCATTGTAATCAGAGCCTCAAGTTTTTTGTGTTTTTTTATTCCGACTTGTCTCATTTCGACGTGATGAATCACATATATACCACTATCTAGCAAAAGGTATGTTTTATACTTTTCGTCAAATAAATAAAACGTCATGCTTTTCTAATGTAAGAAAAAAGTCCGCTTCTGTATAATAAAAGTGTTTACCGATCCTGGCGCTAAATTAGTTAGAAACAATACTATTGTAAAACCTTTTGGGGGTTCTTATTCCGTTGTTTGCGAATGAAGAATATTAAAGGTCGGGGGAAAATTATTAGACCAAGTTCTTGTCAATAAGTATGTTCATTGTGTGTGTTTCTCGTTTTGTTCGGTAATAAAACATATCAGACACAGGCGAAATCTACTCCTATGCATTCCTCAGTTATTATATCATTGACATGTGAGTATAGACATTTCGTTACAAATGCAAATGGCATTCTTGTTCCAGAACAGAAGATGAGCTTGGTCTAATGATATTTGCCGAGCTGTATATTTATTCAAAAAAGATCTTTCACTCACCGTCGTCACAATTGACACCTGTATAACCGGGCAGACAAATACACTGGTATGCAGTGACCAAGTTATTACACGTCAGCGTATTTGCGACGTTACAAGGGCTGCTGACGCATGGATCTATCACTGTAATAAGAAAGAAATAACCATCAAAATGTATTAATTTTTTAAGCTGTGACATTTGGGGGCACTTCTCTGCCAAGTTGAACATTTTTGTTGATGTAGATGATAACAGCTGCCTTGATCATGGTTTGTTCAGGACTTATCCTTTTTTTTTTTTTTTTAGAAATGGGACAATGATCTTCATTACCTACAATGCCTTGTAATGAAAATGGCGATATTGATAACTATACACATTAATAATTACATCATTTATGACGACTGCAACATAAAAAAAAATTACGACTACTAAAATGGTTATGATTATAGTACCGATAGTTGTGAAAGTATTATAGAAAATACAAATAGATATGACGATATAATTTCATGTACAATGCAAAAGACATTATAGACAAGTACTTTATTCATTTGTCTCCAACGGTAGAAACACACGCAACAACTGTGTGACAAATTGGAGCCAGACTGCTGTGAAAAATCACAGGCTGCCAGGGCGGGATTCGAAGACACAACTTCTGGATCGCTAGACCAGCGTCATAATCACTCGATCACCGGAGTGGCCGTAGCGATAAGGTTCAAACTATCTAATATACATGAATATCAAACGTAAATAAGTACTATTATGTAATACTACTACAACTACTACTCATTGTTGCTACCATTTATCATTCTGCTTCTCCTTATACGAGCAAAACTTACGTATTTCACATGTTTCACCGGTATGACTTGGAGGGCAGGCACAGCTAAAGGCGTTGATTAGATTTGTACAAGAGCCTCCATTAATACATGGGTCGCTTGCACATTCGTTGATATCTGTTACAATTAATTAAAAAAAAAAGTATCAAAAACACAGTTATTTCTTTGGAACTTTTCGTACATGTATGATGCATATTTCCGATTCATAACGAAAGGCAACAGCCGCTTCTGGATGGATATCTAAAACCTCATTTCATATCCGCCGCAAACATACACCAATATTAGCGGCCTAAACATTATTGGATATAGGCCTATTGTTTCGAATGGAATTTTTTTTCCCCCTTTTTTTTTGCCCTTCCACAGGGTTCTCTTTATTTGATAAAAAACAGAACAAATATAAACAATATACATCAACAAAATTGATCAATGAGAATGAACCAATACAACAAGATAATACAATGTCTGAATATGTCAGTATAAAATATAGATAATAGCGTAAGTTGTTATAGTTACAATACATTTCAATGAAATCAAACCACTAAAAATATTTACAATCAACTGTCATGGTGCAGGCGTACTGCATTCTAATGGCTAAGTGCAAAAATGGAATGGAATCTTCTTCATTTCACCTGGGTGGTGACTGGCAATACAAGGATAATGCGTTTAAAGATGTTAGACGCTTACCTATACCACATGTGTTTCCTGTGTATCCAGCAATGCATGAACAGGTGAATCCGTTTACAAGGTCCGTGCAAGCTGCTCCATTCTGACAGGGATTCGGATTGCACTCGTCAATATCTGAAAATCAATTCAAATTGGGGTACTATGAACAATTGTTTGAGAAAAATTGATTTCGGTGACATACCGTCCTTAATATGTTCATGTTACTGATAAAATGTAGCCTATTTTGTCAGTTAAATAATTTTGTGTTTAATATAACCCTGCCCGAGAACCAAAATAACAACGTACTACCCAATTTTCAGACCTTTAGATACTATTGAAAGCCTCCAAAAACAGTTTTGGTTTTAATTCTTTTTCTAGCATAGTTACAAAAGCATTGCTATAAAACATCACTGCACATATCCAACTTTTGAACAAGTTTGTCAAATAATACTAAAAATGCTGTGCAAGTTAATACTTGGTTCGGGGGGTTCGAACGAACCCCCCCCCCCCCCCCCCCCCCCCCCTCCCCCGCAGGCGAGCAGGGTCCGCTTGACAAAAAAATAATAATAATAATAATAATTAAAACTCCCACTTTTTGGCAGAAATGCAGCAGATACTTGAATAGAAATACAAAAAAGGAAGATTAAAACACTGTTCTTTCAGTCCCCCTACATGTAAAATCTTTCGCTCGCGCTTCGCGCTCGCAACTTTTTATCATTTGGGGATGATAATCATGTTTTTCAGAACAAATTACGCAGGAATTACACTTAAGCCATTTCGCAGGAATGTTTTCGTTTGCATTTGTGTTCTATTTTTGTATTTTTAAATTATGTTATCTTCAATGTTAGGAAATGATATAACAGAAATAAGGCCTAGTGGCAGAGGCGGTGGAACCTAGGGGGGGGGGGGGCGGGCAGGGGCACATTGACCCCAACTTTTTCACCCACCTTATAAAAGAAGCCTTTCAGAGTTTTGAAAAGTCCCATGGACAATTTATTTAAAAAGGGGGCACTTTTAATACTAAAAAGGGCTGAAAGGCTTCTTTTTAGTATAAAGATGACACTTTTTGTTACTCCATATGTCTTTAAAATCCCCTAATTTTCAGCTCGCGCTTCGCGCTCGCGAATACTAAATAGGGTCTATAATGCACAATTAACTACAATTTTGAGCTCAAAGTTTTCTACTCGCGCTTCGCGCTTGAGGATATTGTGGTCTAACAGAGGCGGTGGAACCGGAGGGCAGGGGGCATAGTGCCCCCATTTCTTCATGCACCTAAAAGTGCCCCTTTTATATACTAAGAAGCCTTTCATACTCTTTAAAAGTCCCATGGAAAATAATATTTCTTAAAAAGTATCACTTACAATATTAAAAAGTGCTCCTTTCCTTACTTCATATGTCTTTTAAAACCCCAAATTTTCCTGCTCGGTCACTATGCGACCTCGAACTGTAAAATTAACAAACAATAAGTATTAAAAAGAAAAGGGTTGGACCCTGTGCTCTCTGCTGGAGACAAACCTTGTCAAAAGAATTGTTGTAATTGTGTTTGGGCTAGATTGGGGGAGGCCTAGGTGCTTGTAGCCCACAAAATATTCATAGCACAGATTATTAATGAGCCAAGACTATTATGTATCTTTAATATGGATCCTAGAAAGACTCTATAAGGCACGATTTTTAGCATAAAACTTTCAGCTCGCGGATACTAAATAGGCTCTATATAGCACAATCAACTCCAATTTTGTTCTCAAAATTTTGAGCTCGCGCTTCGCGCTCGAATTCCTATATATTCATTACTCAATGAACAATAAATATAACAACAAAATTTTCAGCTCGCGCTTCGCGCTCGCGGATACTATAAGTAGAGACTATACTGTACAATTAACCCCAGCTTTTTTTTTTTTAGCTCATATAGAGTCTATAATCATGATAATGCATATTATACTCAAAGTTTAACTCAAAATTTTCTGCTCGCGCCCGAAAAAATCCTTGAAAAAGGTCCACTTTTTCAGATGTCGAACCCCCCCCCCCGTAAAAATCCTAGTTACGGGCCTGCCAACTAACCCCAGAGGTCCATTTGACATTTGTAATCCTACAGCACAAAAGAGGGACACAACGTGCCATACATTTAACCTTGTTTCGTAGCTTGGTATAACTATTTGTTATACCCCAAAACTGACCAATTTAATTTATGATCTTCTCTGAGATAATAAAACATTTGTAAAAATGACAACATTTACTCGGAGGGTGGAAAAACAAATTTTGCTTTCTAACTCCATGAGGCTTGAAGCATGTGTGCTGTCTAAAATGTGGTGGATGGCAGTTGCTAATAGCAACAACCTGAGGGTAGATTTGCAAAAATATATTTATAGCCGTTAAAGAACATTCCAATGTTTCAACTAACCCCGTGTTCCAACTAACCCCACTCTCCCCTACTCTTACCTATAATAAAGCGAGTCATTTTGATCTGAACTCTGTTGGAAATTTTGAACATAATAATGGTCTAATAAACTAAATTACTCTTGTTTGGCTTTTGTATTTTGTTTATATTCTTTGAATAAGTATATTGATAGAGATAAGCCTCCACAATGTTTTAATATTTGTTATTTGCGCCTCACGAATGTATTTATAATTTCTCTGATCACGTTTTATGAGTGGCTATGCTAGCTTATGACAAAGAAAATAAAAGCGTGAATGATTTGTTCGATCTCGTCTTTTATTGATCAAACTTGTTATCAGTAATAAGAAGATATTAATAATTTTTAGAAATAGAAATATTTTAAGAGTGGATCGTATTATGATCTTTGCTCCGTTACACCATTGCATAATGTCAAAACAATTAACTGGTTAGAAATATCAAGCTTAGGGTGGTATTTCCTTTGTGAAGACGTCTTCGCGACAAATAAAAGTATTCGAGACGTCTCCGATACTTTATTCCGTCGTGGAGACGTTTCCGAAATGTCTCCGCACCAATTTTCAAAAACTGTCTCAAGGCAGTTTCAAAGAATTTGCGCTTCACGAATTTATTTAACATCTCGTTTTACAACTGCCTATGTTAGCTTCAGACAATGAGAATAAAAACGTGAATTGTCTTTTATTGATCAAACTTGTAATCAGTCACTTTAAAGTGTTTAATCAATCTAAACGAATTGCCGAGTTATTAAGAATAAATAAATAATGATTAGAAATGAATTATTTTAAGAGTGGATCGTATTAAGATCTTTGCTCCGTCAGACTATTGCATAATATAGGTTTTCCCGCTCAATTTCATCTTTCTTTCACTCAATTTCCCATTTGGATCAAACGATTTAACGCAAGTTGCGATCGCGCTACCGCATCGTAAATCAAATTCATTTTTATTCACTCAAGTTCCCTATATTTCCAAACGATTCTACAAAGCAATCGTGCGAATTCACATTAAGAGTATACAATTTCAGGTATGTGCACTCATTTTAATTTACAGCTGGCTTCGGCATAATTTGTCATCCTTCGTTCAAACAAATTCACGAATAGACAATCGAATTATAAATTAGTGCATACAATTAGAAATTTTGGTCACACTTCAGTAAAAGCTTATGATGGTGTCTGAATTGGAATGAGACGGATTTTAGACTAGTTTAAAACAGTTTTGAGACAGTTGTGGAGACGTTTCGAAGACGTCTCAGAGATGTATCCCGAGTCTCCGCGACGTTTCATGAGTCGCAGAAAATCGAACATTCTTAAAACTATGAAGTTTTGCGTCGCGATGGAAAAAACTATCGGGGACGTCGAGTCGCAGAGACTTCTTCTCGAAGTGAGATACTTATGATTTCGAGGTTCTTACAGGCGTGTAAAATAACATTTTTGTTCATTTTTGTTTTTTGTTTACAAGTCTTCAAGCCGAGATATGCCTTGCTTGTCAGGAGATTGATGTCTACAGATTATCAACCATAGTGATCAGAGGGATTTTAAAGAACAAAGTATTTATCTGTTTATCTGTATTGCGCATGATACAAAATGAATGCACATCAAGAAAATTACAAACACTGTCTAGTCTAATGATTTCATATTGTATAATTTGTACGCATCATGCATAATGATTGAGTCATATTTGGTTTTCAGTGCTAGTTGAGTTGGTGTGTTTAATTTCAAAATTAAAGATTAAAAAATCCAAATAATTTGAAATTAGAAACTCGATTGAACATTGAGCATGTTGCACATAATTTATGGGCTATATATGATGAAATTGATATGGAATATTTATTTCAAGCGGAAAAGAGAGAGAAAGAAAAAGTTTGTGAAAAGGATGTGTGCTATCATAAACAATTTAATTTCAAAAGGTTTATAGGATAAGATCACAAAATAGGAGATTATATACCTCCACAATCTCACTCCAAAAAATTGAGGTGCGTATAATTGTTCATAATCCTGAAAATTAAACAGCTTAATTAAATTAAGTGCACAAAGTAGGAAATAGAATTCCTATTAATGAAATTGTTTGCCCCAAAGAACGCCCGTCGCTGTTTTGTTTTAAATTAAATGAACGAATCGGGAAATTTGTGCATATTATTGACAATTAAATGAAAATATAGTGAATTTGTTTGCACCGAACAAAAATGTTAGTGCCGATAAATGAAATTGAGTGCACCAAACGAAAATTTGCGTGCACGTAAATGAAGTCCATTGCTCGAATTGAAAATTTGTATGACCCAACCGGCACGAAAGCGGCAGCTGCGTGAATTCGAATGTACATAAATGAAACAGAGTGAGGAAATGATGAACTTGAGCGGGAAAACCTATAGTAGGGTTGGGCGAATCTCAACTTTTTTTTTCAAACAAGTTGTTTCTATAGTAAAATTCGACGTAGAAACTGAAAATGACAATTATTTTTGCATACGATGACGTCTTACGTCGCTAAAGTGCAAAAAACCAAAATGGCCGCCAAAATAGCGTATTATGCCCAATTATCACACTTTTTATACGTATAAACCACTTTTATTGCGTTTTTATATATTGCTTTTGGGTGTCAGGGAACGCAACATGATTAATCCAACATGATTAATCCTACCTAAGTTGACTGTTAGTGAAGTTTGGTAGTTGGTTTCAGTTAATATCGAGCAAAAATCACCTCATATCAAAATCACTAATTAACACCTATAACCATACTAAGTACTTTTGGTCATGATAAAATTGTCAGATTTGAGCTTTTAAACCATCAAAATCCATAAAGAAACAAAATAAAACCGGTTTATACCTATAAAGTGTGTGATGAATGGGCAAAATACACTTTTTTTTTTTTTTTTTTGCACTTTAGCGACGTCAGACATCATCGTACACAAAAATAATTGTCATTTTTGGATTCTACATCAAATTTGACTATAGAAGTAACTTGTTTGAAATAACTTTTCAGAAAAAAGTCATTATTTGCCCAACCCTAATAATAGTGAGCTTTCGCTGGACTACGGGGAGCTTATCTAGAATGTTAGCATAAAAGAGGGCACTATTTTCAAAATGCCTGCAAATCCTCGTTTTCTATCTTCTTCAATAACTTTGAATAAAAGTTTCCAATGGTAACCGCACATGTTCCCTTTGGCTTGTGAGATATTGTAACGTCTATTGTTGCAATACGAATTCAATCAAAAGGCTACTTTACTGGGGATACCTATTTCTTTCTTTTTTTTCATACCAAGGTTTTATTGTGTCAAATGCGTCTATGCGTATAACAGCTGACCTAAAACATTGCTGATATGAAAAGAAATAACCTACCGCCCTACCATTATGATTAGTCAACTCAAAGTATGCTTCTTTTATGTTTTAGCAAAGGGGAAAATGCCTGTATACATTCCTATAAAAGCGCTCGCTTATTGGCTTATAACTGACTCTCCGCTGAGAACCGATACGTTCTACGTTTTGGGAGAACGTACATTTCCCCAAAATAGCGTTCTTGTAGCTAGGGGAAACCCTCGTTTGTGCACACGAAAACTTGTAATTTAAACGCTTGCCAGCCGTTTCTAGCAAATACCAGTTTTACACGCTCCTTTTCCTGTACTAACAGTATGCAGGAGTTTGGGGTTTGAGCTATTTTGAAAATAAAGCCTTTCATAATGCTAACGTTCTAGATTATCTCCTCCGTAGTCCAGCGAAAGCACCCTAATAATGTCAAAACAATTTACTTGTTAGAATTATCAAGCTTAGGTGGTATTTCATTCGCGGAGACGTCTTCGCGACAAATAAAAAGTATTAGAGACGTCTCCGATACTTTCTCATTTTTATCGTGGAGACGTCTCTGAAATGTCTCAAAGCAGTTTCAAAGAACCGTGTCAAAGTAGTTCCCTCCGCTCATGAAACCTCGCGGGGACTGAGGAGACGTCTCCACGAAAAGCTTCAACACCGTCTCAAAGTAGTTCAAAACTGTTTTCCGCGAAGTGAGTTACTACCCTTCCGTTTAATGTTTGATTATCTGACATTTTGCTTTAACCATTTTGTTGTAACTATAATGATGTAATGAAATGTAAAGTATGTCAAATGCAGTAGGCATTATAAGTTATAAGTCCCGCTTTTGTTTTAAAACTTACACCTGCGCTTTTAATGAATGATGCTTATTCAAAGGTGCTACTGTCCAGAGGTGCGAAGCC
>CALNVZ010000218.1:13992539-14006578 GCA_940671915.1 Paracentrotus lividus
TTCTGATCTCTAAATGGACTTATCTGGACCGTTGATGATCCCTTTCTTTGATTTTTTTTTTTTAATACCTCTCATTGATTTTATATGATATTTTTTTTTTAACACAATGACGTCATCTTTACAGGCGTGCGATCTGAACACCTAGGAGAGGACGCACACTTTGCTTTGCTATGTCTCTCCTTCCTCCTCCGCCCTATCTTTCTCTCTCTCTTTCTGTATTATCTCTTCAAAATTTTATTATGATCAAATTTAACTAAATTTAGTAGGCATCAGTAAAAGAACTTGATATTTATCGACATTTTTTTTGTCAACAACTACTTGTAAACTTGTAAACTTATGTCCGTTTCACGTTTCATTTCATTTTGCAGGCCTGGTGAAGGCCATAAATTATGGCCGAAAGCTTGTTCATATATAAGTTACTACTATTTATATAATTAATATAATTCCTACAAAGAGTTTGGTTTGCCCGCCAAAATCACGTGTTATGATCACTTTGCTTGAAATAGCAAAGCAAATATGTTCTAAGGTCGAAAAACACACAGATAACAGGAAAAAATACTATACGGCTTCTTCACCAGTAAAGGTATTATTATGTAATGTGTTTTTATAAAGTACTGTTAAAAACAAAACGAATAGGGAACTAGAACATTTCCATACTTTAAACAATCATCGAAAACTCTATCACTTACCATTCCATTAATGATAACTAATTTCCTTATTTACAGGATAATTTCTATATGATTAGCTGTTATAGCTTTGTAATGTAATTATCCTGCGCGGTTCATAGCTACGCAATATACCGTGTAATTTGCAACGTTGTTATAAAATCGTGTATCTTTGATTTTGTTTTGTTTTGTTTTGTTTTTTCTTTAAACGTGGTTTTTCCTCTTCCCTGTCTCTCACTCGCTTTCTCTAGTATTATCATTCTGTGGCTTCCCTTTTCCAGTCAGCTCCGATGGCCATGAACACCTACACAGTAAGTGTTTAAATAATTTTCACATGGAGGGTAGTACCATGGACCTATAACTTTCTGAATATTCACGCACAGTAGTTCAAAACTTTTTCTTTCGAGCCTTGTATTTCATTCGATTTGATTTTCATTTAAATTGGTCTCCGTATAATAATAACACAATAAATGATATTCATGAATTAGTTCAACCATAGCTTTAAAAATGTAATTCAAAAATATATTATGGAACTCAAAATATACGGTAGCCCACAGCAGAATACGTCGGAAGGCTTTGCGGAGACGAAGGATTGGATGGGCAAGCGATTGTAGGATTGGACGGGCTAGCGATTGTAGGATTGGATGGGCTAGCGATTGTGTTTAAACAATTGCTTGCCCCTCCAATCCTTTGTCTCCTCAGAGGCTTCCGACGCCTCTGCCTACAGCCTAGCAAAGCTCGATGACTACCCTTACAAAAATGTCGTGTGGTACCACGCAACGGTACCATACAAAATACCACAGGATTTTCCTATGGTTTTTTGGCACAAATACCAACTTACGTCCATACAGATACAAACATAAAACCATAGGATTCTTATGTTTTTTTGGCATCAAATACCACACAAAATACCAAACAGAAGTACCAATACAGCTCAAATACCATAGGGATTTCCTAGGTTTTTGGCACAAATCCACACAAAATACCATACAGAAGTACACGATACAGAAATACCATAGGATTCCTATGTTTTTTGGCACAAATACCACAACAAAATACCATACAGAAGTACCATACAGTCAAAATACCATAGGATTTCCTATGGTTTTCTGGCACAAATACCACACAAAATACCATACAGCCAAAATACCATAGGATTCCTATGGTTTTTTGGCACAAATACCACACAAATACCATACAGCCAAAACAATGGATTTCCTATGGGTTTTTGGCACAAATACCACACAAAATACCATACAAAGTACCGTAAGCAGCAAAATACCAAGATCCTATGGTTTTGGCAGCAAATACCAAAATACCATACAGAAGTACCTAAGCAACATAGTTTTCTTGGCACAAATACCACACAAATACCATACAGAAGTACCATACAGCCAAAATATTATAGGATTTCCTATGGTTTTTGGCACAAATACCAACACAAAATACCATAACAGCCAAAATACCATAGGTTCCTATGGTATTTCGGACAAATACACAGGATTTCCTATGGTAATTTTAGCACAAGTACACAAAAAAATACATACAGGAGTACCATTCAGCAAAATACCTAATAGCATTATCCAAACTAGAACCACACATCAATACCGCACACAGTTACCCAGGATTATGACATACACCGTTACGACCGGAACACCACACGCCGTTAATTCAGGATACCACACGCCCGTTACCAAACAGGACTGCCGCTAGACACACCCAAGGATACATACTCTGGTATATATACCACTATTTAGCAAATATATATTTGGGTCACAGTTAGTTATTTTCTAATATCTCTTGATAATAATGCAAAATGTCAAAACTAACGCTCTTGATGTTACTTTGTGTTTAGAAAAATATATTTCCCTAAAATAAAAAATATTAATATGCAGGCAATTACTAGTTAATGAGGTAAGCTTCACAAAATACTGATTGTGCATACAAAAACATTGTATGCAAATGAGCTAATTACCATAGTACACAACGAAGTACCACAGGAATACCATACGACTACCAAATTCAGCAGTAAACTGCCAAATCCACTTTGACTAATGCCCGTGGTTTCATCCCTGTTGGATGTTTGTCTTCATCAGTTCGTCAAATTACCATTTGGTTAATTAATTCCATTTCGTCTAATCATGTCGACTTGGTCAAGCACCACTTAGTCAATTCTGTAGAAACTAATCCCTTAGAAAAATATCCTGTGACAATACTACACAACGGTAGGTATTGGCGCGTCCCGGGGAGGGGGGAAGATCGAGCCCCCCCCCCCCATCGATTTTTGTTTTCTGGGAGAATCGTCCACCCTCGATTTTAAAGCTTAAACAAAATATATTGATCATCATACAATAGACAGAGGCACAGTGTGCGAAAATGAACCAAGTTCAGGTCAGTAAAAAGCAAAAATTCCGGCTCGCGCTTCGCTTGAGCTTGCAACAAAAAACACAAGGCAATAATTAAACTAATTCTTTCTTCAGTCCCTATATTCATTTATTCTCTATTTGTTACATACACGCTTTATTTTTTACTTTGGCATTATGTGTAGGTAGGTCATTCTATTGTGAATTTTGGATATTAGCCTATATATATAGTCTCTCTTTGGGGTGCTTTATTATTCCGATCTAGTGTGAATACTTCCTCTCCAAATTTGGCGTTAATCAGGGGACGTGTCCCTTGATTTTCAAAGCTTTACTTTTGTTTTTATTTTCTAAATAATTTGGATAAATTTTGTATTTGCACACTTCTCCAAATGTGACAAAAATAAATTTTTAAGTTTCTTTAATTCTTTGTTTTCAGTCCGTATCGTTATAAAAGTGACCATATTCAGAAAGGGATTACAAACATATATATATATGTATTGTAAAACGTTGATTAATGAGATTTTCACTCGCTCTTCGGAATTGTATTTTCTATTAGTGATAATCAGCTAATGAAATACAATGATAAATGTTATTATATGAGCAAAATTCTTAGCTCGCGCTTCGCGCTCACAAACAATAACAATACAATGATTTTAACGATTTAACAATGTCTCAGGTCGTATTTTGTGGATATGTGTTTATTTTGTTCCAACCTTATATTCTAAATTGTCTTAGTTTTCTGCATAAATAAATTATGTGAAATAGATCATTCTATTTCGAATTTTGGGTATACATATTAGAAGCCTTATTCCGTTCGAGTCTATAATAATCTCCATTCCGGGTCCGTTCTCCCCTACCCCTGACCGTCATCACATGAAATCGCAGCCCTGATGGTAAGGGGAGACCGGGACAATAATTGTAACACGGGGCGATTGTAACAGAGGCTCCAATACATGTGGTATTTGTGCATACATGTGGTATTTGTGCCAAAAACATACAGCAATACCATACATATGGTATATGTGTAAAAAAAAATAACAGCAATACCATACATATGGTATTTGTGCCAAAAAATCATACACAATACCATACATATGGTATTTGTGCCAAAAAAAAAACCATACAGCAATACCATACATATGGTATTTGTGCCAAAAAAACATACAGAAATACCATACATATGGTATTAGTGCCAAAAAGCCATACAGAAATACATACATATGGTATTGTGCCAAAAAACCATAACAGCCAATCCATACATATGGGTATTTGTGCCAAAAACACAGCAATACATATGGTATTTGTGCCAAAAAACCATAACAGCAATACCATACATATGGTATTTGTGGCCAAAAACAACAGCAATAACCACATAACATATGGTATTTGTGCCAAAAACATACAGAATACCACATGCATACCATATACATATGGTATTTTGTGCAAAAAAACCTACTGCAATACCATACATATGGTATTGTGCCAAAAAAACATACACCAATACCATACATATGGTATTTGTGCCAATAAACCATACATATGGTATTTGTGCAAGAAACCACATAGTATTTGTGCCAAAAACCATACAGAATACCATACATTGTATTTGTGCCAAAAAACCATACAGCAATACCATACATATGGTATTGTGCCAAAAACCATACAGCAATACCATAACATATGGTATTTGTCAAAAAAAACATACAGAAATCCATACATATGGTTATTTGTGCCAGAAAACCATACAGCAATACCATACATATGGTTTGTGCCAAAAAAAAACATACAGAAATACATACATATGGTATTTGGCCAAAAAACATACAGAAATACCATACATATGGTATTTGTGCCAAAAACCATACAGCGATACCATACATATGGTATTTGTGCCAAATCCACAGCACTGCTGTATGGTATTCTTATGGTACCTTTTTCCTGTGTGGTATTCTCTTATGGTACATCTATGGTATTTTTTATTGTATCCCATAGAAATACCATAGGAATACCACAGGACATTCAGAAATACCATATGAATACCACAGGACATTCAGAAATACCATAGGAATACCACAGGACATTTTTGTAAGGGTATCACTGCAGTGATGGCTAATCTCCACTGACAGGGAGAATTTGGCAAGTAGCTTCTTCTTTTATCTGAGTCTCTTTTGTAAACAAACAAAAACAAAACAAAACAACAGGTTGCTTTGACCTCTAACTTTTAAAAAAAAAAACTCAAAAAAAAAAAATCCAAATTCAAAAGCATAATAGTATACAAAGTATACAAAAAAGAAGTATTTTTTACAGAAATAAAAATAAAGATTTGCTAAATAAAAATACAGATTTGCTTCTAAGTACAGCAATTCTGATGTTTTTTGTTATCTCTCCCGTTAATGTGTATAGGAAAAAAAATGACAGCAATAACAATATTTTTACATCACAATTGATGGCGAAAAATTTACGCAGCATTTTTTACAGTGTACTTTGCTTTGTAGTTTAACCTTGTTTGCCTATTTTTTCATGATGATAATCGAAGTCGTATTATCTACAGTCTGTGTCAAAAAAAAATGGTACAGTCGGGGAAAAAATCATTTAGGTGTGAAATCTTTTCATATAATGGGTGTTTGTGGTACCAAATTAAGGCGAAAAGATTTTTTTTGCGGATGCGCTTATTTGTCCTGTATAATTTGCTTTCGTAAAACAAAAGTTATGCTAAGTTTTGTGCGACGAGGAACAAATCGAAATTACGCACTTCTATTGTTCTGGAGCGCTGAATTCACGGACATTATGCGAAATCGTACACAAAGGCATGGGACGGCGTGCGAAAAATGGATTTTTCTTAATTGTTACAAATTAGTCATATCTCAAAAAATACTGCACCAAATGTGATGAAAAAAATTGCAGAAGAAAGAGTGATATTCCTGCTTTATGAAAATAACAAACAATACAACGTTGATATTTACATTCACACTATAAAAAAATGTTTTCCAACTGTACCATTTTATTTGACACAGACTGTATTTATTCATCTTTAAAAAAAAAACTATATGTTTTTTTTTTCGCTCCCTAAAGGGGAATCCAACCCGAGGAGGGAATCAACCTTACAGGAAAGAGGAAAATGAGAGGAGCAATCTAGAAAAGGTTTCATCAAAATCGGTTATAAAATAAGAGAGTTATGGAAGTTTGAAAAGTTTAGTTGTTCCTTCTATGGGATCCTCAAATTGGCATCATCAGCTTCAAAATGGCCGATCTTATGGACAACTCTCCATTCATTTTGTACACAAATTTTCAGATTTTCCCCCATTTTCTTTCAAAATTTATCTTCTTTACTTCTGAGCTCAAAATATGACATGGGAAAATATATTTCATATTTTTATAAATATATTTGAGGATCCCCATAGAAGGAACAACTAGACTTTTCAAACTTCCATAACTCTCTTATTTAATAACTGATTTTGATGAGTTTTTTTTAGATTTCTCCTCTCATTTTTCTCTTTCCTGTAAGGTTGATTCTCTCCTTGGGTTGGATTCCCCTTTAATTTTAAATGCCTGTATTATATTTTGTCTTTTCATCTTGAAGCACACGACACTCCACATGAGACGACAGAAACTATGCCCACAACGATAAATATGCACATGAGGACATCAGAGATGATGAGCGATAATGACCACATGATGACGCCGACAATGGGACAGACAGTTGACAATCACGATATGGTGACAGAGATGATGCATACGACAGATATGGGTCATCATCATCAAATCATGACGACATCAGATGGGACGGACGACGACCACCATACGATGACTACCAATGAAGACCACATGACAGAAAGACCACTCACGATAACAACATGATGTCGGACACGACGAGCACGGATGGACATCACATGATGACGTCATCTAAGATGAATGATGACGATCGTATGATGACGGCACACATGATGCCTACAGCCGAGGACCACACGACGATGATGATGACAGCTCAACAGAACACACGGATGACCATTTGATGTCCCAACCTACCACCATGAACGGCCATCACATGACGAATGATATGACGACAGACATGAGTGCGGAAAATTCATCACACATGTCCATGAAAATGAACTCTTCAATGTCGCCGATGATGACCATGAATATGACTACGAGAATGATGTCCACTATGCATGGAAATCATATGAACGGTAAATTTACTCCTTACCAATTTTAGTAAGGATTTTAGCTTATATTTTTGGCAATCCATGAATTTTAAATAATTATTTAATTTCGATTATTTACAAAGTTAATTTGTTGTAAAATTTGAATTGGGCCCTGGAACTATGCATTCCAAGTTTTTTTCCCCCATAGATTTAGCTACTTTGTGTCAGAAATTTTAAATATAACATTATTAAAAAAAACTATACCCCTCCGGCGTTTAAACGAAATCTTTATTTCTAAAAAAATAAAAAATAAAAAAATAAAATAAGGTTTTCCCGGCCAAATTCATACATTTATCATCCGTTTTCATTTAATGTGTATTCAAATTCGTGTGTTTGATGCGACAGACTGACTTTAGTCAACATTTCGTGTTCATGACTGCTCTCATAACTTCGCTTTAGGCACACAAATCAAATGGTTGCAAAGTTCAAATTGGGATATGTCATTTAATTTCATCTTTGTGCATTCAAATTAAGTTCGAATTTGAGTATACGGAATGAATATGCGAAATTGAAATAGTTATTTACGAATGTATACAGGTGCGTATCCAGGATTTCGCACCCCGGGGGGCCCGACGTGAATTTGGCGCCCCTGTGTACTTTTCAAAAATATGGCCCCCCCCCCCCCCCGCCAACAAACATAGGCCACCGGCTTAAATGTATGTTGAGGATTTTGAATAATAAATTTATTAGGTTTTTTTTTTTTTTTTTTTTTTTTTTTTTTTTAATACTTGCCAATGGTGAGTTCACAGGAAAAGAATTTCTAGTATATGATATTACCGCTATAGATTAAAATACGAATATTTCTAAATAAGAGGCGAAGCGCGATCAGATCCCCCCCCCCTCCCTCTACTTTACGATCGAAAGCAAGAATTCTAAGCAATTAGGGATATCAATTTTTGTTTAGCTCTTCATCAGAAATCATAATGAACGCAGGGCGGATCCAGCTATCGCCAATATGGGGGGGGGGGAACCGGATTTTTTTTCACCCCCCGAATCTTCCCCTTGACAGCGGTTGAAAAAAGCGTAGCGCAGGGGGCGGGGGTGGCTGTTACAAATGTATAGGCCTAAAAACACTTAATTAACTTAATCTTGTTTTTGTTTTTATGAAGAAGCAAATGTATTAAATCAATAATGCGAGCGCGAAGCGCGAGCCGAAAATTCTATCAACCTGAAAAAAGTGGATTTTTAAGCGTTTATATGCTATGCTCATGAAGAAAATACTTATTTCATTTAAACAATGCGAGCGCGAAGCGCCAGCCGAAAATTTTTGATAGTAAATTATATCAACCTGAAAACAGTGGATTTTTAAGCGTTTATATGCTATGTTTATAAGGAAGATACATATTATCTCACTAAACAATGTGAGCGCGAAGTGCGAGCTGACAATTTTAGATCAACCTAAAACACTGCATTGAAAGTTTGTGTGTGTATGCTTTGTTTTTTTAACTAGATACTTATCTAATTAAACAATGCGAGCGCGAAGCGCGAGCAGAAAATTTTTGATAAAATATCAACCTGAAAACAGAGCATTTTTAAAGCGTCTTTATGCTAAGTTTATAAGGAAGACGCATATTATGTTATTAAATCAACCTGAAAACAGTGCTTTTTAAGCTTTTTTAAATGCCATGCATATAAAGAAGATACATACCTCATTAAATATGAATCGATTTTTTATATATATATTTTAACTTGAAAACATTTAATTTTAAGCGTTTTTGTGCTAAGCTCATAAAGAGAATACTTGTCTCATTAAACAATGCGAGCGAGAAGCGCGAGCCGAATATTTTTTATATATATTTTAAGCGTTTTTTTTTTAACGCCATGCTAATAAAGAAGATACATATTTTAAACAATGCGAGCGCGAAGCGCGAGCCGAAAACTTTTTTATATATCAACCTGAAAACAGTGCATTTAAAGGTTTATTATGCTTTATCTTTATAAAGAAGATACATGTCTCATTAAACAACGCGAGCTGAAATCAACCTGAAAACAGTGCTTTTTAAGCTTTTTCTAATGCCATGCCTATAAAGAAGATAGTATGCGTAATGTATCTCATTAAATAATGCGAGCGCGAAGCGCGAGCCGAATTTTTTTTTTTTATATATTAACTTGAAAACATTTAATTTTAAGCGTTTTTTAAGCTCATGAAGAAAATACTTGTCTCATTAAACAATGCGAGCGCGAAGCGCGAGCTGAAAATTTGGGATAAGTCAACCTGAAAACAATGCATTTTTTAAGCGTATTTTTTTAACGCCATGCTTATAAAGAAAATACATATTTTATACAATGCGAGCGCGGAGCACGAGCCGAAAATTTTTTGATTTATCAACCTGAGAAAAGTGCATTTAAAGGTTTGTTATGCTATCTTTATAAAGAAGATACATGTCTCATTAAATAATGCGAGCGCGAAGCGCGAGCCGAAATTTTTTGATATATTAACTTGAAATCATATAAGATAAATTTGGCACCCATAAGTCTCAGGTCAATTCGGCGCCCCTACATTTGAGCTCAATCTGACGTCCTTTAATTTAAGATCGATTTGGCACCCCCTTAACTTCAGGTTAAATCAGCGCCCTTAAGTCTCAGGTCAATTCAACGCCCCTTAAGTTTCAGATAATTTTTGTGCCCCTACATTTGATCTAAATTTGACGCCCTTACGTTTAAGATCATTTTGGCGCCCCTCTAGGTTTAAGTTCGATTTGGCGCCCCCTAAATTTAATGTCGATTTTGCGCCCCTAGGTTTATGGTCGATTTTGCACCCCTCCTAAATCTAGGGTCGATTTAGCGCCCTTAAGTTTAAGGTCGATTTGGCGCCCCCACGTTAAGCTCATTTTGGGGCCCCTCTGATTTTAAGTTTGATTTGGCGCCCCCTAAATTTAACGTCGATTTAGAGCCGATAAGTTTAAGGTCGATTTGGCGTCCCAGCTATGTTGAAGGTCAATTTGGCGCCCCTACGTTTAAGCTCAATTCGGCACCCCTAAGTTTATTGGCGTTGCTTAGTTTACACTGTCGATTTGGCGCCCCCTAAATTTTTTTTAAGGGCGCCCCCTTCCCCTTCCCCCTTTTCAATTTGCAACCTTACTAAGTTTAAAGGTGATTCGGCCCTGAGAGTATATCATAGGCCGCCCCCTCAGCTTCAGGTCAATTTGGCGCCCCCATCTAAGTTTCGGGTCAATTTGGCGCCCCTACGTTTAAGCTTCAATGGCTCCCCCGATTGGCGCCCCCTAAATTTAAGGTCGATTTGGCACCCTATAAGTTTAAGGTCAATTTGGCGCCTCTTAGTTACTGTCGATTTGCGCCCCAAAATTTAAGGTCGATTTGGCGCCCCTAAGTTAAGGTCAATTGGCACGCCTTAGTTTACTGTCGATTTGGCGCCCCTTATAGGTCGATTAGGCGCCCCCAAATTTAAGGTCGATTTGCGCCCTTAAGTTAAGTCAATTTGGCGCCCTTAGTTTACTGCACGCCTAAATTAAGGTCGATTTGGCCCCTAAGTTTAAGGTCAATTTGGCGCCCCTTAGTTTACTGTCGATTGGCGCCCCTAAATTTAAGGTCGATTTGCGCCCCCCCCTAATTTTAACGTCGATGGCGCCCCTAGTTTAAGGCAATTTGGCGCCCTTAGTTTACTGTCATTGGCGCCCCCCCCCATTTTTTAAGGGCCCCCTTCCCCCTCCTTTTTTCCCTTCCTCTCTCTCTCTTCTCTCTCTCTCTTTTTTTTTTCTTTTTTTTTCTCTTCCTCTTTCCCCTTTTTTCCTTCCTCTTCCCCTTTTTCCTTTCTTTTTTTCTCCTTTTTTTCTTCTCTTTTTTTTCTTTCCTTTTCTCTCCTTTTCTTCCTCTTTTCGGCGCCCCCTGCGCGCCCCCGGGGGCCGGGCCCGTAAAGCCCCCCACCCAGATACGCCATTGGACATGGTGACCTCCTGATCTCTTTGTACCTTTTTGTCCTTTCACACCCTATTTCAAATTACTAATTGCTATGTTTTCTCGTCCGTACTTGTCTGATCACCGGTTACTATCAAAGCTATTATGCAAGGCTCTGGTCTTGTGATTGGAGAGAGATTCAGACTTGAGTTTTTCTGTCAACCGTTTATTCATCTTCCGCCGTCCAGCATCCTCCTATGTCTCTCGTCTCTGTTAATGAGTTAAATGAAAAAGTTAATGGCACCCCATAATTATGATCTGTTAACATTTCTCCTCTCCCGGGAGTCATTTGATTATATTTAATTGTTGTCTCTTGTCTTCCTCTTTTTATTATTATCTTATTTGTATTTTATTTTATTATTTATTTTTATTTAATGGCATATTTTTTTTATGCACGCAGGAACGGGACACGATAGAGATCTTTCATGAGGAGTGACTATCAGCCACACCGAACCAGTCCTAAACCACACCAAACAACTTCTACAACAACTCTTTTTTGATCAAGTCAACGAGATGCCAGACGCTGGTGACTCGTAAAACGCAGTGGTGTTATAAAGTGTCTAGTGCGCATCATCAGAAACAGACTGTACACGCTTTAGTCACACGACATATCCAGGCCTTAAAACACATGGACCTATTACACTGTCAGTGTTGGTGTGTTAGTGTCAACTGTACGTCGTACCATTAGATGTTTAATAGATTTAGTCACCCCGACATAGCCAGGCCCAGCTAGACACCTGATTTGTAATGCCGCCCGTGTAAACTGAATTTGAGATAATTTTAGGTTGTCCTAAGACTGAGCCAGAGGATGAATTTCTTCTACAAATACAGTACTCTGATTGTGTTTTTTTATTATTTTTGTTTTATATATATTTTTACTGATTATAACCCAGACTTGCCAAAGGCTCATGCCCAATCGCAGATTTTTTTTTTTTTTTTTTTTTTTTTTTTTTTTTTTTAAAGCCATATGGCTGATTTTCCTAATATCAGTTAAAATGGATATGATCCACCCTTTATAAGTGGACCACGGATGTTCTATTATTATTTAAGATGGGAAATATATTCATCAAAGTGTACATAAGAGGTTATATTATGTATGATTAATATATATTTTAATGTAACAAGCGGACGTCATAACCAGCCTCTCATACTAGTAGAAGAAGTAGAGGTGGAAAAAAGTAACTCAATGCAAAACGATCTCAATATTATCCTTATTAGAATGCGCGATAATTGAACATTTCATGACTCATATATTAAGGTTATTGTATAATCTCTGTTGTATTTTACGCGTATACCTAATTTATTATCATCAGAGGCTGAGAAATATTTTAGATCGCTGCAAAACCTAACGTCGACAGAAGTGAACTAGAAACATGACGCTATGAGTATGGTTCAATCTGTTTTTCTACAACATCTAGCATTCCATTAAGTTTGGTATTGATATTGTTGTTCAAATGGAGTGTATTTTATTGATAGTGTTCGGCCGCATGTCCCTTTAAGAAGTAGGGAAGAGAGCAGTTACTTGGGCTCCCTTGTCACAAATACGGGCGGCAAAAAGAAGACAACATTTTTTTGTTGTTGCTACTGTCGCTTGTTTTGTATTACGGGACTGGGGCAATATGTTAAATCGGCGTGCACGGGATAAAAAAACCCTTGACTTACACGGATGTGTACAATTCATAATTGCGTACTTCCGTTTTTATCATTTTTTCAACTCATTATTTGAACAAAGACGGAGACCGAGCTATCTGTTTTGTGTCTGTTTAAAAGGGGAATAAACCCCGGATTTATTGATTTAAAAAAATGCAGAAAAATAAAAGAAAAATATATAGTAAATTTGAAGAAAATCGACCAAAAATTAAGCAAAGTTTATGAAATGTAAATTTGTATTTGTGACGTCACGTGCATGCAGCATCTCCCATGTAGTTTGTAGTAGAATTCCATATTGTCTTTTTTCATGGTTCTTGATAAAGGACAATTGGCAATTTGATTAGAGGCATCTATCATATAACATTTGATTTGATGATTAGCGGAACCGCAGCCAGGGGATAGTAATTAATTTCTTCCTGAAAAATGACACCTTAATGGAATTTACAGTTACATACACATTCCGGCAGAAACTGCTCGCAGTTTCACAAAATCAAAACTTAAATATTCATAACTTCATCTATATTTTGGTGGATAATCTCCAAACCTTCACTCATATTTTATCTTCATTTTTCTGCCATTTTTAAAAACCATTTAAAGCCCAGGGTTGAACTTTCCCATTTAAACCTAGACACCCCTCCAACACACATTTACACTCGGACTAGATTTTGAGCTTCTCAACTCATATTTTTTTAAAGATTTTATATTGAAATGATTATTTTTATTTATTGCTTTGAAAAATCTTATGACATTGGGCGTCTTTTCAAACCGTGTTTTTTTCAAATCATGTATAGTAATATGTACATGAATACAGGAGTACAAGTATTTTATTTCCTATGTGTTTTTTTTTTTCTCTTCGTTTTTTTTTTTAAAATCAATAGAAATCAACATTTTATGTTCATGACCAAGCGAAGTTAGTTTGTCGTTGTATATTGATGTACATGAATGACGCATATGCTTTGTTTTTGTGCAGATTGTCCCACGTCTTTTCAGATAAATTTGCCAGTTAGAGAAAGATTTAGTGTGACCGTCACTGTTGCGCAACTCTGCTCTCCCATCAGGGATAAAGAAAAGATATTTTCATCGGGGGAACTCGCTTGTTTTAAAAAAGGGAATTTCGGGGAGGCCGTTTAATGAAGGATTAATCGGATTTCTTCTGTTTATCCGATATTTTAACCATATAACAAGCTTCTCAGCCAATCAAAATCAAGTAAAGGATGTCAGACTGAGAACTTGTCTGACAAAAA
>CALNVZ010000218.1:14008657-14034772 GCA_940671915.1 Paracentrotus lividus
GCATCAAAGCTGAAAATTAAGTTAATTTTGAAGACCTTGAGGAGTATGTGTAGTGAATTGTTAACGATACGTAATAATAACTTAATGATGATAAGTTCATTATGATAAGTTTTGGTATCCGTCATAAAGGCCCCAAAATCCAAAGTTACTAAAACCCTTGTTTTCTGATTGTGAAAAGGTTAGATATTTTATATAGAACACCGCTACTGATGCCATTGACAAATGTACAGTATATAAATCATATCTTGTCTAAATAGGTACTAAAAGCTTCACAGGCAGTAAACATGATGAATGCTTTAAATTTTGAATGATTGCACTTTACATTTTATGTTATTTGATGCTTACATTGCTGAAAATAGACTTTTGATTCGGAACTCTAAATGATTATACATTGAGTAAGTTATTTTCTCTCTTTATGGAAATGAATTTGAGGGCCTATTTATTTATGATTTATTATTTTTCATACTGAATTGCAAACTTCAAACCAAATGTTTGTTGTATTTTTTCACATAATGCCCCCTTTTCTTTTTCGTTTTTTATTGTTAAAGTTTTTTTATCGGAGCATTGAAATGAATGTTATCCTTATTGTACAATGTATATGCCTTACTATCTTTTACGGATGCATTATTTGCCATTTGCTGTTCCATATGTTTCATTATTGTTTAAATTTATGAAGTTGTAAATATTCACATTGTCTTATGTTTATTGAGGATTGTCGATATTTAACATAGTTTATATCGACTTAGTCTAACTTACAGCAGATGGTCCCATTCTCTGATCGTTTGATACCACTCATTATAAAAATTCGGAATAATTTTCCATTGTCCTAAATAATGCATACTTGGTCTCGTTAACATTTGGTCAAATATCATCTTGGTATACTTGCCAATTGGTCTAATAGCCAAATCGTCTAATATAATTTTGGCCTAATTTGCAAACGAATATTTGGTATTTTACCACTTCGTTGTTATTGTTTAATGAGAACAAACGGATATTATTCAATGTGGGTTTACACCAATTGGCAATTTACCTTTAAGATTGTGACTCTGTTCACTTGGAAAAGTAAAATAATTTTGTGTGTGTGTGTGTTTGTGTGTGTTTATGATGTATTTTTGAAAGGAAATTAGATATTATCAATTCACTTTGTTTATGTTTTTATAAACAAGCGTATACTCTAAAGTACATAGTTGTACATTTTATATCAAATGTTATGAGGCTTTTATTTCGGTCCGGTCGAATATGATAACCTTACTACCAAGACAATGAAAATAGACAATTGGTTTTTATCGTTTTTAAAACAAAAATCACTAAACTACTTTATTAAGCCAATCCAAATCAATTTGAATGTCAACACATGTAATTTATTTTGTGTAAATATTCATGTTAATTTTAATATCAGGTTATGAAAATTGAATCTATTCAAGACAACCTTTAATTTTCATTGGAAAATAAGGAATTTAATGCAAACTCATCACTGATGCATAACTTTCACCATACTCATTATTACAAAGCTATGCGTTTTGCACACGATAATTAAACAGATTATATAGTAAACATCTCTCTTCCCCTTCACATTGCTCGCTATATACTTGATATAAGGAGCGTTGTTGTTTTCCTCTCGTCGTATTCTAAATCCAATCTGCCAATTGAATTCATCACCAATTTCCGATTCTGCTCTTTTTAAATAACTTACTCAATATGTCATCTTCTCGACGCCAATTTGAGATTTTTGTCGTATATTCGGGTAAGCAATTTTTTTTATTTTTCTTCTTCAAATAGGTGCTTAATGTGCTCATAAACGACTGTAAAAATTTGAGATGAATTCAATTTCCAAAGTCATACTTTAATTGCGACCATTTCTTTTACTTGATTCATTTTCATCCTTGCCAAGGGTCTATTCGTCATCATTTAAGAACCGTTCCGTGTATAAACAAATGTTTACTCTGTATTGAGTTTAGATGATTTTCTGATACATGTACATTATCGTTATGTTATGTTATGTTACTGGTGTTGGTGAAATATGAAAAATTAAATAAATCAAATGAAATGAAAGGCAAGTATACAGTAATAAACGAATCCATAATTCTCTTTGACATAACTCACTATTTTATTTACATATAATTCTTTTATGTTTGTATGATTATAGAACAGTTCCGTGTATTGACAAAACAATGATTATCGTGTATTGAGTTAAGACGATTTCCTGATAAATATACATTATCGTTGAATTATGTTACTGATGTTGGTGAAATATGAAAAATTGAATAAAGTGAAATAAAAGGCAAATATACATTAAAAAAAATGATAATAAATAAAAACGAATCCATGAATCTCATTGACATAACTCACTACTTTATTTCTTTGATGTTTGTACAATTATATGCGTTCAGAATATTGAGGTTTGGAATATTGATACATTTTTAGGTTGTAACTGATATTGTTAATGAATATTAAGTTTCAAAAATATGTCATAAGCTAAAAGGTTATGGTATTTTGTCTATCATAAAATGATGGTAACATTTCAAATGTTTCATTATTTCATATAGATTGAAGTAAACGTTATGTACGCTGTAGACCATCACTCATGTTTTATTCTTAATGATCTTGCCAAAATGAAACAACAGTTCTATCAAAGCAAAGCTACTACAGTATTTTATGCTTTGTTCATGGCACTTTTGGCTTGAAATTACTATAAAAATGATAATAAAATGGTGAACTCAAATCACACTGAATTTGTATTATTTTTTTTTTCAAAGCTGAAATATCATGTTTATGTAAATAGATCTTCTAGTATTGTATAAGGTTGAGTTTTTAATTAAATATGCACAGGTGTTTGTATGTGTTTGTGTGTGTGTGTGTGTGTGTTGTGTGCAATTTACCTTTAAGATTTTGATTGTTTACTCGGAGAAGTATAATCGTTTTGTTCTTTTGCCTCTGTGTGTGTGTGTGTGTGTGTGTTTGTGTGTCTAAAAATAAATAATAATAATTAAAACGAATCCATAAATATCATTGACATAACTCACTACTTTATTTCTTTGATGTTTGTATAATTATATGCGTTCAGAATATTGAGGTTTGGAATATTGATACATTTTTAATATTTAACTGATATTGTTAATGAATATAAAGTTTCAATAATATGTCAAAAACTAAGGTTATCAAAGGTTTTTCTATCATAAAATGATGGTAGCATTTCAAATGTTTCACTCTTTCATATGAATTGAAGAAAAACGTTATACGTTGCAGATCGTCCCTCGTGTCATATTCTTGTTTATCTTACAATGAAGCAACACCACTATCCAAGTAAAGTTACTAGACGATTTTATCATTGTTCATGACAATTTGAGCATAAGATTGCTATTAAAAAATGAATATAAAATGGTTAACTCATACCACACTGAAATATGTAAAGCTGAAAAATCATGTTTATCTAAAATGATCTTCCAATATTCACTCCGGAAATAAGCTTCTAAGTATTTAATTTCATGTTTAAAGATGTGTGTGCGCATGTGTCTGTGTGTCTGTGCAATGCAGTTAAAATTCTTTATCATCTTTTGTAATCCAAAGATGTGAATCGGATAACAATAGTTTTTCGGGAATAATTAAATAACTATTATGAGATTTAAATCGGCTATGTGACCTTGATCATTATTTTTATGGAATACGGAGGAAGTTTTACCAATTTACTTTGACATTTTTCACTCTAAGCCTAACCCAATCTTTTTAATGCAAATAGTAAAATTATTTTCCATGGGATACATGTATAAATATTGTTTTCATCATGCATCAAGAAGAAACAAATATATATCATTAGCTTAGAAAAAGATAATATTATTAATGTGATTTACATAAACCCATACGGGGTGGGGAGGGGGTTTGCACTGTGAAAGCTAACAATTCATGAAAAATTAATGTTTTATTTTCAATTTTGCCTTTTATCATTTCTGTCGATGCATATACGAAATAGCCTTGAGCAAGGAATGTCTTAAATGAAATTGTCAAATCTAAATTGTGCGGCAGAAGTGGGCAAGATTAACGATGCAATGCAATTAACTTGCCTAAGAAAAGGATGGTCAATTAACATGTTCTTAGTTAGGTTTATTTAACCAAATTATGAATTATAAATGCACACAGGTCTACACATGAGTTTTTCAATGTTTCCTTTTCATTCAACTTCGATTGAAGTGACATTTCTGTATTACTATGGGGAAATGATTTATAATTTTTGAAATGAGTTTTTCACTTGCTGTAAACAGTGCAATTTTCACAGCGCAATTTGATCTTGACATTTTCAAAACTGTCCTTGGTCATACATGTCTGCAGTAGCGGACGCAGCTTGATGTCACACGATAAAAGTATCGGGCCCATGCGTAAACATAATAGAGCCGCTATTGTCCCCAGACAATTGGGCCCGGTAAATTTATTCGATTCGGATATCTTTGATCCGCACCTGTGTCTGTGTGTCCCTTTCGTATCCGAGGTGTTAAAAATAAACATAAAATGAACTTTAAAATTATACGCTTAAAATTTCATGCATTGTTTGCTTTCATTGATAAGAAATTTCCCTGTTCCCTTTTTCTGAGACGCTCTGTAGAGGCAATATAATATGATGCCTTTTCTGGTATCGGTTTGGGGTGTGCCTCATTGTTCAAACTGATGAGGTATGAATAAGTATAATTGGTATTAACAATATCTATTTAGTCGTAGGTTTATTGATGCGCTGATGGGATATCATTATTTCAAAATGTGGTGTTTTAAAGGTATGGATGATTTTAGGTCAGACGAGAAACAAATCGTTAGCACTTTCCAACTGTTATAAGGTTGCCATGGGTACCGATATGCCAGAATGAGTGAAGTAATTATATAAATGCGATGTTTTGTTGCAATAATGACTAGAAATTTAGCACGACGACTCGAAACCAAGCTTGACTGTTATTAGGTCTTCATGGATACAAATAGCTCATGCATCATACCAAGGTTTTGGCGAAACAACTTAAATGAAATCCAAAAATGGGGAAAACCCAAAATAAATGAGAACGCAGTTTTAAATCTTAGTTATAGTTTTAATCAAATTGATTATTTCCAATAATATTTGTGTTTTATGAAATACGCAAAGAATAAAACAAACAAAGTGACCGTTGTTCCCACGTCGAATCTTCAAGAAAAAGTGAATGTGAATTTGATGGTTTAAGCATATTTAGCGCTCCTTACACTCTCAGAAAAATTTTAACCAACCGGGCAAAATTTTAACCAACAGTTGGTTCAAATATGAACTTACCAACTGTTGGTTAAACGCGTTAACCAACCCCAGTTGGTTAAAATTTAACCAATTATGTATTAAAACTTTAATAAAAAGTTGGTTAAAATATTTTAACCAACCCTAGTTGGTAAAATTTTTTAATACTTAATTGGTTAATTAATTAATTAATTAATTAATACATCATGGTTGGTTAAAAAAAAATCAAGCGATAGACCGGACTGGACCGGCCTTTTGACAATTTGATCAAAGTATTGGTACAAATAACATGAAGAGTTATGCCTGTATCATTAGACTAGACTACATGCATTATTTGTTGGCCTAAATAGAGTAGGCCTACAGTTGCCTAAGTATTGGTCCAGTACAGTATCATTACTTCGGTTCAGACGTTAGGTCTACAATCTAGACCAGTAGGTGAGATCTAACTGGATCTAATTATTGATCTAGAATATAGAAATGAGATGTTGGCCTAATGTTAGATTCTACATTTAGATTCCAAGGTCATCACTCTTAAACCAATCAAGTAGACTCTAGGCCTAGATCTAACTTATTGGACTATATCCACATCGAGAGGTCTAAAAATATTTAGGCTAAATTTAGATGCAAGTGATGGTTCTAACGTAGTTCTAAATATTTAGCCAACTAAATCTATGACCTCAAGACTTAGTCCGAGACCAAGCTGATTGGAGAGTTAAGTATTTAACGATTCTAACGTTAGACCGGAGTTGCATAAATTTCAAGCAAGTTTAATACCTAACGTTAGGTCTAACGTCTCAACCGATAATACATTAAAGAACCGTATTGGCCATGTAGTCCAAAACATAATGCATGTTAGTCCTATATCACAGGCCTATACTCTTAAAGTCATTTCTACTACCAATATACTTTGATCAGATTTGCAAGATAGGTCCAGCCAGACCAGCAGTCAGCTTGTGTAACCTTGTTGTCGTCGCGATCAAAGTACGTGCAATGAATAGGCGCACTATATTTACGTGTATAAATGAAAATCGCAAGATTTCTAGCGCGAGGAGCGGAGCGCGTATCTTTGTTAAATCCGCGTTTCCCATTGGTTGTTTTTCTTCCACGTGACCAATATTTTTAACCAACTATTGGTTAAAAATGGAATTGGGCTTTTTTAACCAACCCATGCTTTTTCAGTTTAACCAACTTGTTTTTACACAACTTTTCTTTTTAATACATTATTGGTTAATATTTTCAACCAACTGGTTTTAATATGAATTTTTTTTTACCAGCGTTCTGAGAGTGTATCGGGCGGTGATTATTTCCCTTAAAATAAGCCTTTCAAATGATCATCTCATAAATAAAACTAGTTTATGGCATAAAGATTCGTGTAAAGATATAATACTCAAAGATATCATATTGCACAAAAAATTTGCTCCGTGTTCGTGTGTGTAAACTTGTTTTATATCTCAAAGAACGTACCGTATATTTAATTTGCCGGGACCCCGACTTTTGATATAAAACATTTTATAGTAAAATGATGCCCCGGTCTGATGCACATGTTTACTGTTTTATGTGTTTTATCATATAATCTTTAGATCCATCTCAAAGAAAATTTAAATTGTGAAAGATTTTTTTTCAGATTTACCGAAACTATACCCTCAAGCAAACAGATTTGCCCAATCCGTGCAGCCTAATATTGCATAGCTTCAAAGTCTATTGGAAGAAAACTGATAATCCATGAAGATCCATATCATCAGGGTGCAAAGATGAATTTTCACACAAAATTTTAGGATTATGTGTATACAATTTAACAGTATAAATACACAGTTTCTAAACATGAAATACACCATTAGGAAGTACATTTATAACTGCATGTGGACATCCCTAGAGTTCATCGGGACCCGGTGTCCTAGTGTAAGGGTTAGGTTACACTGCAAACTGAAATCCTAGGATATTGCGACCCGGTCTATCGGGCTGTGACCAGACTGCACACTGCTACCGTAGTTACAGAGTGAAGGTGATCTTGCAGATGTAAGCCCTTGTGCGATCATCACACGGGAGATCATGCCACGAGTTCTGGCTGTTCGTATGCAGACAGACGCAGTTCTGGTTAGCGTTGGTGTAATCCGGTTCTGGGGGGTTCCAGGCGGTGTAGATGACTGGTGTGCCGTCCGACCAAACGTATGGTTCGGTGAGGCCTTGGTTGGGTTGATAGAGTCCAATCCATATATAGGGAGCAACCTGCATTTGGAGAACGACGAAAGTTTTGGTGTAAATTTTGTGATTAATAATATTATGCATAAATATTAATAACAGAAAATAACAAATCGTAATCCGATACAAATTCTTTCCCCAAACTTTAATATATTAGGCCTATAGGTAAACGCAATTGTAAATGTATTATGATAACAAACAATAGTTTGATTAATCATATAATAACGCCTAATTTTTTCAGTTCTTTAGTTGTTTTTAAATACAGAATAGGCCAAATTTAAAACAAACAAAAAAATAGGAAAGAAAAGAACGATTCACAGAGAAAGAGGAGTAACAGGGCTCATGGATCATGCATAAGTAATTTGTATCAACATACATCTATAATAGTTTCAGTGGAGACTTGTTGGAATTGATATAAACAAAAGAATGATAATAATACATTTAAAAACAATGAAAATACGTACTGAAGGGAAATTCATGATGAATTCCTCTTCGGCCTGACTATGGATAGAAACCAAATCCGATTGGCCCGTCTCGGAGTCGATACCTCGACAGTTCGCTAAGGCCTGATAGAATGTTGTCTTACTGGAGAAGTGACCATAGCAGCAGCCTTGGAAATAAAGCCAGGAATCAGGGCAGGACCAGTCTGGTAGATTTTATGCAAAATAATGAATGTTGACTTTTAAGTACAATATTTGTCTGCTATGTCGTATGAAGACACCAAATAATGCCTCTTAACTCTGTTAATAAGCCTTCCACACCCAAGTCTTTTTTAGCGCATACAAAATGACTTTGAGTGTTATACTCAACAACTCATGACAGGCACCGTACATTACACTAAAAAGTCTATTAAAGATACAAGTACATGAATGATTTCTTACATCAGGAGGAATAAATAATTGTCGATTTCCATCATTAATACAGTCATTTATATTTTACTGCCCCAAGAGGAAAGTGATATATGTTATATCAATTCAAATTTGAGCTTTTGCTGTTTTCTTTTTTAATATCTGGCGCTGCTCAGCCGCTGCCGGGCCCAAGGGAAAAGCGGCAAAAGAATATCTGTTTCGGATAATTGAATTTGGATGCTGAAGCGAGGTAATTAGATATCATGGGATTACATTGGCATTATCAGGATAAATGACTGACTGTTTATACGCTTCAACAGAAATATCACTTTTGTTATTAATATAAGGTCTTGCTAGATTTTTTTGTCAAAGTAGGGCAGTAGAATACCACTTGTGTTGAAAAAAAAGATGAACAAATAATTAAAAGCAAATCCCACTCAGATTTAAAAAGTATTAATGATGATAAAAATAATAATAATAATAATAATAAATCGTTAAATTTGTATGGCGCTTCATACTAACTTGTTTAGAAGCGCTTTACATTAGAGATTAAACAACATTAAATCATACACTTATTTACATTAGATACATTATAGCTATACAGTAATGTAAAATACATAAATAAGGAAAATCAGTTACTAGCAAAATTGAGAAGAATATACTATCGAGTCATTGGCCTTTGAGGAGGTAGGTTTTTATTTGAGACTTGAAACTGTTGACTAATAGGCCATTCTGGATGGGAGTATTGTGCAAATCCTTTCGAAATAAAAATGGTCTCTACATTATCTTTGCAAATTAGTGGCAATGACAGGATTTGAATTCTTTTACTTAAAGATTTCTGTAAATACGTACCGCAAATTGGACCATAATAACCGGCAGCACAGGTACAAGCAAAACCGTCCAGTATTTCTGTGCATGTTGCTCCATTTCGACAGGGTGCAGAAAGGCAATCTGTATTTTGAAGACCAGGGTAGTGTTTTACTAAGTCGTTCGTAAAGTTACGAATGACGTTACGAAAGAAAGACTGGAATATTTTATTGGGTGTTATACTGATCACATTCTCAATAATCTTGCACAAGAACTGATCACCAGTCGTTTGTAAAGTTGTTCATAACTTACAAACGACTTGGTGAAACACCACCCAAGAATTTAAATTCTATGAAATAAAGTTGAGCTTTGCATAATCCTCTTTACAGACTTATCTAACTTAATTAACAAGGCAGCATTCGCAACGCCCATCTCATCATTAAAGCATTCGGATTTTACTCAAATGTGTTGGTCAAGCAACTAAGGCGAACTGGTTTAGCAAATATTATTCATGATTTCTTTTAATTTCTCTAATGACAATCCTACTGCATGAAAGTGTTTAATTTTGCAGCACGTCAGGTGTCAACAGAGTTGCTTAATTCTTTGGTGCAGAAATACACATTTGTTGTTGTTTTCTCCCGTAAACATTAACGTAAACATATGCACCCCCACCAAAAAAAAAATAATAATAAAATAATAATAATAATAATAATAATAATAATAATAATAATAATAATAATAATAAATAAAAATGAATGAATAAATAAATAAATAATAACAATAATAAAAAAAAATAAATAAATAAATAAAATCCCTGTGTTTAGCTTAATAAGAAGATACACTGTCTTTTAAACACAATATTTCATTACATTTAACATAAGTGAATCACTGGAACTAAAAAGAGTTTTAATTTATATTCATGTTAAACATTGTTAAATCTATAAATAATCTGTACAGAAATTATTGAAAAGAAAAATGATTGGGACTTCAAAGTTAGAATTAGGAGATAACAATGGCGAAGCAGTGATGTCAATAATCACAAAGCAGTGGCGGATCTAGGCGGGGGTGCAGGGGACGCGCGCCCTCTTTATAATTTGAAGACCACTCATTGACTGTAAATGTCAGAATCTGACAAATTCGGCGGCTCACCCCGTTAGCGGGCCTGGCGCCCCCTCTATTTCAAAATCCTGGATCCGCCTCTGCAAAGAGAGTAGTGAAGTAAAAAGAAAATAGAACAGTTACCTGGCGGTTTGCAGATCAACCTTTGGGTAACACCCTCTGACTCGGGAAGGTAAAACTTGTCGTCTTCGGTTAATAATTTAGGTTCTAACGCCACGGTTGTTCCATCTTGTAGGATACCAGTACCACATGAGAGATGAGGATTAAGAGGACAATTTCCTGGCTGCTGATCCTTGGTAGAAAGACCTTTTACCATCTGGAGATGGACTGTAAACCAATGATTTTCTGCTAACGTTGTTCAATATAATTGCTGTAATTTGGTTCATTGTAAGACTTTAGTCTTGGTCAATACAAATATTTAAAATTCTGTCTGATAGATATTTTCTAACTTTTCAAAATTCGAAAGTTTTACTTTTAAAGATTTAGAATGAACGTACATGTATGTGAAATGATCAAAGTACATTTTTAAGAATAGATACATGATTAATACAATTATTCTTTATTAGTTTTTATGTTTTTCAAATAATAGATAGATAGATAATAGAATGTGTTTAAATGATTTCTTTTAAATATCATATTCAAATTTCCATGTACTTACCACAACACACAACGAACAGGATATCAAGAAACCACCTAACAAATAGGAAAGCCATTATTTGCGGAAAGGCAGGATCGAGTTTTAATTATGTCGGTCTAACAAATGTGGAGATGTGTGAGAGCACAACGAAACAATGGTACCATATATAAGGTAGATATTTTCTATCATTAGATAAATACTACGAGTATGAAATATTGTTGTAATTGGCTGTAGGTAATCAACATTCAGAAAATATTATTTTATTACAGACACAATGAGGAGGTGAATGGTCTATAATATCAATAGAAATGACAAAGGTGGTTATTTTCATCGAGCAAAAATATAATTATCCAAATAGTTTATAGATTAGATACCAATTGAATATGTAGACCTATATTTATTGATATATGACGCCCACATAAAACTAATGCAACAAAATAAAACAACATGCATATAAATTCCAAAATTGGTTCAAGGATACAGTAAACACTAATATATTTTCGTTTTATAGGCTAGATATTTCAATACGTTCCAATTTAATGTATTGTTAATTCCATGAATATATGAACAAGTGCCAACGTATTAGCATACATGAATTAATTTAAGAGAGCGTTCACTTGCTACACAATGATATTCCAAAATTAGTTCAAGGATATTGCAAGAGACCATAATATTTTTTTAAAGTGAATCCATTCGACCAAAACACCAATTTCGTGAATAACATGCAAAATTATCAATGCATATGACCTAAATAGAGATGAATAAATGTATCATTATTTATGAACCGTTATCCAGGCACTGTACATGATATATAGCCTCGTTCTGAATGATAAAATTGTTCAAGGCGTGCCACTGTTGTTTCCGCGGACATCGCCTCCTCTTTTGGAATTTGAAAAATAAACGTTTTCTTGGATTGAATCGAATTTAACAAGAAACCACCTATTATGATTTGTTTTCAAAAATATTAGAGAGGTCTGCACAATGTGTCACAGAAATGGGTAAAACCAATATTGAGATCCTCGTATTTTATATATATTCTATCCAGTGATACCCAATTTATATCTATATTCGTATCGTATGTTAAAAGTAAGTTGTACCAAGTTTTTGTCGAACATCCCATGCATTTTGATAATAAAAGCAATGTGTTGTCTCTTGCGAATGGACGCAGAAGGCTTAGCTCACACATTGAATGGATGTTAGGAAGCCATTGGTTGTTGTTGTTGTTTTTTTTTTTACTTGGCACAGGATGATTTTTACACAGGTTTTATAAAAGCCTAAGTGCTGAGTTTTCTATGGTGGCACTGGACTGGATATGAGTTACACTTAAATATGAAAAAATAAGGTCCCAGCAATTATATTTTCTTTAGTTAGATGAGCTCAAAGTTGGGTGCACATTATCCTGAGGCGCAATGTACATTCTCGCTTTGGTTGTTCACATCCAATTACTCACTTATTCAATATAAATCATCTTCATTACCATGAATACCTTTAAAAAAAAGTATGAATTGACGTACCTCCATTATATAATTCAAGAAAAAAAGTTTAATTTTGTGAAAATGTAGAATCAACTTTTAAAAATGTTATTGATCCAAGCTCTGCTTTCAAAGATTGGAACTGTCAAATGTATGACCTTGAATGTTCCTGCATGATAGGTCATTATGAATATGTTAATATGATGAAAATCAAATAAATAGTTAGTTTTTTTAGTTCGGTTTGCATCTGAAATCAATGACATCGAATACTAGTATTCAAAACACGATGTATTTAACATCAAATTGTTTCAATTCAAATTTCCAACAAATTGGGAAAAAATGAAAAAAATGCTGATCATAGTTAACGTATTTCGTTGGTAAGTATTACTGACATTAAAAAAACCCACAAATTATCAAACTCGTTCTGATTAAAATAGAAGGCACAAATTTTCAACCACGCGTTAATGGGTTTTGTTGCGCTCGAATAAGTACCCTAGATGTACCATACGTGGTAACAGAGCGGCATCATTAATTTAATTGGGTGCTGTTATATGAACCGAATCGTCGCGTCGCTTCAACACTCCAACTGTATGTTGATCTGGGGTATTGCATGCGAGTATTTATATTGAATAACAATATTATTGCATAGTTGACTTCTTTGAGAGTCATGGTTGTTTCTATGCTCGGGGGGGGGGGGTCTCCTAACCTGTCATGAGCCCAAGGCGTGTTGAGAGGTTGTGAGACCCCGTGGCCCATACAAACGATTATTATATAACTCGAGTATTAAAAGTATAGACAATATATCTATGAACCAAACATGAACAATATATATTATTCAAAATAGGGACAAGTATAAAAGGGGACGAACGGGAAAATGACTATGGATTGCTTTATACCGGGCATGGTTAAGAATATGACTGTACTTTCAACCAATCAGAAGACATGATTACTAAAGATTCTTAAAATGAGGTTTATTTAGTAGTTCATGTACTACTTCTTTGGCATACTATGCATTAATCTCATGCGTGTGTGTGCGTCTGGGTGTGTGTGGGTAGGTGTGTGTGTGCGTGTGTGTGTGTGTGTGTGTGTGTGTGTGTGTGTGTGTGTGTGAGTGTGTGGGTAAGGATGAGGGTGCCTGCAGTACCAAGAGAGAGAGTGAGGTCGAAATTGTATGTCACACACTCTGTGCGTTTTATCCAGTAGGCCTACTTGTTCAAGTAAAATCATCATACTTTTGACGTTTTTATTGTTTTTTTAGTTGCCGCCGTCATCACCTTGAGCGGAAACTTGGCAATCTCCAGTCGATGCCTAAAGTGTGGTACCATCCTGCTCGCAAATGGAAGTCGTGTAGACTTGGTGCCCAAATCAGTCACCACTGAAAGTACCTTGAGGACGACGATGACAACTATTGCTGCTGCTGCTGCTGCGAATGGACTTGTATGCCAACTCCCAGGTAGGCCTTTGCATACTTGTCAAAAGGTTATGAGAGCCAAACCCAAGGTTAATTGCCAATCGGTCTAAACACACTTTGACTAATGCCCATTTGGCCTCATCCCACATGGTCTTATTTCATTTCGTCTACAATCAGTTTTTATCATTACCTTTTGGTCTAATTTCATCTCTGCCTAATTAACATTTGGTCTAACTTCCATTTGGCATTCTCTCATTCTTCCTCTCACACACATTTTCAGGCACAACTAGCATTAAAACTCACCGAAAACACAGAAAACTCAAGACGACACGGAGTTACATGATAGGCTACATGATAGGCGGAACAATCGCCATATTTAGAACTCGTCTTTTTTTATTTGTCTCTTTTCAGACCTGTACATATTCGTAACACCTCCCCCCATAAAAGAGAAAAGTTATAGCAAAAACTTTTCGAACAATATGGCTTTACAAGGTAACAGTATTTTATACAACACAGAATACGAATATGTTGCGACATTTCAATACAAAACCACTTCAATTTCTGAAGTTGCATAAGCAAATCATAACACTTTCTTAGAATTGTTACACAATGTCATATGCTTTTTATCTCATTACTACAACCTAGGTCACAATATACATTTTGTGTAGACAATCTCAAACTAATGTTCTCATACCAAATAAACATTGCTAACAATACCATCAAAACAAAATGCGATATAATGCATGCATAAGATTTTCTTTCTTAGCATCATAATTACATACCCCAGACTTCCTTAGGAAACTCAACAGCATCAAGGACCAGATACCTGAAACAGCAATCATCGGCACGTTTGATGTTTCTTCCTTGTACAAAAACATCCCTCATGCTGAAGGCATTCCCGCCTCTTGTGAGGCTTTGGCTCGCAGCGGTCACTCCAACCCCCCATACCCGACATAAATCCTCATGACCCATGTTCTTACAAAGATAATTTCACTTTCATGGACAAAAACTATCTTCAGGTATCTGGCACAGCTATGGGCACCCGTATGGCTCCTTCCTACGCTTGTCTATTTATGACCAAGCTAGAACAGCAGATTTTAGATTCAGCACGCCTGTCGACCGTGGATTTGGTGGCGCTACATCGACGATGTTTTCTTCATCTGGACCAGGGAGAAGAGAGCCTCCACACCTTTATTGATCACCTCAATTCTTTCCACAGGACCATCAAATTCACCTCTGATTTTTCCCACCAGACGGGCAACTTCCTCGATGTCACCGTCAAGAAAGAGACGAACCGCATCACCACTACTCTCTACACCAAACCTACAGATACCCACCAGTACCTCCACTCCTCTAGCTGCCATCCCGTCACTGCAAAACCAGCATCCTTATAGTCAAGCCCTCAGACTCCGCCGTATCTGCTCTGACGATTCGACTTTTCTCCCATGCTAAGAACCTGAAGAATCATCTTGTGACCAGAGGACATAGTGCTAGGAAGTCCAACAAAGCCATTAACAAAGTTCGTTCTCTCCCTAGATCTGATGTTCTCAGAAAGAAAGCTACCACCAGGACACCACGGACAGATTACCCCTTGTGACTACCTTCCACCCTAATTTACCTCCTCTCGCACCATCCTTCATGCTAATCACCATATTCTCCACACTTCTGATCGTCTCTCCTACAGGCCGTTCCTGACACTCCCATCGTGGCATTCCGACGCCCCGCAACCTCAAGGATCTCATCGTTCGTGCTGAAGTCCCCTCCTTACTGACCATTCTTCTCCCATTCAGCATGGCACTTCCAAATGTACAGCCAACAGATGCATCATTTGCAATATACACACCCACGAAGCGATACTTTCCAGAGTACCTCCACTAGCAGATCTCATCACACCAAGGAACATCACCTGCACCACTTCTAATGTTATTATCTTATCACTTGCAGAGTTTGTAAGATGCAGTATGTAGGTGAAACCAAGACCACTCTCAAAAGACGCTTCTATGGGCACAGATCACTGTCACCACCACCAAGCTTGACACCCCAGTTGGGAACCATTCAACCTTCCTAACCACTCCATCTCGACATGTCTCTACAAGGCATTGAATTTTTAGGTACCCGTCCTGATTCTGTCCGTTTCAGCAGAGAGAAGTTCTGGATGAGACGTCTTCGCACACATTCAACCTCACCGTGTCTCAACATTCAGGAGGTAATGACTAGCTCTTTTTTTTCTCACATTTCTTTCTTGATATCTGTTTTTCCCCCTTTCCTTTTTAGCTTAGTTTTGTTTATTTGCAGGTGTCTGTTTTATTTGACTATACATTCTGTTTCCTTTATCAATTCTTCTTTCTCTTTTCTCCCTTACAGGTTTGGCTCACACTTCTCTTTTGTTTTTTTTTTTGTTTTTTTCATGTCTTCCCCTTGTTCTTTACCTGTTTTACTTAATTATTTTATCCCCCCCCCCTACTTCTTCTTGTAGGTCTATAACACACAGGTCTACTAGGTGTTTTTTTCCCCCTGGCTTTTTCTCTTTTCTTTCATTCTTTTCAGCCATAGCCTCCACTCTAATCCTTCTTTGTTACTCTCTCCTCCCTCTCCCAGCTTATCATCTCCCTTTTGTTCCAGTTTGCTGTTTGATCTCACCTCCTCTTGCTTTTTGATTGGCTGGCTTCTTCACACTTTTACATCCCCCTTTTTTTCGCTCCCTCCTTGGCTTGCACTTAGGTGTAGCTTTTCTCTGTCTTTCTCTATATCCATGTTTGTTCCCTACATTTCTGTGTCATTTTGTCTCTGACGAAGGTTCTGCTAGGATCGAAAGCTCAGGCTCTTTTGACTTCATTTTACACCATTAGCTCTCTTTATAGATAAGCAGTTTCAGCAGTTCTCTTATTTGTAATTACATACTCGTTACATTTAATTATCATGAACTTTACCATTTACATTTTTGTTGGACCAATCATGCTTTTGGCCTCACAAAGTATCATGAGTACATTTACAAATACAACAAATTTCTAATTTTTCATCAAATAACATAATTATTTGATATAATGAAGAATCAACCTGCCAAAGAAAAACATAGTTTAAACATTTATCAATCATAAAATGTTCATATTCTTTGTCATTATATTTCTTTTTGTTGTGTATTATTTTGTGTTAATTTACAAAGAAAACCAATAATCTGTTGTTGTTTTATGTTTTGTGTGTGTACTTCTGTTTAGGTATAGTATTTGCTAGCGCAATCTCCTGAAACACCTTTTTGCAACTCTTTCAACTGCTCACATTCACTCTCTAACAATTATTTCGATCGAACGGCCTCGCCATACTGCTTGTTAAGAAATGGAAATGTACTATTTACGCGCATGCGCAAACTTAAATTAAATTTTTATCCTTAGATTTACTATCGAAAACGATTTTAACGGTTTTAAACCTGCCTTAAGACTAATATAAAACAAATCCCTGCAAATTTGCAGTATTTTCTAACTAACGAAACATACCTGACTTTACCATCAGCCAACAACAACGGGAATGTACTGGAAGAAAACTTTCCAAACTTATCACAAACATACCATACCTTCAAAGTTGCTTCATTAACTCGTCGGACAAGCTCCGAGACACGACACCGCTTGGACAGACTCCGAAAAACGATACCGCCTGGACCAACCCCTAAATGACATCGCCTGGGCCGACTCCGAAGGACGACATCACCTGGGAAAAAACTCGGAGAGACGACTAAAGAAACAACAATCAAAGTTTCTCACGATCCATACAAATACGCCTGGACCAACCCCTAGATGACGTCGCCTGGACCGACTCCGAAGGACGACATCACCTGGGAAAAAACCTCCGAGAGACGATTTATACCAATTAACAACACAAAATCCTTACGATCAATACAAATACGCCTGGACCAACCCCTAGATGACATCGCCTGGGCCGACTCCGAAGGACGACATCACCTGGGAAAAAAACCTCCGAGAGACGATTTATACTAACAACACAAATCTGCTAAATTTCGTCGGGACAAACTCCTAGACGATATCGCCTGGTCCGACCGAGGGACGACATTGCCTGGATAAACACCGAGGGGCGACATCGCCTGGGCTGGGATGACATCGCCTGGACAACCTCTAAACGACATCGCCTGAACCGACTCCGAGAGACGACATCGCTTGGGAAAACTCCGAACGACGATATTAGCAAAGCGCCTAATAGGCCGAGCCCAATCATTTTATGCATAGACCAAATTTTTGATGCCGGGTCTGACTCCGAACGACAACGAAAAGCGCTACACAACCGGCCAGCATAGGCTACAATCACAACGGATACAACACACAGTCTACATCTACCGCTGATTACATGCTACACGTATATACGATCTATGAAAACAACAACACTAGAAAATGTTCACTTTCAAACTAAATCAAAGCAACGAAAACACGGCTTGTTTTTGTCCGTTCACGGACTTTAGCCCCCATATTACGAACAAGAGGTTGAGCATTTTCTCATTCTTCCTCTCACAGACATTTTCAGGCACAACTAGCATTAAAACTCACCGAAAACACAGAAAACTCAAGACGACACGGAGTTACATGATAGGCGGAACAATCGCCATATTTAGAACTCGTCTTTTTTATTAGTCTCTTTTCAGACCTGTACATATTCGTAACAGGTCTAATATACATTTGGTCTAATGTCCTACTGGTCTAACACCTTCTTCTATTTCTATCATGCATGTACTGCTGTATTCGCCAGTAGATGGCGTATTACAAAATTAGGACACTGAAACTTATTGACTCAAAGATACTAGTAGAGTAGAGCGAGAGAGATGCATTTTATGGAAGAATTTAAAATAATGAGATTCAAGTTGTTTCTTGCTATCGTAGATAGAGAGACGTCAGGGACGATGAGAGCAGTGACAGAGTAAATTGTGTAGGGCCCAATACGTTGAAAAACTCCGAGACAGCAGCTAATTCTTCATCTCCAGCAATAGCTTCTTGAAGTATCCTTCTATGATGATTGAGCGTAGAACATTCTCCAATGAAATGGTTGACGTCCTCATTTGTCATCTTATACAGCTCACATAGTTTCGGAGTACTTCAATTTGTGCAATACAGAATAATCTATGTTTAGGTATGTTATTCAATTCATGTAACAGAATTGTATTGACAATATTCATTTGGGAATTAGACGAAAGTGCAAATAGATGAGTGGGCTATTAGACGAATCTGCAATGAGACTAAGTGGAAATTAGATCAAGTGTGTCTTAGACCAAGTAGGTTAGACCATACTGTGAGTAGAGTACATGTATATGAGTTTTGCACATGTATTAACAGACAATGAGAAAATTTGACCAACCGTTGTTATAAGCCAATTGTATATAAACCATACTCAATGGCATTCTTGCTCACGGGACATCAATAACTACTTTTTTAAGTCTCATCTATATTTTGCTTTTGTGAATATAAATAAGTACAAAATAATTTTACAAAGAAATATCGTTCATGATTGTTTCTTTTTGTTTATTCTTGTGTGCATTTGTCTGCATTTATTATTTTTCTTTCTCTCTTCTTCATCCATCCCGAATTACCAAATAAATAGAATATCTTTTTAACCCACAGCATGTATTTCTGCCCCTTGTGAAAATGATGGAACTTGTATTGAAACCTATCAGGGTTTCGGGTGCGCCTGTACCAATGATTACTACGGCCCAACATGTGGTAAGTTTGGGTGAATTAGTGACATCTGTAGCGTCCTGAATACTATTGTATTTGAAAGGCAGTATAGACTACGAGCACCCCCCCCCCCCCTCACCCCCACTCAGCTCGTTCCCGATTTCTCAGGAAAAGGGTATATTTTGGGGGCTCAGTTCATTACTAATACCTGATATACCAGTGCATGGAATTTCTGTGTAACTGAGTTTACAAAGACCTAATAAAATATCTTGTATCATGCTAGTTAGGGGCAGATTTCAAGTCTTTCTGGAACGATCCTGGAAAGGGCTCCTGAATATGAAATCCGAATCTGAAACTATAGTTAAAACTACTCATTATTAAAATATATGGAGCTGTATGTATCCGAAATTACATCCAACGTTTAATGTACGTCTTTTTTTTAAATCTTCTTTTCCCCTTCCACGATCCGACGGCTACAGCACATCGATTTTGCCCAAACGCATGGAGCCATTACCGCGGCAACTGCTATCGTCAATTTCAAGCATCAGTCAACTTTAACACGGCGTTGTCAAACTGCCGCGCGTTGCCCTTGGCTAACAGTCATGGTGTTGATTTGGTTTCTATACATAGCGATGGAGAGTTAGAATTTATTCACCAAATCTGTCACGTATGTATTTTCACTTTGTTTGTTAGCATGATTGCTTCGTTTTCTACCATTTTCACTATTTTGTTTCCATTTTTGACACCCCGTAGCGCGGTTGGAAAACATAATTTTGTACTACAAGTTTACATTTTTTAACATAATCCAGGTTGATTCATTCATTTATTAAAAATCATAAGGAATTACTCGCAAGTGAAATGGTGGAACTTTAAACCTATAGCTTTCATGACACACCCTGTACAGGCAAAATAGTAGATAATGCTGTGTGTATACAGTGGTGGCCAAAATTATTAGAACACCAAGCATATTTAAATGATTTTGGTAATTTTCGTTAAGCTGACCATTTAAATACTTATAAAATGGTTGGAATGTCTCCGAATATCATATGCTTTAGAAACTAAATAACTAAGCCGTGCGTTGGGAACTCGTCCCCAAGTCGCCCTTTTTTTATGTTACACCACCGATTGAAAAATTTATAAAATTTTGCCCCTTTCAGGATCAAAGTGTCATAACGTTAAACATTTTAAGCCTCTCCCTACAAAAGTATATATATTTTTAAAGGAAATTTCCTGAGGATGTCAAAAATGGCATTCATAACAACACAGGGTGAAGTAGTTACATCTTATGGGGGGACTTTTTAATTATTTTTGAAGGGCCCCAAATTTTTAATTCAGTGCCCCTATTTAAGTCCCCCGTTCCAATGAAACTTAATATTTCAACATATTTGAATTGCTCATGATATTTCCTTTAAAAAAATATACATTTACAAGGAGTGTCTTCATTAAATGAAAAAATAGTCTTAAACTTCAATGGGCTTGGTTATTTTGGTCATCTCACCACCAAGGTGGGGACGAATCCACCCTCCCCATTCGACCAAATTTTCTGAAACTTAGCATGTATGTGAGGTATATTAGAATAAATAAGCCTGCTAAGTTTCATACTTCTACCTCAAATACTTTTTGAGCAATCGGCATATGTAATTGGCATTTTACTTTTTTTACATTTGGACTACATGTTTAATACACAAGTCTATCGGGAAAGCAAAAGCGCATAGCGCAACTGTTTTTAATGCTGCGCATTACCAGATGGTCGAAACTATGTAAATTTGGTGTCTACATATACGTAAGATCCTATGCTAAAAAGTCATGAAAGCTCATGGCACACAAAATATATCTTTAATCTGATTTCGGCAAATGAAGTAGGGCATTGATAATCCCATAGACTTTGTGTAGGTTTAGGTGTTCTAATAATTTTGGCCACCACTGTATATTATTTGATGTTTTTTATTACCAGGACCAAGGGTAAAACAGCTCTTTATATTGTTAAATCTGATCGCGTTATCCTGTTTAAATATGTTTGAATAAATAAATAAATAAATAAATAAATTGTAACGCATTTTGCACCTAATTCATGACACATGGCCATAAATATACATGGCTATTAAAGCTAGTAAAGCTGATGTAAAAATAAGAATACGTTTATGTATCTTCCTGTGTATCTCTGTCTGTCTGTCTGTCGATCGATCTCTCTCTCTCTGTCTCTCGCTCTCTATTTCATTCTCTCACACGCCCACTTACACACGCGCACACTAACACCCTCTCCCTCTCATTAATCTCCTTTTTTATAGCCTGACTGTAGCTATTCGCAGTGGATTGGACTTGCCGCCAACCGTTCTAACCAGCAACCATACTACTGGACTGACGGGTCTCCCTTCGACTACCAAACTTGGAGGACTGGGGAACCATCGTACCCTGATTTTGGACTCGAGGAGTGTGTCGAGATGATCTTCCCTTCAGGAAACATCACCCGTTCCGAGTGGAACGATAAACTTTGCGACGGCTACTACATATATTATGGCTGCAAGTTTTCTCTTAAATAGGGAGTAGGGCCTACATAGCCAATAAGCCCTAATATGACATGTTTTTGCGAGGATTGGCATCAAGTTTTTCCCGATCAATTAGTTCTTCTCTTAGTACTATTTCATTGTAAGCATAAATCCAATTTAGAGAATTATGATGTTTCAGCACTCATGACATTTTGGATGAAAGGCCACAGTCAGATACACATATAAAATAACATATAACTTCGGTTGCTCCTCATGAAGATCATATAAAATCTTGTTGAAATGTAATTTATACCATTGGGTCAGATGCATAAAAAATAGTAATTGCTTTTTCTAGGCTTTAGTTTGATTCCGTATGCATAAAAATGAGCAATTGCTTACAAGCAAAAGCTTTTGCTAGTAAGCTCAAGCAATTGCTAACTGCCTGCTAGCACTTGCTTGACGATTTAGCAACTGCTAAAAAGTGTATGCATAAAGCAAACATTTTGCTAGTGCGCTTAGGCATTTGCTCGTGTTTTGTCAAGCTCCTTCATAGCAGCTTGAGCGTTTGCTTGATCAAGACATTCACGGTTAATCATCATGTTTATGCATGTGAGAGAAAAATCTAAGGTGCACAGGAACAAAATTAATCGAGAAGAAATTACTCCAGAGATCTATCAGAATTTTTTTTCGTTTCGATAAAAAGAATGTGGAATGAATGGCTTACAGATTCTTTCAAGAACACGATGGAACAGGGGAAGGATGCATTACACCGGTGCTCCATTACCTGGCGGACCCAGGGTTCCAAGCATCAGTGGGGGGAGTGTTGGGGATAAGCCAGGCTACTGTTTCTCGACATATCTAAGGAATATATTTATGTAATTAGTCAATAAAAACACAGAGGAAACCATAGTTCTGTGAGATAGAACACCGGAATTAGAAGCAAAGTTTTCCTGAATTCAGAAATTTCCTGAAAAGCAGTGTCTCTGAGTGTGTATTTCACAATCTTTTTGAACGGTTAACATGGTTAATCAAACCAATAATTGGTAACTTTATTTTTATTTTTTTATAACTTTATGAAGAATATGCAAAAAAGTGAAGTTGTCTATTTTTTCAGTATCTCTTCCCAAATCATCTCACCTTCCTTTGCATACGAGTCTCGCCTTTGTTTTGTGAGTCGTGTTCGCATCAGCGTGACAGACGTCGCTATTGTTGAATCCGCTAGCAATTGCTCGCTTAATGCCTTGGTCACATATCGTCGTACTTGCACGTGCGTGCTGTCTACGTGCAAAAACGTGGGCAAAATTTGGAAAAATCGTACGTCCGTTGTTGTTGTGAGAGAGAATAAGCCAGGCTACTGTTTCTCGACATATCTAAGGAATATATTTATGTAATTAGTCAATAAAAACACAGAGGAAACCATAGTTCTGTGAGATAGAACACCGGAATTAGAAGCAAAGTTTTCCTGAATTCAGAAATTTCCTGAAAAGCAGTGTCTCTGAGTGTGTATTTCACAATCTTTTTGAACGGTTAACATGGTTAATCAAACAATAATTGGTAACTTTATTTTTATTTTTTTATAACTTTATGAAGAATATGCAAAAAAGTGAAGTTGTCTATTTTTCAGTATCTCTTCCCAAATCATCTCACCTTCCTTTGCATACGAGTCTCGCCTTTGTTTTGTGAGTCGTGTTCGCATCAGCGTGACAGACGTCGCTATTGTTGAATCCGCTAGCAATTGCTCGCTTAATGCCTTGGTCACATATCGTCGTACTTGCACGTGCGTGCTGTCTACGTGCAAAAACGTGGGCAAAAATTGGAAAAATCGTACGTCACGTACGTGGTGAGTACCGACTCGGTACGGAATTTGGTGTGCGCAGACACGACGCAGAACTTTAGTGCAGGAGGAACTTTCGCTGCGTGCGGGCTACGTTCGAGCTACGGATTTGCCGCACGTGCGCGCAAGCACCCTCGGTACTGCCAAAGCACGGCGCATTTGGCACGTGCGTGTTGCGCACGGGATAAGTGCGTGGCCCACGTTACTTTGCTCTGGCCCATTTCAACGGTTGATTGAGGCACGCAGAACTCGCGTGGATCGTACGGACTAAGCAGTGCTCCGCACTTACAACGCGCGTTGTGCCACTGATTCTACTAGCCGACGTACGTTTCGTATTCAATATTTATGTTTATATAAAAAATATACTAGTATGTATATAAAATATCATTATGATAATATGTGTGTATGTACATGTTTGTATATATGTCTCAATATTGCAATAGAATCTCTCACCTGTCAAAAAGTATTGCAGCATTGCATTTTTTATTTTATGAGTCTCTATGATATTATAATAAGAATATAAATATAAATATAAATATAATAAGAAAATCTTCAAACATGAGAACAGTAGATGACTTGAACAAGTCATTTCTTAAAAAGAACAACTGCCCCCCCCCCATTAAAATTATGGGAGGTGGGCATTATCATTAAATGAAAACTTAAAACATGCTTCATACTTCTCCCCAAAAAATGTTTACAAAAAGAGATACGTATACGGCAGACAGCATTACGACAGAATGAAATTTAATTTTAACGTGACAAAGAAAAATTTAGTCCTGTATTACAAATACTGTTTGAGCAACTTATTCACCAAATCATAGTCAATTTATTAACATAATTATGTTGTAGTTTACAGCATTCGAATAAACGTAAACAAATATTCATTTTACGATTATTATTACTTTTTACTGATAAATTCCATCTCCAAATGTTTCTTTCTTGTTTGTTTGGGTTTTTTTCCTTGGGGTAGCGACCTATTAGTCAATAGATTTCGTGAACAAAATCATGATACAAAGTTTCAAGTTTCTCCGGAAACTGTTTTGATGTTCGCTTATACATTTTTGAAATGAAAACTCGCCAAAATGTACAATGAACTGTCAAAGTTAAAAAGAAACAAAAAAACAACAACACTCAAAGAAGATAAATTTGTTTCTAGCGTTGCTTAAATTGATCCTAATATTGCAAAAAAACAGGTTAATGCAATTTCATAAGGTTTTGCTGTATAATCAATCATTTTGATGCACATCTTCTATGGCAACGGCCGTAAAAGAATCTTTCTTCTCTATAATAGAGGTGTTCGTTTTTTACTATAATGCCAATTGAAAAAGAACAAAACTTTCATTTCATAATATACCAAAACAAAATGTATAAATTGTTTTGTAAAAAGAAAAAAGCATGTATATCAGCTATGATGCAATACTTGTGATGGTTATAGGTTTATATCAATATTATTATGTATACTGATTATGATATCATAATATGATAATATAATAAATTAATCCAAAGAATAATATAAATAAATAAAAATATATAGACATTATCCACACAAATTTTGAGATCAAAAACTTGGTAGTTCATCGCACTTGAACGCACTTAAACAACATGCGCGTGAGTACTGACACCGTACGTGAGGTGCACTTGTAAGCACGGCCTCCGTACGATAACGATTCAAACGCACGGAGATCGTACGTTACAAGCACGTACATCTCACTTACAACGTGCGCAACGTACGATGCCACAACCGCCCATTACCATACATGGTGTACCGGCCACGTACTTACACCTTGCGCAGTCCGTTGTGACGTACTCGCACCGTGCGCTTGCCACTTCCCTCCACGTTTTCAGAAAACGTAGCGACCGTAGCCTCCCCCAAAAAACGTACGGCCAAAAAAACGTACGGCGGCTTGTGACCAAGGCATAAGGCAAGCAAAGGGTTTGAGCACTAGCAAAAGGTTATGCATACGAAATTTAGCAATGGCTTTGGCCTGATCTTTCGCTTGGCTTGCAATTGCTTTGCTTGAAGCAATTGCTTTCAAGCAATTGCTACTTTTTATGCATCTGACCCATTATCGTTTCTTCGGAAATATATACAGTCCTGTACACAAAAATGCTAATGGAACTTTAGATGGATAATATTTAAATTACAATATTATATCGCTTATATATTTAGACTCGTAACATACAACGTCCTTTTCTACAACTGGATGAATTGTATGTGATATGGTCAAGAATCAAAAAGATATGAGCAATTTGTCATTTACACATCAGGAAACCTCTCCATCCAAGTTTGTATTGAGTAGTGCCGGATGTGATTGAATAACACAAACCAAAGTTTGATCATTAATACTTTTAAAAAAATATTTCAGTATTTAATTATGAAATTTAATATTGTAAAGT
>CALNVZ010000218.1:14046718-14070217 GCA_940671915.1 Paracentrotus lividus
ATTAACTCAAAGTTTTCATCTCATGCTTCGCGCTCGCGGATTATAAACAGGGTCTATAATACACAATTATCTCAAATTTTTAGCTAAAAATTTTCATCTCACGATTCGCGCTCGCGAATAATATATGGGGTCTACTAATGCACAATTAGGGTAGATGTAGGGAATACCGGCCACTTAAGCTCATTTGCTTAATTAGCACATGAAAACAATGAAATCACAAAAGAAAAAGATCCTCATTGCTTAGCTACATCATTCAACTTTATTTTCCAAAAAAATTGAGTTAATCAAATATTTGTTGAGGCAGTTATATGCAAATAATGACGTAAATCGTAATGGTCCGGCAATTCCCTACAGTGTAGATACGGACAGTATGTTTTTACCTCTTTTTTTGTATAAAGTAACTGTTGGAAGCACTGATTTGAATGTTCCATCACTTAACATTTTTGTATTGATTTTTTATAACATAATTCATTTTTAGAAAGATTATATGCATTTTACTACAAAATTTTCAAAACACTCAGATACTTTAATATCTCATGTAGATCATGAAATCACATTATAATATAATAAAGAGAAATAAACATTTCAAATTGTCAAACAATTTAATAAATAAATATAATACATTATATATGGAACTTACTATTTGATCTACAGCTTAGGCACTCAACCCGGAAGTAAAACAACAACCGTCCATGTGGTGTCCGGTATTCCCTACAACAAAAAAAATGACTGACTAGCACTTTTCAACACACTGCCACCCCAATACACAGGCTTTGTACAGTGGCAAACACTCCATACACGTTTGGCCACCCTCCACACATTGTCATAATGCATGAAATAGAGGTCATGCCCCAATTCTATTTTTATACCATCACATTCTCTAAAATGTCAATTTTACATCAGGCACATTTTTCAGGCTGCAAATTTTCCTACCTTGAAAGATTGGTGGTAGTTTTCTCGGAGTTTCTCCCTTTGTTGTGTCGAATACAGCATTAAACCTTCCCAGACGACCACCTGACCAATAGATTGCCGTATTTCAACTCAGTTGATCTTATGTTGGCAGCTAGGGCTGGACATGAGGTGACCGTCCGATATTCCCTACTGTCCGGTATTCCCTACATCTACCCTATCTCAAATTTTAGCTACGATACAAATAAATTATGAACACGAAAGTCACGATTTAATGTGTTAACTTGCTATTGCTTTTACTTATCAGTTCAAAATTATCGAATGAAAACACGTTTCTGTTATATCTACATGTATACTTGTACATGTTGTATATACAAGTAAATATACAAAAGAAACGAGTTTGTGTCTTTCAAAAAGACAATGATTTTTTCTAAAATTCGCTCCCATTGTGTCTAATTAAATTCCCTACATGGACATATAATTAGATTTTTTTTTAATCCTCCTGGTTCAAAAATTATTGATATCTGAAATAGGGGGAACTTTCTTTTTGTGTTGTGTTTATTTAAATGTGACCCTTTACACCTAAAGGGCCTGTCCCACAGGAGGCGATCGTTGTGGCGACAACCTATGCATATTAGAACCTGCCAGAATCGTGTCAGAATCGTAGGTGACCGAAGATCATATACGTATCTACGACTCTGTCTACGATAGGTTATGACAACGACTTGGTTCCACGCAAACAATAGGCTAACAATAGCTGGTATCCGATAATACAATAGCCTCGACCTTTGCGCATCTCGCGGCTTGACTTCTCTTGTCGCAGCTTATAAAATCAACCAAAATATGAACTTGCGAACTGTGACGTTCGTTGCGGCTGACACAGGGGATCGAGTGTTTTCTACCTGATTGCGGCCTGTCGCCTTTAAGTTCGTGATAGTCCTCTCAGTCGCGCATTATAATTTGGGTCGTGAGTGATTTTTTTGAAAATTTCACAAATTTGCGGCGACTGTACAGTATCTGAATGGAAGGCCGATCCTGATTTTGGTGAATGTAGGTGGCGACAAAGGCCATAGCAGCTTAAATTTCACTGTCCGTTCGGTTCAGCGATGCGTGCAACGTACGCTGGAGCGCGGCAACCTACAACTGGCCGCCGTTCCGCTCTGCTAAACATGTTCTATCTGGCGACAATCTACGATAGCACCTTGTCGCGACAAGAGAAGACAATCTACGGTCATTGACGTCAACCAAACTGACGCCGGCTATTGTTTAACTTGTTGAGAACCAGCGGCGAACGGAATTTTGCGATGTATTTGTTGGCGACAGACAAGATAATTCACGATCTTATAGGCGATTGGACCTGTGCATGGTGGCGATGGGTACTAATAAGTAGTTCGTAGGTTGTCGCCACGACGATCGCCTTCTGTTGGACAGGCCCTTAAGACTCATGTCCTGGGTATAGGACTGGGGGAAAGGGGAAAAGAGCGAAACAAATGTATACGGTAGTGGAGTTGGCAACCCTTTACGCCGAGAGGGGTACAAGAATAATTTTGCGATCATAAGGACTACGTAATGTGAGAAGCTCAGAGCAAAATTATGTTGCTGGATGTTAAAAACAAAGAAAATGAAAGAAAAGAAAAGAAAATCTTCCTTTATGACTTACGTTTTTTATTTTTGTTTTTGTTATTCTTCTTTGGGACATTTTTGTTTGGCTGATATCTTCTTCAGTAAATTTTTTGGGGGAAATGCCTTGCTAATATTACAGGAGTTTTGTTACAAATAGATGGCACTATATGAAAATTGCAGTCAGTGCAGCGAGAGAAGGCTGATGTTTAACTAAATTGTTCCCTACAGCCTCGAATTACATACACCTACCCCATTTTTAAATCTGTGTTTGAGGAAGACTGAAATCCCCAGGACTCTGAATAGTAAGAAGGGGGCAAACGCGTAACAAAAATAAAGCCTGAGAAAAATGATCTTCCTATAGCCCCCGAAAATAGGGACCATATTTCACTTGCTGATCTACAGTTGCGTCACTTCATATGGGAAGGGTCTACGAGGCCGAGGGCCCACGAATCCAAAGGGTTCCCGAGTCCGAGTATTTTCCTACGAGGCCGAGGGTCCACGAGGCCGATTTTTCTCATATTGTATTTTGCAATATACTGCTCGGTCTCGTGGGCCCAGGGCCTCGTGGGAAACATACTCGGACTCGTTGGAATTGGACTCGTGGGAAAAATACTCGGCCTCTTGGAAAAATACTCGGACTCGCGGACTCTCAGATTCGTGGGCGCTCGGCCTCGTTGGAAGACCCCCTTCATACTTACAACACTGTTGTCCAACGATGAGATACTTCGGGATGTTAAAACACGGGTCTCCAAACTTATCATTGGAGACTTCAAAGACACAAGACGATTTTCCTTCACACAATGTTTGCATGGCCGGTATCACATCGTAAAAACAATCGCCGCCTGGTATGGTGTAATGCTCAAGACAGACGTATTTGTTAGAAGCCCGACCGTAGACTGCTTCAACAATGTGAATTCCGTGGTCGGGTGGACAATCCACTTTCATGATATCGAGTTGGCATGTAGAATATACGTACTCTACTATAATAGTTTATCATTAAAAAAGAAAGAAATTGTATCTAAGAATATTATTGATACACGTCAAGAAAAATAGGTTCCATTGAGCACCATTTTGGGGGCCCATTAGCACCATTCATGAGCACCCTTTCTTCTTGCGAATATGCACGAAAAAGATATTGCCAATATGATTAAATAATGGTGCTCATATGAACCATTTTCCTTAGAATGTGCATATATTGAATAATCAAATAATGTTTATGTTTTATAATTTTATGTCAACGGGAAAGAAAGCAATGTCCAAAGAGCATGTCTGCTCCCAAATAAGTCAGAAAGAGCTCTTTTGAATTGATTTATTTTGGGGGGAAGAGGGTTTTAACAAACACGTAATGCGGCGGTCACAACTCGTCGTAGGCTACGGGGCACGTGCCATCGACGTAGCCTGCGTTGCATGTGCAATGCACGCACAGGTCCTAATTCAATTTCTACGATTCCTGCAATTCTATAGTAAGGGTATTGTAAAAACTTTCTGCACGTTGTACATGCATTGTACCTGCGAGGTACCTCCGCTGCACGAATTTTCTACGAAATCCATCGCATCCATTGCACGTCGATGGTACGGCGAGTTATGACCGCCGCATTATTATGATTAGCCCCTACCCCCACGTATATCTAGAGATAATTTTTTTACGGACTAGTTTTATGAAAAATAAATGTAACCGACAACAAATTTGAGGCTTTTTTGATCATCAAACTTGATATTTTTTTTCCTTTTTTTTGGGGGGGGGGAGGGGCCCAAAGGATGTGGAAATGTATACACCCCTTTCCCTGTTTTTTTGTATTATATTCTCCGCATATTCAGATTACTTATAGTCAGGCAGCTAGCTCATGATTGGTTAGCTGAACGAGGTACCAGTAGTAAGTATTGGAATATATGGGGAAGAATCCCACATTTACTAAACCCAACGTCTGGCAGTGCATTCTCTGCTGGCATTATGTCCCTACAGCCGGGCCGTCCAAAATGAGTGCCCATTTTACAAAAAATTCTATTTTGAATAAAAAAGCAGAATTCATTTTCTAAACACACTAACTTTGATATCAAAATAAAGAGTATTACATTGTCTTAACGCTTGTGTCATTTTGAAATCAGACTGAAATCGAAAACAGTGAAAGTTTTGATGAAGAATGTTTTTTTCTCACTTTTTTACGCAAAATATTTTTTGTTCCTTTTTTCAATAATTTTTAATAAATAGTTTTATAAAACATTGATGTTTGTAACTTTTCTAAAAACTAACCTACGTGCATGTGAATGATGCTGTAAAAAGAAGGGAGTTATATCTTATTCCGATAAAGAATTTATGATGAGCTAAAGTCAGGAACGCAATATAGACAAAAATCAACAATTTGCCCCGTGACTGAGAATCACACATACCCGCACGTGTATTATGAAAGCTGATCGTATGCGATGGCTGTGAGTAGGCAAACAAAAGTACTAAAATGCGGAACATTTCGATACTTGTTTTGTCTGCTAAAATCTATCGCATGTTATCGGCCTTTCCTAATACACGTACGGGTATGGGATTCTTCTTCGATACGGGGCAAATTGTTGATTTTGTCTATATTGCGTTCCTGACTTAGCTCATCATAATTCTTTATCGAATAAGATATGACTCCTTCTTTTTACAGCATCATTCACATGCACGTAGGTAGTTTTAGAAAAGTTACAAACATCAATGTTTTATACAATTATTTATTAAAAATATTGAAAAAGGGAACAAAAAATATTTGCGTAAAAAAAGTGAGAAAAAACATTTCTTCATCAAAACTTTCACTGTTTTCGATTCAGTCTGATTTCAAAATGACACAAGCGTTAAGACAATGTAATACTCTTTATTTTGATATCAAAGTTAGTGTGTTTAGAAAATGAATTCTGCTATTTTTATTCAAAATAGAATTTTTTGAAAATGGGCACTCATTTTGGACGCCCCCGGCTGTAGGGACCTAATGCAGCAGAGATGCACTGCAGAACGTTGGGTTTAGTAAAGTGGATTCTTCCCCATATATTCCAATACTTTACTACTGGTACCTCGTTCAGCTAACCAATCATGAGCTAGCTGCCTGACTATTACTTCTACTCTGGCAATGGGTACCATCCAACCATGGCCCGCAAATACAGGTATACCGGTTGAGCTTATCCACACAGGTAGCTCCATTTTGACAGAGGCAGACATAGAGATGGATTTTAAGAAACTATTTTGAGGGGGGGGCGGCCTAAAGCTGAAGGGTGGAAATGTATTACCCCTTCCCTGTTTTTGATTAAATTATCCGCATATTTAGATTTACTTACTTCTACTCTGGCAATGGATACCACCCAACCATGGCAGGCAATTACAGGTATACCGGTTTAGCTTATCCACACAAGTAGCTCCATTTTGACAGGGGTTGCTCCAACATTCGTTAATATCTGGAAGAAAGGGATTTAGAGGGTGGGATGGAGTGAAGGGGGAGAGTAGGGGGTTAAGGAGGGTGAGAAAGAGAGAACGAGAGAGAGAGGATGGGATAGTGAGAGGGAGAGAAGGGAAGAAGATAGAGAGAGCGAGAGACAGTGTAATAGAGAGGGTGAGAGATAAGGGGGGAAGGGAGAGAGAGAGAGGAAGAGAGAGAGAGAATTGGAAGAGAGAGAAATGGGGATGGAGGAAAGGAGACAAATAATGCAGGAAGAGAAGATGTGGAGGAGGAGAAATGAATGGGCGGGAGAAAAGAAAAAGGTTGATAGAGAGGGGAGAGAGGGGAATTCAAGAGAAGAAAATAGGAAGGGACAGAAGAGAGAAAGAGGGTGGAGGAAGAGAGATGCGAAAAGAGGGAGAAAGAGAGAGAGAGAGAGAGGGAAAAAAAGAGTAATAGATGGGGAAGATAAGGTTAGGAGATGAGGAGGAAGAGAAAGTAAACTAAAAGAGAATGAAATAAGGCGGGACAGAAGAGATGCGCGAGACGAGGATTAGGAAGAGAGAGAGATGAGGGACATGAGAGAATAATATGAAATGTTTTGTTAACATGATTGAGTCGGTATTCCGCTAATGCGGCGGTCACAACTCGCCGTACCTTCGACGTGCAACTCCCTACGATGGATTTCGTAGAAAATCGTGCAGCGCAGGTACCTCGCAGGCACGTTGTATGTAAGACGTGCAGGAAGTTTTTCTAATACCCTTACTACAGAAACGCAGGAATCGCAGAAATTGACCAGAGACCTGTGCATGCATTGTGCAATCGACGCAGGCAACGTTGATTGCACGTGCCCCGTAGCCTACGACGAGTTGTGACCGCCGCATTACGTTTCTCAAACACGTTAATTTTCCCTTTTATTCAGACGGGGGAAAAAATAAAAGCCTTGATGACATGTCACTGTACTAATGAAGAAATTACATCCGCCCAGACAAATAAAACTGTTAATATCTGCCTCGAACAGCACGTTTATGACCGACTTTTTATAAACTCGTATTATTAAAAGGAATAGTTAAGCTCCATTCAGCATCTAAAAAGTACTCTTCTAGCTAATCATTTCATCGTGATTGCAAACATTTACCTCAGACGGGAATGGCCTAAAATTTTTGAAGTTTATTGGTCGTCTAATTTAAGAGATATAAATAACCGAATTTTTCCATCGTCATGTGAGTATTAACACTGAAAGTACAAATCAAATAATTTTTTGTTTACTTATTATGAAGCATGTACTGATGCTTAAGAAATGAATTTTAGTCTTGGTTATTAACACGTTACACATGCACTGGCAGCATGAAAGGTGTTAAAGCTCATTTGTGCAGGCGTAACAAAGTTACTATTATTTTGTCTTAAGAAATGATTGAAGTATTTTTAAATAGGGATCATAATTACCTTTTTCGCAGTTAGGCCCGGCATACCCAGTTTTACACTCGCATGTAAAGGACCTCTCTCCATCTACACAACGTTGTCGGCTGTTGCACGGAGAACTTGCACATTCGTCGATATCTTGATGAAGAGAAAGAGAATAATAATCATCCTCAACGTCATTAGCGTTATCGACATCGTCATCATCATCACCATCACCACCATCATCATCCCCAACACCACCTGCACCACCATCATCATCACCATCAGCTCCATCTTCAGCATCATCATCATCGTCGTAATCACTATTATCATCATAATCATCACCACCTCCACCACCATCATCCTCACCATCATCATCATAATCATCATCATCATCACCACCACCATTAGCACCACACGCATCCCCATTACCACCACCACCACCATCAAAATCATCATCCTCCTCCTCATCAACATCCGTATAACTCCATGTTTCATGAAGTTTTCAGCAAACAAAAAAAAACAAAAAAAGAGAGAGACGTCTATAAAATTATGCACAAAATAGCTAATAATAATAATGCTTTTTGCCCATAGTGGCTCAAAGCGCTTTACAGTATAGTATTACCCCGTTCACTGGATTTAACTCCATACTTGTAGTCAGCCATCTATAGGCGCCTGATATGGAATTTGCACCAGGGTGGAGTGGACGTAAGTGCCGGTGCGGGAATCGAACTCACGACCTTTGCATTCCCAGTCGAGTGATACGACCACTATACTACGGCTCTTGCGCTATATGACATTATCTTTTCCAGAGTGGAATTCTTAGCTATGACTTATTTTAATTGACTCCATCACTATACGCCAATTAGATGCACCAAAAATCGATTAAGCTTAGTGCCACAGTCATACCCGCTCTTGCGTCTGTGTGTCATGTCATGTACAGCCTTGCGTAGGTTCAGGCCTATTACCAGATTACCATTTGGTATCAAAAGCAATTGGAGCAATTTTCATCTAATCGAATAATCCGCATCGGATTTCGTTCGCTGCGGATCCTTGCGTTGGACACAAAAAGACGAACTCCTGCGGGTCTTGCCTGCTCCGTGCATGGCGGGGGGGGGGGTAGAATTTTCTACAAGACACGTCTAATGCAGCGGTCACAATTCACCGTAGGCTACGGAGCACATGCATGCCAAAAAAAAAACAAAACAAAACAAAACAAAAAAACGGACATAATAGAAAAGAAAAGAAAAGGGGGAAGTTAACCCCTCCCACTTTAGTGGTAGAAAGTTTATGCAGATTCTTGAATAAAAATACAAAAAAAAAGTAGCTTGAAACACGTTGGTTTCAGTTCCCTAAGTAAAACAGAAAAGGTTAGATGTAAAATGTGCCTAAACCCCCTGTTTTCAGGGTTCCAAAAATGTACTAAATATTCATGAGCTAGACTTTGAATAATAACAAGACAGTGCTTAAATAAATTTATATATTTCATAATCGTAGCCGCTGAATACGTGGAAAAGTACATAATCTATGGTTGGGTAATTTATTTTCGTTTTTATACAAGTCTACTGATTACTAGTAGCTATGATTTTTAGAAAAGTTTTTGAATAAATTTGGAAACTGACCAGAAATATATAATATGAATTTTTTTTTTTTTCATATTTTTTGAAAAGATTACAATACAATGAAATTTAAGTTGCTTAATAGGGACTTCTTTTTTTTCAGGCTCGCTTCGCGCCTTGATTTAATTTTTCTTTTTAAATGGAGGTGATTAAGAAATTCATCGCCCCCCCCCCAAAAAAAAAAAAAAAAAAGTAAAAGAAAAGAAATTGGAGGTAAAAGTTGTGCCAAATAACCACCTTCGTGTCAATATATGTAAGAATCCTGCTCGCACTATTCCCTCGCAAGGTTCATCATTCCCGTTAGAAAGGTCCTCCGATGTCCATTAATGCCTAATTTCTTTCAGGTCATCTTTCGTGATTTTCTGCTCGCGCTTCGCGCTGGCAAGGTCCACCAATTCTGTAAGAAAGGACATTTCACTGATCTTTGATGCCCAAATTAGGCATACAGGTCATATTTTGTGATTTTTTTTTCCGCTCACGCTTCGCGCTCGCATCTTTGGGGAGTGGTCATCATGTTGGATACAAAAGGAAAAAGAGAAATGTAACTGGCAAAATGTGCATAAAATTAACCCTATTTAGATCATTAAAAAGCAAAATTTCCGGCTCGCGCTCAGCCTTCAACGGTCCACTCCCATCAAAAAGGCCCTTTCACTCATCCTTGATGCCCAAACTGCAGTACTTTGGGGAAATTTATTACATTCAGGTCTTTAAAAGACCACCGAATAAGCTTTTAATCGGGACCCGCCCCCCCCCCCCATTCATATACGACATAAAATACGATAATAATACGGCAATATTGGGAGGGCTTGAGATCTAGAGAGACGGAAATTAAATAATGTAATATGAAACTAGAAAAAATAATAATAAAAAGAAATCAAAGTGGAAGATATGAAGAGAGAACAAGAAAGAGAAGAACTGTCAAAATCGATTGTAGGTTTTCACGGTCAAGTTTAATCTATCTCCAATCAATTTGACATCTCTTACAAGCAATTTCGACCAAAATGTGATCGCGATTAAAAATCTAAACGTTAATTCAATTGACCGATAGCTCCGCTCCATGAGGTAGGCCTATTGTTTAAATTGAATGGACATAAACGAATTCGATTGCAAAGAGTTTAAAATTGACCGGGAAAACATATCTAAAAGAGGGGTAGACTAAAGAAATATTAAAAAAGAAAAAAGGATGTACAATTCCATTCAACTACGTTAAGCAACTTCACCTGGGTACACACACTTCCAAGTGCTGGCGCCGTTCACATTAGACAGCGACCCACTTAACGTTGACAGGACTTGAGTCGAAGGGGGTACAAGCTACTTCGGGACAAGCTGGACAAAGGAGTCTGTCATCTCGACCTTTACTCTCGGACACACAATCGATGCGCATCCCGTTTCCCCTAGCAACGCAGAGTCAGCTGGATGAGAAAGAGAAAGAGAGGGGGTGATTTAAGCAACATTGACAGCGTCCTTTGTCTCCCTTTTACCGGACTTATCAATGTTCTTTACCAAATAAACATGACTTGTTATGCTACAGTCACACAGACACTTACGTTTAGTTACGTATTTGTTGTTTTATCCTTCTTTCATCTTCTATTCTATCATTTCTTATTTATTTCTTTGTTTTATTGGATGAACAAAATTAAATTATCACTATTTCCACTGTTGACTATGATGGGAAGGCATCCGTGGGTATCCGCAGAAAAGAAAATAATTTTGGACGCAACCGGACGTAACTCAACGTAAGTGTCTGTGTGACTGTAGCATTAAACAGGCGCAGAATATCCGAAAGCTGGAGCCCCCCCCCCCATCCACCCAAATTTAGAAGAAAATATGCTTCAGATCGGTTATTTCACATGTTCATGAATGGATGAATGACCCCGAATGAATGTGTTCCCCCTACCCCTATGGCTAAAAAACTAATAAATAAAAAATAAAAAAACTGCTTTCTATTCGCGAAGTTCCCCCAAAAATGTAATAACAGATTCCGTTTTATTTGTACGTACAAGCGATTTATCAAAAAATACTGATGTAAAATAATCCGAAAATTCGATTCTCCTATTTCAATAGGGTCTGTTGTAACGAAAATAAAAACAGGATTGTTTATCCACGGACGTGGTTTATCCAATATGGAATAAGGTCATAACGTGAGTCCAGATAAATGAAACCAAAATTTGAGAGCTCGAATTAAAAGTAACTCATATTCTGTTCAACAGACCATTATTTTATACTTGTGTTAATGGATGGTTGAGCGTTTTGACTTTTAAAAAAACAACAACAACATGTGTCAAAAACCACATTGAACCAAGTTTAGGCAGGAGCAAAAGCATGCATTTCATTACAGTCCAAGTAACATTTTATTCCTTGAGATAAAGTCAGAAAGGCTGACCTCAAACCAGGCCCGTAACTAGGGGGGGGGGGGTCCGGGGGGACCCCTCTCGCTGGCGCCCAGGGGTTCGCTGACAAAAAAAAGGATAAAAAAAACAGACAAAAGGGAGTATCATGTAAAGTACCAATTTTTTTTTTCTCTTTTGATTTTTTTTTTTTTTCCTTATCAATTTGTTGGGGGTCGAGCGAGCGATGTAAATCTACCCATGTAGATATATATGGTAACCTTCACGACGGCCGCAGGCCGATAATTTTTGAACACCCTACCCTCCCCCCCCCCCTCCTCTTATCGCGTGGCCAGCGTGACGTGAAAAAAAAATGATGGACCTTTTTGCTCACCAGGCGTAACGAGAAAAAATTTGATGTTCCTTTTGGTCCACTTTTGCAGATTTCGAACCCTCCGCTGTAAAAATCCCAGTTACGTGCCTGCTCAAACAATTTATGACTAATCAGAAGGCGATTTTGACACATTTTATTATTTTTTTTTAAACGAAGTGCTCAATCATTCATCCATAACAGCACGACACTGCTTAAACGGAATACGTATGACTTTTCGTCATGAAATAAAGAATTATTGTCACGTAATAACTTTAGGTATTGCAGCCTCGTCAAATAAAATGTGCTCTACCACTGCTGCATATTAGCAAAATCAAATCAATGAAGGTATATATTTTCCACTTACTTGTAGAAAAAAGGATAGCCGAGGCATATTAGCAGGGCCCCTGAACTTGGATATTTTTTCCCCACCCATGGTGATAATGGCAACATAATAAACAAATGTTATCAAATCAAATCAATGAAGGTATATATTTCCACTTACTTGTAGAAAAAGGATAGCCGGTATCATTATCAGAGCTAAGAATCCATGATTGATGCACTAACCAGTCCTTTACACCCGATGATCACTTAGTGAAGGCTTAAGAAATTGAAGACATCCGCTCTGAAGTGGCGCCAAAAACTACTGAATTACTACTAACTTCTGTTCTGCATCGACACCAAAAAGTACTTGCGTGTTAAGACTAGATTTTACACAACCGTTCTGAAATGCATCGCAAAGTCTTCCTTCTTGAAGTAATCAATTATTTTAATCATTGGCGGCGATCCCGGGGCGGGGGGACGTGTCCCCCCTGCCCCCCCCCGATTTTTAAAGCTTGACATATTTTATGTAGTGATTAGCTTGTGAAGCTAATAAAGAGGTAAAACGTATGTCAAATACAATGCTAAATGTTATTGTATGGCAAAATTTTCGGCTCGCGCTTTGCGCTCGCAAACATTTTCATTAGTTTCTGCATAATGTGTGAGAAGTATGCGAATTTTGAGTGTATATTTTTCACCTTCTGGAGGCATTCATCAAAGGACTTGTCGGACATTTTATCCACATATTTGATCTCAGCCAATCAGATGCAAGCATTTCAGTAGCTTATAAGAGTTGTCTGATAAAACGTCCGACAAATCCTTTGATGAAATCCCCCGGGTGTTTCCGCCCCCCCCCCCCCCCCCCCGTCGTACATGAAATCGCCGCGCTTGATTTTAATCATAAGGTGTAAGATGTTATGAAATGCAGGTTTGAAAGCGTGAGGAATAGAGAGAAACGTTGAAAATGTTAGAGAAACGTATGATCTGAAAGTGCACGGTACACTTAATAATGGTCATATTGCAGGAGCCGACAAATGACATTTAAATCTTTAATGTGACAGCCAGCCGAATTACCTTCCAGTGCCAGGCATATTCGAGGGGAAAATAATTTTTTGCACGTATGAATGACAACGGTATAGGGTACATGCAGGTAATATGGGCCCCCTAAGCTCATTTGCCTAATTTACATAAAATTATGAAATGACACACAGTCTAATCTTTGTTTATATGAATCAATAACTACTGCTCTAATTTGTATTGTGAAGAAAAAGAATTATCACCAACCCCCCTGTCTGCAATATGCAAATGTTATGTCATTACCAAAGTGCGCATATTACCTGCATGTGCAGGTAATATGGGCACATGTATTTAATGTATGTTTAAAAAACTACAATGACTCTACCATGTCTGGAATTTGCTTAAAATGATGAAAAACATTAACTTTAAGATAAAATTTGAAATTATAAGACCCTTCAGTAAATCCTTTGACTATATATTTCATTGTTATGTATTTTGTATATTATTTCTTTTTTTTTAATAGTGTTTAAATATTATTTTCATTGTACAAGTCAATATAGGCCTACAATAAGTTATTTATATTAATTATATACTGTGAATATACCCCAAAAATCGTAGCAAAGAGATTGATGCCTCATCCTAATACTAAGTACCAGAATCATTTCCGCCATTTTGGATGTCCCATATTACCTGCACTAATGTTGCTGTGTCAGGCAAGCATTCAATGCCACATTGCACCCCTTCCCTAAAACAAATTGACCTGTACACGCTAGTATGATCAAAATGAAACTATAAGCTTACTAAATATACCAAACAATTGAGGTTACCCCCTCAAACACTCTTTCACCATCACATTCTGTGAAATATCAAATTTTACATCGGGGTAAAAAAATGCCGTAAGTTTTATCTACCTTGTTGGTTTTCAGCAATTTTCTCAGAGAAATTTCGGCATCAGATGTTCTCACGACGACATATTTTCGTATACAGTTCATATGAACAACATTATGGTGCTCACACCGGTCACCGGTCACCGGTTGACGGTCACGACATGATTTGCCTCAGGTTGCCCATATTACCTGCTGGCCCATATTACCTGCATGTACCCTAGGTGGTTATGGGCAACTGCTATCGTAGTGGGGCCTCCTATGTAATTTCGTTTGCAAGTCATGTTAATGTTTGGCAACATCTATAAATATGTCCTACTTGATCAGAAAATATATGTTGCCAATTTTTCAATTGACATATTGTGACCCAAGATTGAGGTCAAATTTCAGACTTCATTATTATCATATTATTATTATTTTCCCCTCGTGTGATAAAGTAGAACATAGTTAAAGACGTTGCCAAATACATGACTTACAAACGAAACCCATATTCTTACCATTGGTGGCCCCACTATGATAATAAGCCCGTGTTTTAGCGTCAAACGAAGGTGAGCTTTCTATTGAGTAGCCTTTTGTCGAGGCCTTGTTGGCTTTATCGTCGTTTGCCGAATGATGCCGAGCGAAGCGAGGTGAAAACCCGAACTCGCGAAGCGAGTCGGGCTTGTTGAGCGCAGCGAAACAAGGCCTTTTGACACCTAACCTGAATTTCACCGACTTTCTTTTGTCTTTTATTGTTTTGACGAATATTCCGACCCAAAATTGGTCGGTGAAAATCATCCAATGAGCCCGGGCTATAATGACGTAATGTTGGATATTCATGAGGCCGGGCGGGCGAGACTGATGTCTCAATGTCGGCCCATGGATTCTCCGCGATGAGAGACGACAAAAGTGTTAAGAACATTGAAAATGCTTCATGAATCTTGAATATTGACCAATTCAGTTATTTGTAGGTTTATGCAATAAAATCTGCAATGAAATGATACGTTTTGTTTGCAAATCTATCAACAGGTTATGGTCAATTGTAATCTTTTATTCGCTTCCAGTGAGCAAGGATTTTAGAAGTTGCTGCTTCGACGGGCGTACGTGCGAACCTAGATTCTACCAGGCCGACAACGCCTTTCTCCCGCTGAGTCTCCGGGCCGCGCCGGGCAGTGGCGATGGGTTCGGTCGTACAGGTTGCATTTAGCGGCATGCTGTGCATGTCTGTGGCAGGCGGTTTCGTCTATTCATGATTAGGGGGTGTTAATACCCGCTGGTTGAGCGTTGAAACTTATTTTGCACACCTTTTATTCGTTAGATTATCACCACTCAATTTTTGGGGGAAATTGTACAGATATCACATATTATACGTATCTGTTATGAAGTTAACACCAGCTATGTCAAAGAGTGAATTAGGAATGCATTTTAATCGAGCTTTTTTCTGCAATGTTGATAGAATCCCCTCCACATAGTTGACTATTCTAAAATCCTGGGCGAATTACTAATACATTCGTTAACGAGGTCAGACGTAGACATGCATACATATTCATTAGGAAGTCGTATCTTACGAATATATAATTCAACACAGAAGTCAAGAGGCCTTGTTTCACTGCTCGTTTAGCTAGTTCGGGTTTTCTCCTCGCTTCCCGCGACATGTTAAAGGATTCATCCGGGCTGGAGTTTGCATTATAAGAAAAATAAAGTAAAATCGAAAAAGCACAACACTGAAAATTTCATCAAAATCGGATAAGAAATAGCAAAGTTATGAATTTTCTTAGGTTTTGAATTTTTTAGGAAACAGTTCTTCAAATTGGCAAACTGATGATACCTCAGTCCCCCTACTTTCTTTGTATTTTATTGTATGAAATACCAATTATCAAGATTTTCTGCCCAAGGACATAAAAACAAAAGATTAATCCTTGTGGAATGTTCAAGGTCACAAGTGCTTTTACTTATTTCAGTATGAGGGACAGATTTTCTGTATACGCAATATATGAAAAAATGAGATAAATAGGATTTCATATAATAAAATACACAAGAAGTAGGGGGACTGTGACATCATCAGTTTGCTCATTTGAATATTCAAATATTCAAATGAGACAATGAGACAATTGCCAAGAACTGTTTTACAAAAAAAATCAAGACCTAAAAAAATGCATAACTTTGTTATTTTTCATCCGATTTTGATGAAACTTTCTGTGTTGTGCTTGATGAATTTTACTTAATTTTGCAAAACTTTTTCATTTCAGCCCGGACTCCTCCTTTAAACGACGACCAGCCAACAGGGCCTCGACAAGAGGCTATCTATTGAGCGGAGGTGCGACCGGGTCTGAGCGCTCTGATTGGTCAATAGTTTATTGTCGCGGTGACATCAACGAGCGTGAATCAGGTGACGTGAAGTGGCCAAGCTGGGTCTATTGTTCCGCTATATTTCAGATGCTCCCCACATCACAATGGCTTCAAATGTAAGGGATCCATCTTATCATTTTATATAAATAAATATTTTTTTAGACGGATTATTGCTAACGACAACCCTATCGAGCATTCCTATAAAAGAAAATAATTTGGATTGAAAACTCCAAAAGTGTTGTTACTCCCTCACTCGCTTATAAGGGGCGACTGATTCCCTCAAAATGAGAGACGCTCCTGGGTGGGCTTGAACCACCAACCTTTCGGTTAACAGCCGAACGCGCTAACCGATTGCGCCACAGAAGCTCCACATTAACTGATTAAAGTATTTTCTTCCTAAACTGTAATACTAAGAATATGCATGAAGTGTTAACCGCTATATTTACCTATTCATCCGAAATACTAATGAACCGAATCCTATAGACAAAGGTATGAAAGCTTTATTCAGGCCAATTTCTGACAAGTTTAAACCTTAGTTCCAAAGTTAATTGTTGCTCAATCAGGCAAATTTTATATTGCACTGTTTTGTTTTGTTTTGTTTTGTTTTGTTTTGTTTTGTTTTTTTTTTTCAGTAATGTATATATCATAATGGTAAGTCACAAACGTTGAGTGCCTATGGGTTTTGCGTAAATGTATATCATGTACGTTTCATGGCAAACAATTAAAAAATATATATCAAAAAAAAGGAAAAAAAGAACGGAAAGCAGTTCGCATTATATGAGAAATCAACCCCCTCTTTCAACAAAAAAAAGTGAAAGATATTCCTGGGTGGGCTTGTACCACCAATCTTGCGGTTAACAGCAGAACGCGCTAACAGGTTGCGCCAAAGAAGCTCTGACATACAAATGATTTCAAGTTTGCAAGTTTAATATTTATTGTACAGCGAAGAAGAAGGAAAAAATCAAATGCGTTGGCCGGGAGTCGAACCCGGGTCAATTGCTTGGAAGGCAACTATGCTAACCGCTATACCACCAACGCTTTACACAATACACGAGGAAGATAATTTTTGCTTATTGACTTGTGTTCCTACGGGAGCTTCTGTCGTTTTCAATGTAACTATATGCTTGTGATTTGATTCCCTTAGTTCCTTCTTCAGTGATACTCTTAAATGAAAAGGCATACTGGAATAAAAAATAAAAAAATAAAAAATAATAATTTGAAAAAGAGGAAAAAGTGTGCATATGAAAAAAAAAGAAGAAAAAAAAAGTTTTTTACAAAATAGAATAGTCGTTCCCAGGGGGCTTGGGCAAGCAATATTTCGCGCTTCCGATCGGTCTGCAAAAATCTTAAGTTTACATTCAAATAATGAGTAATATTTTAAAACATATTATGAAAAAATAACAGAAAGAAAGAAATGAAAATTAAATTAGAACAGGCCGCGATTCGAAAAGGGATCAGTTGCTGGAAAAGCAATCGTACTAAAGACCTTACCAAAGAGGACTAAAACAAAGAATAAAGTTCTGTTCAGAATTTTTGGAAACATGAAATTAAATAAAATCATAACAAATTACATAAAAAAAGACGCTCCTGGGTGGGCTTGAACCACCAACCTTTCGGTTAACAGCCGAACGCGCTAACCGATTGCGCCACAGAAGCTTTAATAGGTGTCATACCGTTGTTCCAATAATGAATCCTTCGTTCTAGTTAAAAGTAGGTAAAAAATCATAAATAAGAAACTGGAATACTCATGAATTGATTCCCAAGTTATGTTCACATTTTTTTAAGGCTTCTATTCATGCATAGGCCTAGTGCTAACAGGTTTAAAGCTTATCCGAAGGTACTTTTTGAATTGTTGCTCAATCGAGCACATTTTTTTTTTTTTTTTTTCTGCTCAGTTAATGGTCAATTTTCCCCCTCGTGCGATCAAGTACAACATAGTTAAAGACGTTGCCAAATACATGACTTACAAACGAAACCTATATTCTTACCATTGGTGGCCCCACTATCATAATAAGCCCGTGTTATAGCGTCAAACGAAGGTGAGCTCTCTATTGAGCGGAGGTGCGACCGGGTCTGAGCGCTCTGATTGGTCAATAGTTTATTGTCGCGGTGACATCAACGAGCGTGAATCAGGTGACGTGAAGTGGCCAAGCTGGGTCTATTGTTCCGCTATATTTCAGATGCTCCCCCACATCACAATGGCTTCAAAAGTCAGGGATCCATCTTATCATTTTATATAAATAAATATTTTTTAGACGGATTATTGCTAACGAGAACCCTATCGAGCATTCCTATAAAAGAAAATAATTTGGATTGAAAACTCCAAAAGTGTTGTTACTCCCTCACTCGCTTATAAGGGGCGACTGATTCCCTCAAAATGAGAGACGCTCCTGGGTGGGCTTGAACCACCACCCTTTCGGTTAACAGCCGAACGCGCTAACCGATTGCGCCACAGAAGCTCCACATTAACTGATTAAAGTATTTTCCTCCTAAACTGTAATATACCGAGTTATTGGGCGTCAGGACAGGTTGGATGTCTGGACACTGAATTTTAACCAGCTATTTGAAAGGGTTTACCAGCAAAGTCTTTGTAGTTTTTTAGCACAAAATGTAAGAAAATATTGTGGAGAACAAATATTGATGATAATAAGAGGAATTTAGCATATATTTTTGGCTTAATCCTGAGACCAAAAACCAGGCAGAATTTCTGTTAAGTGTCCGGACACCCAACCCCCCATCCTACTTAGAATATGCATGAAGTGTTAACCGCTATATTTACCTATTCATCCGAAATACTAATGAACCGAATCCTATAGACAAAGGTATGAAAGTTTTATCCAGGCCAATTTCTGAAAAGTTTAAACCTTAGTTCCAAAGTTACTTTTAAATTGTTGCTCAATCAGGCAAATTTTATATTGCACTGTTTTCGTTTTGTTTTGTTTTGTTTTGTTTTGTTTTTTTTCAGTTATGTATATATCATAATGGTAAGTCACAAACATTGAGTGCCTATGGGTTTTGCGTAAATGTATATCATGTACGTTTCATAGCAAACAATTAAAAATATATATATTTTAAAAAAAGGAAAACAAAGAACGGAAAGCAGTTCGCATAATATAAGAAATCAACCCCCTCTTTCAAAAAAAAAAAATGAAAGATGCTCCTGGGTGGGCTTTAACCAACGCGCTAACCGATTGCGCCAAAGAAGCTCTGATATACACATTATTTCAAGTTTGCAAGTTTAATATTTATCGTACAGCGAAGAAGAAGGAACACATTCAAATGCGTTGGCCGGGAGTCGAACCCGGGTCAATTGCTTGGAAGTCAACTATGCTAACCGCTATACCACCAACGCTTTACACAATATACGAGGAAGATAATTTTTGCTTATTGACTTGTGTTCCTACGGGAGCTTCTGTCGTTTTCAATGTAACTATATGCTTGTGATTTGATTCCCTTAGTTCCTTCTTCAGTGATACTCTTAAATGAAAAGGCATACTGGAATAAAAAATAAAAAAATAAAAAAAAATAATTTGAAAAAGAGGAAAAAGTGTTCATATGAAAAAAAAAGAAGAAAAAAAAATGTTTTTAACAAAATAGAATAGTCGTTCCCAGGGGCTTGGACAAGCAATATTTCGCGCTTCCGATTGGTCTGTAAAAATCTTAAAGGGATGCAGTAACATTGAATGATATTCAAATCACAATTTCTTGATTTAGCTCATTTTGTCAACATAATTATAAACTTATAGGTCAGTCTGGTATCTCTTCAAAATTACAAGTTAATTGCTTGCTTTACTTTCGAGATATCAATGATTTCATACTCAAATTTAGTAAACCATCTCGTGGTGGAAAACAAATTGCCATGTGCTTTTCAAGACACCCCACTTCCTGTCGTGTTCCCCCCGACCCTAGCGGGCTGGAGGGTTTGCTGCAAAGGGGTTGAAAATTCACTCGCGTTTGGCTGTTACACTGTTTTGTGGTAGTAAATGACTTCCATTTGATCCGAAATTTTCAGTAGTTTGTTTTTACTATTAGAGCAATATAATTTTATTCATCTTGATCTAATTGCTCTTGTTTTTGAAAGTTACTGTTTCCCTTTAAGTTTACATTCAAATAATGAGTTATATTTTAAAACATATTATGAAAAAATAACAGAAAGAAAGAAATGAAAATTAAATTAGAACAGGCCGCGATTCGAAAAGGGATCAGTTGCTGGAAAAGCAATCGTACTAAAGACCTTACCAAAGAGGACTAAAACAAAGAATAAAGTTCTGTTCAGAATATTTGGAAACATGAAATTAAATAAAATCATAACAAATTACATAAAAAAGACGCTCCTGGGTGGGCTTGAACCACCAACCTTTTGGTTAACAACCGAACGCGCTAACCGATTGCGCCACAGAAGCTTTAATAGGTGTCATACCGTTGTTCCAATGATGAATCCTTCGTTCTAGTTAAAAGTAGGTAAAAATCATAAATAAGAAACTGGAATACTCATGAATTGATTCCCAAGTTATGTTCACATTTTTTGAAGGCTTCTATTCATGCATAGGCCTAGTGCTAAAAGGTTTAAAGCTTACCCGAAGGTACTTTTTGAATTGTTGCTCAATCGAGCACATTTTTTTTTTTTTCTGCTCAGTTAATAGTCAATTTTCCCCCTCGTGCGATCAAGTACAACATAGTTAAAGACGTTGCCAAATACATGACTTACAAACGAAACCCATATTCTTACCATTGGTGGCCCCACTATCATAATAAGCCCGTGTTATAGCGTCAAACGAAGGTGAGCTCTCTATTGAGCGGAGGTGCGACCGGGTAAGAGCGCTCTGATTGGTCAATAGTTTATTGTCGCGGTGACATCAACGAGCGTGAATCAGGTGACGTGAAGTGGCCAAGCTGGGTCTATTGTTCCGCTATATTTCAGATGCTCCCCCACATCACAATGGCTTCAAAAGTCAGGGATCCATCTTATCATTTTATATAATTAAATATTTTTTAAAAGGATTATTGCTAACGAGAACCCTATCGAGCATTCCTATAAAAGAAAATAATTTGGATTGAAAACTCCAAAAGTGTTGTTACTCCCTCACTGATCGCTTATAAGGGGCGAACTAGATCCCTCAAAATGAGAGACGTCCTGGGTGGGCTTGACCACCACCCTTGTCGGTAACAGCCGAACGCGCTACCGATTGCGGGCACAGAAGCTTCTATGAATTTGCTATAACGTTGTTCCAATGATGGGATCCTTCGTCTTAGGTTAAAAAGTAGGTAAAAACCATACATAAGAAAACTGGAATACTCATGAATTGATTCCAAGTTATGTTCACATTTTTGGAAGGTTTCTATTCATGCATTGGCCTAGTGCTAAAACGTTTAAAGCTAAAGTTACTGTTTGTAATTGTTGCTCAATCGAGACTTTTTTTTCCTGCTCAGTTAATGGTCAAGATAGAGCTTACATTTGTGATATTTTCATTTTAGTACAATCATTTTCCATTTCTTCAATACGATCACAGTTAATTCAAACAATCCAGTAATTTTATGTTAGAAAAAAAAACATCCCTCTTCATGGAGAAAAAAAATACTTACCGCAAAGCTCTCCATAAACACAATCTTAAGGGCCTAAGCCTGAGTGTTTTCCATAAAAAAATCATTCTTGATTTTCTATATAACTTAAGTCATCATAATACACGATTTTTCCAGAATTTCTAATTATTCCAATTTTATGCCAAACTTGTGTCATGGTATAAAAATTGTTTTCACAAAATGTTTTCTTTATTAGTTATTCATTGTAATTTTGTTGGCATTGCTGTTAATATTTTGAGTTTATGTATTTTTTGTCTTCGTATATTTGTATTTTTATGTTGAACCTTTTCGAAATTTGTGTATTTTTTCACGGCCCCAATGGAACCAGTCCTGTAACTGTTTGGGCTTTTTAACGGTGGATAAATAAAGAATAATCAATCAAAGTCTCGTAGAAGGACCATTTAAAAAAAAAAATCAAATAAGGAAAAAAAGGAAATCAGTTTGCATAATTATGGAAATCAATACCCTTTTCATTAAAAATAAAAATGAGAGACGCACCTGGGTGACTTGAAACGCAACAACCTTTCGCACTAACAGCAGAACGCGCTAACCGATTGCGCCAGAAGAAAGTTCCGATATACACATTATTTTCAGTTTGCAAGTTTAATATTTATCGTACAAGCGAAGAAGATGAAAAAATCAAATGCGTTGGCCGGGAGTCGAACCCGGGTCAATTGCTTGGAAGGCAACTATGCTAACCCAGTGGCGATCTACGGGGGGGGGGGGGTTGGGGGTTCAAACCCCCCCCCTTGGGATGCAAAAAAAAAAAAAAAGGAGGAGAAAGGAAGAAAGAAGCAAAGAGGGAGAGGAAGCAAAGAGGGAGAGAAGGAAGAAAAAGAAAGAAAGAGAAGGCAGTGGTGGATCTACGGGGGGGGGTTCACCCCCCCCCCTTGGGCGGGCTGCCTAGAAAAAAAAATTATGTGCATGAGAAAATGCCATCATAATGTTCCAGACTCACATATATGTCCCTAAAGAAGCATCCTGTCAGCACAGCATTGGACAATATCATATATGGTCACACCCCCCCCCCTCCAGTGCTATCCTAATCATGTTCCTCATCTAGTCTAGTTGGATGCAGCAATCTTAACTCATAGACTTCACAGGGATTACCGAGTAGTGCAGTAATCAATACCCCCCCCCCCAAAAGAAATCCAGGACCATTTTTTTTTTTTTTTTAATCTTATCTTTTTTTTTTACTTGTATTTATTTTATTTATTTATGTATTTATTTTATTTATCATTATCCATATCATTATTATTATTATTTCTTTTTTGGGGGAGGAGAGGAGGGTGGGCGAACAAATAGAAAGTTACTAGAAAGTGCCTGTTTATTAATTCCAATATATCTTTTAAAACCCAATATTTCGGCTCGCGCTTCGCGCTCGCGAATACTAAATTTATATGCACAAATACTCAATATTTGAGCTCATAATTTTTCGGCTCGCGCTTCGCGCTCGCAGATACTTAATAGGTCTACAATACACAATTATCTAAAAAAATTAATTAATACTAGAAGTGCCCTTTATTTATTCCATATCTTTTAAAAACCCAATATTTTCGGCTCGCGCTTCGCGCTCGCTGATACTAAATTCATAATGCACAAATACTTCAATTTTGAGCTCAAATTTTTCAGCTCGCGCTTCGCGCTCGCAGATACTTTTATAGGGTCTACAATACACAATTATTTTTTGAAAATTAAATTAATACTAAAAAAGTGCCC
>CALNVZ010000218.1:14071142-14113441 GCA_940671915.1 Paracentrotus lividus
CCGCGCTCGTTTGCTCGCTCCGCTCGCAAGATTTTTTTTTTTCATCCCCTCAACCCCCCCCCTTGGAAAAAACCTAGATCCGCCCCTGTAACCGCTATACCACCAACGCTTTACTTAAGGGGAAGCTAATAACTGCTTATTGACTTGTGTTACTATTTGAGCTTCTGTCGTTTCCAATGTAACTATTTATGATTTGATTCCCTTTTAAATCCCTTAGTTCCTTCTTCAGTGATACTCTTAATGAAAAGGGCATACTGGAATAAAAAATGTTTTAAAAATAATAATAATAATAATAATAATAATTTGAAAAAGAGGAAAAGTGTACATATAAAAGAAAAAAATATAAATTTAAAAAAAAAAGTTTTTAAAACATATGAAAAATAACAGAAATAAAGAAATAAAAATCAAGGTAGAACAGGCCGTGATTCAAAGAGCGGTCAGTTGCTTGGAATGCAATCGCAACCCTACCTAAGAAACAAAGAATAAGTTCTGTTCAGAATCTTTGGAAACTTCTATGAAATCAAAATGATTTACATCAAGAAGAAGCTCCGATATACACATTATTTCAAGTTTGCAAGTTTAATATTTATCGTACAGCGATAAGCAATAAGGAAAAAATAAAATGCGTTGGCCGGGAGTCGAACCCGGGTCAATTGCTTGGAAGGCAACTATGCTAACCGCTATACCACCAACGCTTTACTAATGAGGAGGCTAATAATTGCTTATTGACTTGTGTTCCTATGGGAGCTTCTGTCGTTTCCAAGGTAACTATAGGCTTGTGATTTGATTCCCTATGTTCCTTCCAAAGGTTTTAAATTGAAAAAGAGGAAAAAGTGTTCAAATAAACCCCCAAAAAAAGTTTTACCAAGATATAATAGTCCTTCCGAGGTGGACTTGGTCAAGCAATATTTCGCGCCACCGATTGGGCTGCAAAAGATTTATCTTGAGTTTACATTCAAATAATGAATACGGTATATATTTTAAAACATATGAAAAATACCAGAAATAAAGAAATGAAAATTAAGGTAGAACAGGCCGTGATTCAAAAAGCGTTAGTTGCTTGGAATGCAATCGCACTAAAAACCCTACAAAAGAGGATTAAAACTAAAAATAAAGTTCTGTTCAGAATTTTTGGAAACATGTAATCAATAAAATCATAAAGAATTACATCAAAAGAAAAGACGCTCCTGGGTGGGTTTGAACCACCAACCTTTCGGTTAACAGCCGAACGCGCTAACCAATTGCGCCACAGAAGCTTCTATGACTATTTGCTATAACGTTGATCCAATGATGGATCCTTCGTCCTAGTTCAGTAGGTAAAAACCACAAATAAGAAACTGGAATACTCATGAATTGATTCCCAAGTTATGTTCACATTTTTTTTAAAGACTTCTATTCATGCATAGACCCAGTGCTAAAACGTTTAAAACTTTTTTTTTCTGCTCAGTTCATGGTCAAGATACAGCTTACATTTTGATATTTTCATTTAAGCACGATCATTTTCATTTTTTAACACGATCACAGTTTTTTCAACACAATCCAGTAATTTTATGTTAGAAAAAAACATCCCTCTCTAATGGAAGAAAAAAATACTTACCGCAAAGATCTGCATAAACACAATCATTAAGGGCCTAAAGCCTGTGTGTTTTCCATAAATGTATAAATAAATGTACGTCTCGTAGAAGGCCATTACAAGAAAAAAAAATGAAATAAGAAGAAAAAAAAGGAAAGCAGTTTGCATAATATGGAAAATCAACACCCTGTGTTTCATAATTTTAAAAAAATGAGAGACGCCCCTGGGTGGACTTGAACCAACAACCTTTCAGTTAACAGGAGAACGCGCTAACTGATTGCGCCAAAGAAGCTCCGATATACACATTATTTCAAGTTTGCAAGTTTAATATTTATCGTACAGCGAAGAAGAAGGAAAAAATCAAATGCGTTGGCCGGGAGTCGAACCCGGGTCAATTGCTTGGAAGGCAACTATGCTAACCGCTATACCACCAACGCTTTATACACGAGGAAGAAAATTTTTGCTTATTGACTTGTGTTCCTATGGGAGCTTCTGTCGTTTCCAAGGTAACTATAGACTTGTGATCCGATTCCCTCTTCAGTACAACTCTTAATGAAAAGGGCATACTGGAATAAAAAGAAAAAAAAGAAAAAAGAAAAAAAAAATCATAATTTTTTTTTTAAAGTTAACAAAATAGAATAGTCGTTCCGAGGTGGGCTTGGACAGGCAATATTTCGCGCCTCCGATTGGTCTGAAAATCTTGAGTTTACATTAAAATAAGGATAATATATATTTTAAAACGTATTATGAAAAATAACAGAAAGAAAAAAAATGAAAATTAAATTAGAACAGGCCGCGATTCGAAAAGGGGTCAGTTGCTTGAAAAGCAATCGTACTAAAGACCCTACCAAAGAGGACTAAAACAAAGAATAAAGTTCTGTTCAGAATTTTTGGAAACATGTAATTGAATAAAATCATCTTCTTCTTCTCGAGTCCTTTCTCCAATTCTTCTGTTTGATTTGTAATTATACTTGATTACATTTTAAAGATCATAGTATTCATTGCAATATGTATTGGTTCTTAGGGGAATCTGAATTAGACTCTACCCATTAGGTATTAAACGCAGGCGATCCCATTAGGCGAAAGAGTAGTAAGGTCAGCTTGGGAGCAGGGGAAGGGGAGAAGAGGGCATTGTAGAAGGTGACTCATGGTCTCCTCCTCTCCGAATTCGCATACTGGCCTTCCTTCAGTGTCGATGCCCCATTTGGCCATTAACACCTTGCAACGGCCGACTCCAGCCCGCAGGCGGTTCAAGAAGAGCCAGAACGGCCAGTGTTCACGGAATCCTGGTGGGAGGGATTCCTTAGGGTCGATGATGACATTGTGAGGCGCAGACTCAAGACGGGTTGACCAAAGGTCTAACCTACAGTTGTGGGGGCTCTGGTTGAGGGACACGGTAGTGTGAAGAAAACTATGCCTGGATCTCAAACGCTTTGTTGTTGGCAAGGCATTGAAGAGAGGGTGGAGTGGATCATTTTCTTGTTTGAATAAAATCATAACGAAATACATCAAAAGAAAAGACGCTCCGGGGTGGGCTTAAACCACCAACCTATCGGTTAACAGCCGAGCGCGCTAACCGATTGCGCCACAGAAGCTTTAAAATGTTTTACTGTTGTTCCATTGACGGATACTTCGTCCTTTACTGGGGAAAAACTATGAAGAATAATATATAAAAAGGAAATAAATATGTTCGCTTGTAATCTAATTATAAATATTGAAATTGCTCGAAAGTCAAATGTACTATGTTGAGTCCAGCATAATATCCATTTTTTTTTAAATCGAGACAGGATTAGAAAATATTATAAATTTGAGAATTTCTAGAAATATTCTTCATTCAATTGAACTAATTTGTTTTAAGCCCTGAAGATTTTTCTTGACGTCGTTCAACAAAATATGAGAACTACATGCAATAAAAACCACGAACAGTGCCGGGCAACTATACCCCCTAGACAATTACACCAGGGGGCATTTCATCAAAGGACTTGTAGGACATTTTATCTGACAAATTTGCTCTCAGCCAATCAGATGCAGGCATTTCAGTAGCTTATAACAGTTTGTCGGATAAAACGTCCGACAAGCCCTTTCATGAAACGCCCCCCCCCCCCCGACAACTACCCCAAAGAAATAAGGTTAGGGAAAGGTGTAGGGTAGATTTCTGGCGGGGTAATGATCCGGGGGTAGAGCCTCCACCCCCCCCCCCTTTCCCTTTCGTTACCAATTTGATCATGCTCCGTGTGTAATCTTTCATGAGGTCAATATCTATGGAGCCGTTATTGCACACATCAGTGTTTGTCTCAGGAGTACATTGCGCAATACTGGTGACGTCATCGCTGGAACATCTCGAGGTCGCAACGTTATGAAGGTGGTATTCCCCGGTCGTGTAGTCTTTACGAACAGACTCTTAACATAACAAGAATAACGAGACGCGATAACAAGGCCTTATGAAACGCATAATGACTGTGAGTTTATTCACTTAGTTTGACTCTTTCCCATTGAGCAGTGGCGGATCCAGGCGGGAGCGCCTTTTATTTGTAAACCACTTATTTAACCGTATATGTGAACATTCAAAAATTTCGGCGCCCCCCCCCCCCGGCCCCTCCCCTCCCAAATGAAAATCCTGGATTTGTCACTGTGAGGGAATCAGAGTCAATTAATTAGGTTAAAACATGTAGGCCTACTTATCTAACATGTATTCACATTTTATTTTTTATTTTTTTTATTTTTGTTTTTATTTTTTTTTTCTGCAAAAAACCCAACTATTATCTGCCTTGATTTACTACTCTGTGATGCTACCACCTGCAAGGAAATAATTGGATTCATATCACCGTTTCTACCAGAGTAAAATATAGGGGACGGTAGGTGTCACAATGGGAATCTTTAGCCATGAACAGCTGGTTGCATTTTTATTACATAATTTTACATTTGAATGCAAATCAAAAGGCACATATCAGTTTTACGGACCCTGTCTGTAAACAAACGTTTGATTTTAGATCTAGGCCTACACAATTCAGATTACAAAACAACCTCTCCCAATATCTTTATTGCATGTATCCCAAAGTGTGTTCAAGATTAGACCTGTCTTGATTATACATGAGATATCAGATATGCCTCATATTATATATACAAATGAGCCAACATTCTGCCAAGATAGACTACAAGAATGGATTACGTACGTGGAATTCCCACAAAACAAGGCATATTTTTCCTTGTTTTATTGAATTCGACATCGGAATCACTTCGGGCCCCAGTTTGACTGAAGCAGCAGTGGAAATAGAGAGAAGCGAATTTGATTTTATGACACGCCTGTAAAGGTGCTGCAATTATGGTAAGCCTCATTATTGATTGTGTATTGATTCTGTCAAGGTCACCGTTTAATTTGCGATCTGACCGGAGAGTGTGATTTTGATATTAAAATTGAAGCATATTATACTCGCTTCATTAGGTGGTATGTACGGGTATGTACGTATGTACATAGCACCTCTTATTGTCAGAATCTTCTTTTTCTTTATTTTCTTTATTTTTTATTTTCCTGTACAATTTCTTGTAGACACGATAACTCAAAAAATAATGCATTAAATTAATTCAAACTTTCAGCAATGATAGAACAATCATGAAATCTGAGCACTGAAATCTTTTCTAGCTCATTAGCATAATGTGACGCTATCTAGACGCCATTTTTGTAAAATCACATTATCAATCCTAACTTCATAACCAATAATCATTGATCAATCATATTTAGTACACACAAACTTCAAATTGAAGCGCATCTTTTAGAATTTAATGCGCCGCGCGTAAGTACGCGCATTAAGGAATTACGCGCGCGCAAAAATTTAAAATGTTCAAAATCCCTTTTGACCAATTTAGAGTACGTTTCAGGTCATTTTAAGCATTTCAAGAAAAAATGCGCGCGCACGATTTTGCGCGCATTTATGCGCGTCGGGGAAGAATGCAATATCAGATCATCGATTTTTTGCTCTTAAAGGAATCTTGATAATATTCACAACAATTTGACACCATAAACACTATGTTTAGCCTATTTATAACGAAATGATCGTCTGTTCAAGTTGGAACTACGCGCACGCGAATTTTGTCAATTTTGTCAAAATATGCCATTTTTGGCCAAAATCATGCCTACACAAAATCCTGAATAATTCTTCAGGATCAACGGCAACCCCCAATTATCTTTTCAGAGTTGGATACACCATCCATTGCAAATGCCTTTTTTTTTTTTCTTTTTTTTTTTTTTTTTTAAGTGCCGACCTAATCGTTGGCGTCAAAAATTGTCGCCAAATGAATCGTGGCTGGTCTCAAATTGAAGAGCGTCATTTTTCTAACAAAAAATAATTCGACAGCCTATTTGATAAATGCTTTTAACAGGTTGAAAATTTTCAAAAAACCGGTGTGTCAAAATCTAAAAATACTCTAAATCACCCCATATTTTACAAAGTATGTTTCAGGCCATTTCAAGAATTTTGAAAATTTCCGCGCGTAAGCGCCCGTGCGCGCGTTTTGCGCGCACTTTGTAAATCGCGTAAAATTCCGGGGTTTTTTCTTGATTGGCAATTTAGACACTTCTCTTAGGAGTTTCTATATTTTTAAATCGTTTCCAGCCGACCATACAGACGCAAGCGCCCATCAAATTTCAATTTCGCGCGGTGCGTCAATGGGGCAATTAACGTAAAAACATAACAAAACATACGTCTTTAGAATCCTCCGAAAGCTCGTCCGAAAGGTCGAAACCCTATTTATTTTTTCACATGTTTTGAAAGTTTATGACATAGTAAATATAATCCACTTATAAAATTTGCGGTCTAAGGAATAAAACATCGGCATAATCTCATGCAAACCCAAAATTCATTTATTTTTTTTCAATCCAAAATTTCAATCCAATTTTAGTTATTATCAGGATAAATATTGGTTGATTTCTCCCAAATGCTTTTCATGTTAAGGCTGAGACAGTTCCCAAACAGTCGAATTGTAAAAGGTAATTAAAGGTAAAATTCATCACATTACACAATTCATTTTCTTCTTTTTCAAAAAGTTTATTTTACTCTCTCTTTTCGTTTCATTTTTGTTCTCTCTCTCCTGTAGCCAATTGCTGCATACTTTTTGCATTACACATACATGTACATATCAGTACATTACCACCGATAATTGTACGCATTACAATTATAAAGCTCTAGTTATTATTTGATACTTGTCACTTGGATAATTTAAAATCGTGTTTATTATACGGAGAGCTTTATTCCATGACGTATACTAACAGAGGCTGATCTAGCTTCTTTTTTGCTCAGGGGTGGGGTTTTGACCCAAGGATAAATAAGGAACTGATTTTTTTTTTTTTTTTTTTTAATAGTTATTTTGAACCCCCATAACTTGTGCTTTCCTGGCATCTACTAACACAATAGAGACCCCTCCCCCTTGGACCCGTTACTGACAAGGCATTTGAATGCTGCAGTGAAAAGTGAGAGATAGCAAAAACAAAGATGTCGAGAGCGATTTCAAAGAGAAAAAGAAGGGGAGAGGGAGGGAAGGGGTTGGGCTTCCCTTCGTCAATACAGGGTGTACAATACATCGTAACCCGAATTGCCAGACATTTTTCTTTTGGAATGCAAGCAAATAATAAAATATTGAATACATCATTTTATAGTTCAATCTTCTTCTTTCTGATCACACCTCTAATGTATATATGCTCGATACAGTATGAATAATAATCACATCATAAATGACATAATAATCTTTATATTCACCGTACGCACCACGGCACTAGCACTCAACGTTGTACTTTTTTAAACATGTTATATCTCACACCACTAGCTGGCGCTCTTAATAATTATATTTACAGTACAGATTGTCATATCATTACAACAACTAAAACTTTATTTAAAAGAGCCATGTTGTTTAAAATTATATTGTAAATTTTAATTCAAATTTTAATTTGCACAGAAGGAGTTTACGGGATTTGGAAGGATGCGAATTCCTTACCAAATAAAAAAGTTTATTACCATTATAGCTTTCTAAAGTGCCATTCTTGAAAGTATTCGCAAATGGTAGGGGAGACTCAGGTTAGTTGAGCCACTTTTTACTCAAGGTCACCTGGTACCCACGGGTGAAGTTTTTTTAGGCTGTTGAGGATTGGGATTGAAAGAGTAGTATGTTAGGCAAATTATAAAAGGTATATCCCGAAAAAAGCACTTTCGGTTTTGGAGCCCCGGGCAATTAAAAAAAAAGTGTCAAGTGGCTCAACTAACACCAACACGCAGGTAAGTTGAGCCAAGGCGTTGGGTTAGTTGAGCCATGCGACATAAATCAATTTTGGGGGGCTGACTCCCCCATCCCAAAAGACACACATAAACACACACCCACACCCTCACATACACCAAATCACATGCATGCACGCACACATTACGGTTACTTTTTGGTGTATTTATTTATTTTTTTCCTATTTTCGCAGGTACATCCTTCATAAATAGTTTTGGGGTATGACAGATGTTTTTTTCCTGTTTAATAATGATAACAAAATAGTTAATTCATGTCACACGCCATACAAAACCCCAAATATTCTTGTCAGAAAATTTAACCCAGGTAGGTATAGGCTCAACTTACCCCATCAGCAGCGGCTCAACTAACCCCACACCTTATTTTTTTTACTAATTGGGGTGGAAAGTGAAATTCTTACTAGACACAAATCTAATGATATGGTTAAATTTATATACAATGATACTCCTTTCAACTGTAGAATGATAGTCCGTTAAATCTTCAGGGTGTCAAAAATATGAGCACGCATGTAATTTTTCACGGAAGTTACTTTGACCAGCAAAAATCAAATTTTGTTGATTTTAACAAGCTTGTAGTCTGCACCCATGTATCAAATTTAGCATGTATGGTCCATCTATCATTATGCAACAACAGATGGAAGCATTATGAATTTAAAAATGGTCTTGACCTATTTAGAGGGGGTGGCTCAACTAACCCACTGGCTCAACTAACCTGAGTCTCCCCTACGAGTCCCTTATACTGGAGATGCCCGTGCGATTCCTATTGCTGTTATTGGGGCAAATCGGATTTGACATTTATTTAATTTTCAAAATAAAATCGTTTTGTTCCTTCATGTGGGCTCTTTCGAATTTCATTATGTGTCAAACGAAAGAAGAAAAGATGAACTTAAATAATTATGATGCACTTAATATTATTGCTTGCTTTAACTGGGGAAAATGATTAACTATTCGGGTTCCGCATTTTCTGGGACGCACTGTATTATGTATAGGGAGATGGAGGCGATATAGGGTACCTAAAACATGTATGTACTAAATGCTTTATACTATAGTTAGAGACCTTGCTAGAGAGTAGGTAAAAAAAAATGAATGCTTCCAACATTTCTCATTATTTGTATAGATATATATATTTTTTTATTTCTATTGTACATTTTGGTATAGGGGCTGCCGCTGGGGAACACGTCCTGGCCTCGAATAAGTCAAGTCAAACTATTATTGTACCCGCCCTCCCTCTCCCGTCCCCTCCCTGCAACCACCAAACCCCAGAAATAAAAAAATAAAAAAGAAAGAAAACAAGAAAAGAGTACTTGACCATGGAGGAAGCAGTGGTAAAATAGGGCTAGCACGCCCCCTCCCCGCCCAACAGCTTTTTAAGAACCTTTAAAATGCCCCATCGAAGTATACTAAGTTGTTTGTTTCTGTTATGGTAAAAGAGCTGCCACGATTATACTAAGTCTAATAAAGTGACTTCCTGGAACAGTCACATTTAAATTTTCGAAAAGGGAAAAACTTTTGAAAGAGTGATTGAAAAAAAATATTGTTGTAATTTATATTAAGGGTATACAAAAATCATTTGTGCTCGATAATTTCCGCTTTTATTCCTTAGATTTTAGAAATCAAATATTAAATCTGATAATCCTATTAGAGAAAATAAAAACATGCCCATATGAAACCTTTTTTTTAATGATCCTTCCTTCTTGCAAGGTAAGTACCACTTCTTATTGTGAAGTGCCCCCGCGCGCACACACACACACACACACACATATACATTTTTAAAACTTCCATCAAGATTCAATGACTACTTTGTGAGTAACACAAATTAACATTAGTGATCGTGTGTGTGTTTTTGGGGATGAAGGGACATTTTCGGAATAAACACATGATTGGTCTATACCCTACCCCGGTTAAGCTTAATACCGCCCCCCCCCCCACAAGCTCCTTATTCTGTTTTCTTGTAAAATAATAATAATAATAATAATAATATAGATTTTCCCGGCCAATTTTGAACTCTTTGCAATAGAATTCGTTTATGTTCATTCAATTTAAATGATACCTCATGGAGCGGAGCTATCAGTCAATTGAATTAACGTTTAGATTTTTACTCGCGATCATATTTCGGACGAAAGTGCTTGTAAGAAATGTCAAATGGATCAGAGATAGTTTAAACTTGACCAGGAAAACCTATGATGATATATCTTATAGGAGCACTTTCTTTACTACGATGCCGTCGACTACGAAGTGGACGATGAACCGCAACACGATCAGGTATTCCAGAGACGGTTTCATGCTGAAGAACTTGTAGGAGACCTCCATGACCATGGATCAACAAGTAACTTCGGCAATGTCGGCACCGATGGTGAGGTCAATGTGGATGGCTACGAAGATGAGGACCTGTTGGAAGCTCTACTGCAAGAAATGGACGACGATGAGGGAGATGAAGACAGAAACGAGATGGAATTCGATTTCCAGTGTCTCGGACAGGACAGGTATGTATAAGAAGTGTGGCCGAAGAATGACCCGGGGTGTTTCATTAGGTCGTTCTTTTGACTTTTTACGAACGATTAGAACATGTTCTTGGTTCTATACTAAGCATCAAGAACTGATCACCAGTCGTTCGTAAAGTCATATGTAACTTACCAACGACTTGGTGAAAAACAGCCGTGGACCTTTTTAGTAAACTTGGAAAAAACAAGACAGTTGTTCCTGAGGCAGCTTGTTGCCAGGTTATCATTCCTTGGTTATCATGCTTATTTTACAATATGAAATGTCGTGCGATTGTCTTCCTCTGGTATGGAGGTATGTTGTCAAAGTTGTTTCTGGAATGAGTTAGTCACTGGGTAAAGTCATTTGGATTTATTATTATTATTGTTATTTACTCGGCAAAGAAAGATACAAGGAAAATACATTTCAGTATAAACAATTAAAAAAAAAAAGAAATGTCAAACATTGGAACGCCAGGGACAAGCTGGCAAGAAAAGCTAACTAAACAATTGTGGCATATTAAGCCTCTTGTCCCAAAAGATTGCTCGAGACATCAAAGGATTTTTGGCTATTGTCTCTGTGAACCTGAAAGAGGTTCTTGAGGTAATAAGTGGATGCTCTTGATAAATAGTTATGACAATAATGATAACTTTGAACTTGACTGACAGGGTTTAAGTAGTAGATATTATTATATTAGCTATATGCAATGATATATGTTTGTTTCCCACCTTTTATTTTTGAGGTATGATATTATGTTTGTTCAAATTTCTTCATGTGCATGAGCCAATATACGTAGAACCTCGAGACAGAATTTGTAAATGTTTATAACTTTTGTCATGATTACTTTATAATGTATTGTTTAATTTGTGTTGCCTAGAAATTAGATAAATCAAATGAAAACTAAAATACAAACTTCTTCACGCAAGATTCTACTAGCTAGCTTCTCCGATTCTCTACCTGAATCTAGAGCATGGCGAGGTGAACCGGAAAGGAAGACCCAAAGGTTGAAAGCTTGGAAAAGGGCAGAGGATTGCCATCCTCGGCCCCTTTAAGGGGTAATCTACACCTTTCCACTTTTTTTTTTTTTTTATAGTGTAGCTAGTAGAGCTATCAATATCACGCGTCAATAATTCACGATTATCATGGTTATTATCATAATTTTGAATAAAAAGTTATGATTCGAAAACTCCTTTTAGCAGAGTGGGTGTCATCAAAAATATCGAACTGCTTTAAGCAGTTCCTGTGATACCCAGAGGACATAACTTTTTAGTTGTAGTCATGGTAAATTGATTAACATTTAATTTTGTCATGGTGTTGCTTTTTTAAAGGGACGATATTTTTGAGGATCTCCTCGACGACATGTTCGGTCTAGATATCGGAGCCACAGATCATATCTATGATCAGCATGCTGAACTAAACCGACATCAAAATTTGTGGCAGGTGAAATGGTAAAGATCTTCCTGAATTTAAAGTAATATCAACCCCGTGACCATCTTTCCTCATAGCGTCGTTATGTAACACAATTTCAAAAAATTTATATGAAAAAAATATATATATTTTCTATTTCACCATATTCGTCATTCCATATGAGGAAATTAGTATGTTTTTAATTACTTCTTTTGATGCCATGGTCTGTAATATATATATATATATATATATATATATATATATATATATATATATATATATATATATATACACATATGAAGGAGAACATTGAGTCTTTTCATATACAACAAAGTTAAGTCCGGAAAAGCTAACAGCAATTTTCACCATGATGTAATACTAACGCATATTTAAGATTTGAGTGGGTATAGCAATTATTTAAATATAAAATGTAACGCAATTATTTAAAATATACAACTTATTGTTGTTTATCCGCGATTAAATTTTCATCAGAATGGAGTTCCGAAAGACGTTTATATTTACGACCGGAAAGTATGACCATGGCATGAATGCAACTGTATTCAACAATGACACAATAACAGTGATCAGAATCCATCAGTATGACTAGGCTGATCAGTTAAGAATGATGCATAAATTTTCTAGTCTGTATAAACTCCTGGTAAATAAGAAAATTAGTATTTAAATTATGTTATTATCAATAGATTATATTACTACTCTTGATTCGTTATTCATCATCTCTTAAAACAATTCAAGATTCAAGATTCAAGATTACTTTATTGATTTTCTTTCATGTTTTCAAAAGTTAACAAAATAAATAATCAAATTAACAACATCAGTATGTAACATAGAACATTTTGTTCAAAAGTAACAGAGAAAACAATTATAAAGAAAATTCAGGAACCAGCAAGAAGCAAAGCTTGTAAGGCGCTGGTCCCTTTAATATAAAATAGAATACAAAAGTAAGCATTTTTTTTTATTTTTTTTTTTAACTGAAAACATATTCATGAAATAATTCATAATTGAATCAATCTTAATTGAATAATTCTTGCCCCATCCCAACATGGACAAAAACTGACTAACAATGCTGTAACCACTGAGGCCAGCCTGGTTAAATATGACGTATCAAGTGAATCAATGAATTTATGAATAAAAAATAAATAAATAAATAAATAAATGAAGTAATAAATAATTCATCATTATGTTATATCCCCCGACAGATTACCTTACCACCTGGTTGTAGGCATACGGACAAGACTCTATACGAAGAGGTCATTGTTCCTGCGAACGACCACGCCCCGGCTGGGGTAGGGGATGAGCTAGTCAAGATATCTAGTCTTGATCCTGTGAGTTTACCTATAGCGAGATTAATCTGGCTAGCAGGGAGTGTTTCACTATAATTATAAGTCGTCCATAAGTTTGAAAGCTTCAAATATGAAGAGCCCAATTATTATTATTTATTCATTTTATGAGCTGATATTAGCTACAAGTTGATAATTGTAGTTATATGCCTTCGTTTTAGATGATCCATATTGTTATTAACAAACATTTTGAATGTCAAGGATATTATTAGCAACAATTTAACCGAGTATGGGAATATTATACATTCAAACGTTAGGAGGAATTAGGGGAACCCCATTTTAGATTCTGTATTTCAAGTCGCTCGTAATGTTATTCGTAAGTTACGAACAATTTTGGTGAAACTTTCAACCAATTTCGAAACTGTTTATACGTGTGTGTGGATGTAGAATATAGAATTGCATCAATGACATTGTAATACCATACATGTAATAAATGTCTTGCTGACAAGTTTTATACAGTGGGCACCAGAGGACATGAATTTCATTACAGATGATGCATATAACTAGTTTTCGGAACCCGGTGGTGTTTCACCAAGCAAAGCCGTCAAATATTTCCGTACATGTTGCTCCGTTCAGACAGGGTGCAGAAAGGCAATCTGTACTTTGAAGACCAGTGTAGAGTTTTACCAAGTCGTTCGTAAAGTTACGAATGACTTTATAAACGACTGGAACATGTTCTTGGATGCTATACTTTATTATTATTATTATTATTATTATTATTATTATTATTATTATTATTATTATTATTATTATTATTATTATTATTATTATTATTATTATTATTATTATTATTATTATTATTATTATTATTATTATTATTATTATTATTATTATTATTATTATTATTATTATTATTATTATTATTATTATTATCATCATCATCATCATCATCATCATCATCATCATCATCATCATCATCATCATCATCATCATCATCATTATTATTATTATTATTATTATTATTATTATTATTATTATTATTATTATAATTATTATTATTATTATTATTCTTGGTTTATTTAATTTAGTGTCTTGCAGCCAGTGGATGGATTGTACACAATTTACTTTTTTTTTTAAAGATGGCAAGCTTATACAAACCATAATAAAATACCTCATGCATAATCTTAGTACAAGTGAGAATAATAAAAATTAATATATCGATCAATCAGATGCAGTGCCTTGATTGCAGGAATTGTGGTTTTCAGATATGCAACGATGATACATTAGCAGGGGAAATATATTCAAGATTTTTTAATTAAATGATTACTAATCATATCATTAATCATTAAGCACAAGCACTGATCACCAATCGTTCGTAAAGTTGTTCGTAAAGCTGTTCGTAACTTACGAGCGAATTGGTGAAACGCCACCGTGGACCTATCACTGTCATTATCAATATCTGCAAAATGGCATTTGAGAGAAAAGGAGGGGTTGTTATTTTTAACGTGTCCCTTGCCTCTTCTTGATTTCTTTTCTGTAGACTGGTCAGCTTGCATTCCGGGGAGTAAAGACTCTGAACCGTATCCAATCAGTGGTCTTCCAGACTGCCTACAACACTAGTGAGAACCTACTGATCTGTGCCCCTACAGGTGCAGGAAAGACCAACATTGCCATGTTGACCATTCTGCAGGAGGTCAGGAAACACTTGGATCCCCGTGGTGCCGTCAAGCACAACGAATTTAAGGTGAGGATGCATACAACGGAATATACAAATCAGACCAGTATAACACTGAAAATCCCAATGCACTGATGACGTTGGCAAAAAAAAAGGTGGCAAAAAAACAGTGTCCCATTTTTTTTTCGATTCAATTAGCCGTCATGAAATTACATATGGCATTATCTTCACTATAAATATGCGATTAGTCCTTCATTTTTTTTAATGCGTTTATTCCAGCTTTTGAATTAGTCCATGCAAGCTTAAGTGTCAACAGTCTAATGATTTTACTTGTTACCTTTCTACTTGCTTCCTGCTAACCAGGTAACAAAAGTATAAACCCGGACAGAACAATACATTTAAAGAATCAGATGACAAAGATTATTCGTAAAGTCGTAAAGAAATTTACAGAAATTTCATTCTAATCAAAGTATTAATTATAAGATTGGTATAAAGCGTTTATCTTCCCACTTTCCCACATTTAAGGTCATTTACGTAGCCTCCGATGAAGGCTCTGGCAGCGAGAGGTGCGAACCTTCGGGACACGTCTCCAACCTTTAGGTCTCTCGGTGCGGGAACCTTACTGGGGACATGCAACTTACCAAGAAGGAGATTGAGGATACTCATGTAGAGCAGTGGCTGGCCCATAGGAAAGAGATACGATCAAACTTACGATTTATTGTAACTTTAGTACACGATTTACCATAGACTTACGATTAATATTCAATTCGTAAGATCGATCACATCCTTTATGATGTTCATTTATAATAAGATGATTTTGTTTTGAATGGTAATTGCCCCTTGCGTCCCGTTTTCCCTCGTTTATAATAGGAGTGGACTGCATTGGGAGAAAATGCCTCGTTTGCCCTGTTAGACTGTACACAATGAAGAAAGCCGCAACTACCACTGGCATATCCGCAAGTAGGTCCTTTATACATGTATGATTTTTCAGGTAAAGCTTTTTTTTTTTTTTTTTCTTGTCCCCTTTGTTGGCGCAAAAAAGGGGGTAAAAATTTAAACAAGGGCAAAAAAACCCATGTACACATATCCCCTGCGTTATAAAATCCTTTCAGTTTGGAATGATAGGCTCTTCAAAATCATTGACAAAAAATGAGAGAAAGGAGAAAGAAGAAAAAAGTATTTACAAATGAGATGAAACAATAAAAAAATCTTTAAAAATAATAAAAATGTACATGGCTGAGAACATGTTCTTAATAGAGATTTGTATCCAAGTACCAAATACTGAGTCTACGATCAAGAAACCATCTAAAGAAAATTAATAATAGCTCTTATATGGAGGCCTATTACAGGAGGAATAGCCAGTCTAAAAAAAGTCGGAGTATTTTTTAAACAATAGGACGACGGTTGGTCACGACCCTGTCAGAGTCCAAAATTGTTTCACGTTATGTGCAAATTTAAGTCTATTGCCATAGCACCTTCCTGATGTCCTTTGGCAAGACATTAACCGTTCATTTCAAATATTCGACACAGGTGTCACACTTGGTGCATTGGCAGGAAATTATTTCCTTGAAGTGAAAGCACTTACGATACACACCTTGATCGGAAAAATGATTCGCATTGCACATTTTCTATCGCCGGAGGGAAGAATTGTACGACATATATTTTTTGTTTTCCCGAAAGGAAAAGAGAAAAAACATAATGCATTTTATAACATGAAAATACGGGATGGCCCATTTCAGCGGTATTAACATAATTACTGCTGTTCTCCATGGTGTCCTTGCATGTTCGTGTTGATGCGATATTGTTTTAGCAAGAAACCAAGAGTATCATTGTATTAATAAATTCTATACTATCAATCTAGATTGCTGGTTGACAACTCCCGAGAAATGGACGGGTGACGGGAAGAGCGTTCGGTGATGTGCCCTCACTCAGCTAGTCAAACTCCTCATCATTGACGAGGTCCATTCTCCTGCATGAAGACCGTGGTGCCGTCATCGAAAGGCCTCTGTTGCTAAGGACACTCAGACAGGTGATTATCAAAAATAGACCACAGTCTTCAGGGAAAACTCTGTGAACCACTGTCTTATTGTTTGCACATAAGCCTTTAATTTTTTTCCTTTACTTGCATTGTTTCTTTCTTATTTTTCTCTCTTTTTTTTTTTTTGAAATTACTAATTATTATTATTATTATTTTCATTTTTGAGCGTCACCTGTGCCAGTGGAAGGCGAAAAGCGAACTGAATCACTGTAACCCGCAGGTCTCTCCTCCCAATATAAACTGGATTGGGGGTATTTGCAGGCGGACCACTTGCACGGGGTTTCCCCCTACTCTTAACGAAGAGTGCAGTGGGTTTCTTAACGTGGCAAAGGTGTGACTCTCCTTTACACGGGACCTCCATTTAGTCCTATCCGGGAGGGAACGGAGTGTTTTCCACGAACATGCCTGGCGTATATGAAACAGAGAGAGGGCACTTTAACACAACAACGGCAGGCTTTCAGCTATCCGCCCGAGGGTGGACTCGAACCCACGATCTTTGGTTCGGACAGGCAGGACGCTTTTACCGACATGAGCAAACTCGCCCTCTAATTCACATTTGTTGTAGCCTGTTTTTTCCAATCCAAGCAAACTATGACTGTTATCCGCATAATACTCCCTTGGGCAACGATCCGGGAAACTCCGTTCAGAACAACTACGCTGGATACCTTCTGTGGGTTAGGGTAGGAGTGGGGTAAGCCATCCTGCAAGTGTAGTTGTCCAGGTGTAGTATTCCTTAAATATAGTTGCTGATTTAGTTGTTGAAGCAAAAATAGAGTCAACTCTTTACAGGTTAATTAAAACATTCTTCGAATATCTAGAATAAATTGGTTATAGTTGTATTCAGCTGCTTAGTGTTCCTAGGTTTGTCCATTTTGTTATTTATTCATTTTTCTATATATTATTTAATTTTTTTTTTTTTCATTTGTGCAGGTGGAATCCACCAGAATCACATACGTATCGTTGATTTCCGCCACCTTACCCAACTACAAAGACGTCGCTCGCTTTCCTGCAGTGAACCTAACACGGGGACTCTTTTATTTCGACGCCCGATTTCAGACCGACCCCGGAGACGTACATCGTGGTGAAGAAGCCGGCTGGACGAAATCACGCGTTCTGACATGCGTAAGAGAATGGATGGCGTCTGCCTACGAGAAGTCCGTGATCTTGTTTGACCAGGGTCACCAGGTAACTGTTCAGTTTTTGTGATTTATTTCCTTTTAAATAAAACATTCTATTACTATTAATTGTAATAAGCCAGGTTGGCTTACTTGAACAAATTCTTCAGTGTGCAAAAAATATCACTCGCTCACCGTCGTCTTTCGTTTTCCGAGAATTTTTCCAATTATTCAAATTCTCTCTATTGATTTATTATATGATATGTTAAGGCAAAATTTGATCTAAGCTTTAGATTGTCGTGAGGAAAAAACTGCTCCAAAAATGTATTCAAGGGTATGAAGGTGTTTTTGTTGTGGTGTGTGTCAAATTCCCACGCTTGCACCTTTAACGCCGTGTTTGCTTCCGCTGTTCACTTCAAACGTATTATAGCAATCTAAATCGCTTTGCCGTATGAGCCCACATGGCTATGATAGGGAATTATCCAGTCACGCAAAAAATAAGCAGTCAGGACGTTGCAATCAACGGAGGACGATGCGCATGGACACTAATGAAAGCCACTAACAACCACGTCATACTTTTTACGACCACGTAGGCCCATATGAATGAGTTGATATACTTTTTCTTTCTTTTTTTTCTTTTTTGCTGTACTTCGACACAAGTAGTTGCCATGTGTGAACCGTATCGCCAACGCTAGGAGGGCTGACTTCTTCATCAATGACTGTCGTTGATACCATCAATTGCATCTTATAGCGGAAAATTGCAGTTGCTACGAATCGATATTGTTTATGTCACTGTACCGTAACTGTTAACCTTTCTGAATGGTGGCAACGTCTCCATGGTCCATTAGATAATCAATAATCTGTATTGCGATAATATTGACTATTCACTTAAACTTGCCCTCACAATTTTTACCTTTTAATTAGGTCATGGTGTCGTTTTTGCACGGAATTGCCACGGTTGAACGTCTGCGTTAGACTTCTTTCCAGGGCGAGGTCAAAACAACGAAAGTGAGATTGTTCAAGCCGAAGAGAGTTGATGCTCACACAGCTGCCCGTGAAGAGGTATAGAAAAAATGATGAAACAATAATAAGACATCATACCACCATTAGTAACACCGTAATTTCTAAGTATCAGTAAGCTTTCCGCAATATAAAAGGCAGCATTTATGGATAATATGAACAGCTGAGGGTACTGATATTCAATCCATCTTCTGAGTGCTCGTCGAGGGCTAAATCGTTTGCCTTCTTCAACATAGGAGTTTTGAAGGTCCCTAAGTCCCGTACGGAAAAATCTATCTGGAATAATGTGTTTGAGATTGGAAACTTGAATATATAAAACCATTAAATATCCTTTCCTCTTTAATCCTAAAGATGGTAATAACCAGTTGGGTTATATGGGTCTTTGGCTATTGTTTCTTCTTTTTGGAATAAACGATCCAGAAGAGTCCCGTAACGGCAGACTGAAAACTGTTCGAGGAGGGTTTCGCCATGCACCATGCGGGTATGCTACGGCAGGACAGCAAGTATTGGTGGAGCGATACTTCGCTGCGGACAGATTCAAGCGTTCTCCTGTTGCACTTCTACCTTTGCTTGGGGGTGTCAACCTCCCTGCTCATGCTGTCATTCAATCAAGGTATTGAACAGCATTAGCGGGATCCCAGCCTTGGTCCAATATAACACTGACCAATGGTCAGAAGGATTTGAGAGTCGTGAGGCCCACTGAGAGAAAAATTTTATGCGCAGGATGTAGAGAAAAAAACCATTAAATTACTTTTTTTAACGACTGCGTCATGGTTTTTATGAAATCTTTTAAACAATCAACAGTGGCATCATTCAGCAATAGAAAGTTATTCAGGATAAACAAGAGGGGAGCCAAATTAATAATTTTGTAACCCCATTTTTTCCCCATCTGATCATTCAGGGTACACAGTTCTACAAACAGACAAGTCCAAGTTTTGAAGACAATCGGCATGCCTGCGATTTCTGCAGAATCTTCGGTCGTGCAGGGCGCCCTCAGTACGATACGTTCGGGACGGGCTTATTCATAACACGGAAGACAAGCTGTCACTACTTAACCTCATGATGACTAAACCGATCGAGAGCCAGCTTCATTCAAGTCACTGAATATCATTCTTAATGGGGAGGTAAGCATGCAACAGGAGTCAACTTCTCTTCTGTCGTTTCTTTCTCTCATGTCCTGTTCCCCATTATCCATTATAAAAACCTAATCTTTTGTCAAATTGCTTTCAATTCTTTTACTCTGAACCTGGCTGAGGCCGACACGTCGATACAAATTTTGAAAACTTGAAACATGTCAACACTGTTTGGAGATGTGTTTGAGGGAATGATTCTGTGATATCATTCCTGGGAATCTCTTCAGAATATTATAATTTACCTTGATGAACCAATTAACAGTTTAGGCTCTCATTCTTTAAGACAGACGTTGGAGGCGCATGCGAGATATCCGGCCATCAGGTCAATTTACTACGTTTTCGGTACCAATGCTGGAAGTTCCTTTGTTAAGGAAAAACTTAGATTTATTATCGCCTCACTATAGTCATATCATATTGGATTTTTCTTTTGGGAGACACTTTTTTTTAAAATATACGGAAAGATGTTGACAAGTAGCAAAACATTGTTGGGTTGCGATTTTCATCATTTTACTATGATTGATGATTGATTATTTTAAACTTTATTTGTATTGTATTGTTGCGTTTTCTCAATGGAGATTGTTTCTAGGAACTGCAAAGCAAACGTCAAGGATAGTGTGCGTTGGTTTGAGTTACACCTACCTTATGGTCAGAATGCTAATCAAACCTGATAAATATAACCTGACATCGCAACTATCTCGCGGTACGTGATTTTTATTGTTAGGCCGTAAAATTATTCATATAATGATTGAAAGCGCCGTAAAAATATAAAAAGCAACAACAACAACATCACGGACCTACCAGGAGAACAGCCTTTGGCTGAAGTAGGTCCTCATGTACCATGGTTGAAATAAAATAAAATGACATAGTTGTGGAAGACAAATAGCGGTTATAGAGAACAAAAATGCTATGGATATTGTTTATAGAACATTTAATATTTAAAGATGGGTGTGTGCCCTGTGTTTACTTTATATTTCCAAGTACATGTAGCATACGCAGCCGACATATAAGACAATGGTTTATTTGAGTGGCAGGCAAGTTACGAAATGCTCCCGAAGCATTATAAGCTTATCGGGCTAGGCTGTTCTATGCTGCTTTGATTAATGTCCATGGTTATATTCTGTCGCCCTCTAAATAATCTTTCTTTCCTTTAATCCGATATCAACAAAATAAAGTCTTCATTTGAACCTTTTCGGGGAGGCTGGAGGACATGGACTTTAACAGTTACTTCTAGTACGGCAAATCATCATTCATATCAAAATTGCAAGAAATTGCAGTTTTCTCTTTGTTTCATTCATGTCGTAATTTTTTCCCTTATTGGATCTAAAAGCGTTGACCCTGATTCTCAAGAACTACCGGAAAGGAACTCGTGAAGACAGGTTCATCCAGAGTTCGTCCGCTTAAAATTGATCGAGTTGACGAAAACAGGTGCGATGGACTACACCGAAATGGCGGATCGCAAGCCATTACTACAATCAAGCACGGTACTATCGAACTCTTCAATGCCCTTCTGAAGAGGAACCCGGGAACGGGGAGAGATCTTAGCTCTGGTGTCCAAAGCAGTCAGGATCCACAACAGTGAAAGGTATGATAAAAGTCTGTTGAGAGCCATTGCATAAGCCAGTATATACGTGCAGGGATATTGGGCGGTTAATAGTGATAGGAATATCTAACTTCGCCCTGGTTCGAACTTTTTCTTTTGACAGCAACGCTCTGGCATAATATTTTTTTCACCACTTCACGCTACAATTTTAAAACAAATGATGACTAATCGAAAAGACTAGAAGTTCGAATGGAGCTCTGCTCCTTAGATTTCCATGCAGTCCTGAGTCTCACGTTTAAAACTTCGCAACACAAAAGTCTTGTCAAAGTCGCTACTGCAGACAAAGGCCACGATGTGTTGGCGCACGGATAGAGCTCTCCGCCTCATAATTTGGGAGGTTTGGTTCGATCCCAGCCGCGTCATTACCCACAAAAACGTCTTGCTACCCTGTTTCATTAACAAGAAAAGGATAGAGAACGTTTGATCTGTGCGCTTAAAGTGGCTGACCGGTCCCACGGATCCAATTGGGGAAAAAAAAAGAATATCCCGTTCACTTGTTTTTGTTCGGACAATAACATTTTTGAGCGTTTTGAGTGTTTTAAGATTAAATATCAGCCATTTATTTGTTTTATTTATTTAGGTTTCTAAGGACGAGATGGAAGAACTGCGAAGAAGGACACAGGAAACACGACTGCCGAAGGATACATCTGTGGGTGATGTCAAAGAATCGCCCTCAGAAAGGTCAAGTCCTTCTTCAAACAACAACATCTCAGGAGGCAACATTAAATTGCTCATCTTCTGGTCTCAGGACGACCAACATATGTCGCCACAGGTAAAAAATAGTGTGCTATATAAATTTATGGTAAAGATTATTGTGTTTAGAATCATAAGGAAAGTGAATGAAGAAACAGTTAGGGATATAAATCTGTGTATTGGGATAGTAGCAAACATCATTTGTCAGGTTATAATTGTACATAACAGACACACAAAACTTAACCTTGATATTAATAAATGAAATGGCCTACAGAGAGACAATTTATAGTAACACGTTGGATAGTACCATGATATTAATGAAAATGCACATTTAAAGAACAAAATGACAATTACTCTTTAAAGATAATTAAAAACTATGAAGCACAACCACTCTCCATAGTCTACCCTACGAGAACTGTTATATCCAATTTGTGGTGGTTTATTTAGTCAGCAGACGAATTTGGCAAAAGTCGATTCGGAATTTTAACCATTTTTAATTAATTAATCTTACCCCCACCCCAACCTCTATTTCTCTCTCTCCCTTTATCCCCTCATTCCTGGCCCTTCTACATTGTATACCTCTTCTAGCTCCACCCTCTTTTCTCTCTCTCTCCTCCCTCTGTCTCTGACTCCCTGTTTCTGTTACAAATATTTTTGGGAGAATTTTTTTTTGTCTCTCTTTCTCTCTGTCTTTCTCTGTTCCTCTCATATCTTCCTCACCTCAGAACTGTGCCAGGATCATGAGGGCTTTGTTTGAAATAGCCCTTCACGAAGGCGGCCCTCAACTGGCGGCTAACGTTCTGACCCTGAAATAAGTGCGTTTTGATCAGCGCTTGGTCCTCGAAGAACCCGCTACGTCAACTCAAACACGCGATTTGAACAGACTCCTCAATGCACTGGGGACACATTCGATTGAAAGTAGACTTCAGACCTTGACGCCTGAACAAATAGGTTCGTCTGAAGAGTTGATTTTATATGTATTACTATAAAATATCTTGCTTGAAGAAATATCATAAAGTCAGTACTTCAAAACAAGATTTCTGTAAACAGTAAAATGAGAAAAGAAACCGTGATGAATCGAAAAAACACCCAGAAATCTCATTGCAAAGACTCCATGGCCTGATAAGAATTATTATTATAACAATGATTCTTAGTTCCAGTATGTTCACTTTGTTATTGTTTTATTTCTTTATTTTGATAGGCGGACATCGTGCACGAATTTCGAAGCGAAAGTCGGCAAAGCAGAGCGCTTATTGCCATCGCTGGGAACGCATCAAGAACGCAGCAGGCAGTTCCCTCGGTCTACCAACTAGACGCAACGGTCCAGCCGATCTCAAAAACCGTCGTCAGGATCCGCGTGAAGATCACTCCTGATTTCACACTGGGAACGACCCGGCTACACGGCTATGGAACGAGCTGGTGGATTTGGGTGGAGAGTTTATCCTCTGATTAAGATGTACCATCACGAGTTCTTCAGTGTCACAAAGCAACAGGTTTGGACATAATGCCAAGGAAGGGGAAAATGGTTAAAGGGATCCGCGGGTTAACATTGAATGAGATTCAAACTTGTAATTTATTGATTTAGCTCATTTTGCCAAACATGATTGTTAAACATATGTCAGTCAGGGATTCCTTGAAAATAACCGATCGATTGCTTTAGTATCAAAATACTTTGATTAATATTGAAATTTTGACAAACCCTTACCGAAACGCCAGACGGCACGCCTTCCACTGAGGCACAGAACGTTCAGATTATTTTTGTGTTATGAGGTTCCCGTACCCCAACGCTATGCCGTCCTGTCAACTGAAGTTGCGACTGAGCCTCAGTAAATCTTGATCCTTGCATGGCCGTATGGGTTACCTCGTTTGTTTTTCACTGTTTTACAGAGTAAATGACTGCTATTTGTGATTCTTATTTGCTCTGAAACCTGCAGTAAGTAGTTTTGTAATGCGGGTCAGAGCAATAGAATTTTACTCCTTTTAGGCCCTTCCGCACTTGTTTTAGGAAGGTCACTTAAATAACTTTAAGGAGATAATAATGATGTCCTCATTTGCTCAGTTAGAAACTCCTCTTGATTTAATTTTTATTAAAAATTCAGAGATTGAAGTAAAGTCCTCTGTATGGAATCGAACACACCTTGGCTTCGTTTCAGAATTATCCTAATATTCATTGACCTGAGACAGCAATCCGGTATTGACGCTAACTCAAAGCCTATTTTGCGACAGATTCAATTTTTCAATCTTAAATATAGGCTATTCTTTTGTTATAGTATCAAAAGATTCCAGAATCTTAACTCTTTTGATTTTCATGAATGTATTTGTGATTAATCGCTTAATAAAATGAAGAACAAAATGGAATTTGGTAAACATTAGATTTAAAAAGTGTGATAAAGGCTGGGAAAATGATTGCCATTCTTTGTTTCAAATCTGTCTAATTATTGGAAAATAATAACTAAATAGCAAGACGCGTACGCATTGATCCCATGGACCACTAGCAAACCCCGATGTGAACACTTATTCAAATCCAATCGCCAAAGCTAAATTAACTTTACGATTAATTCTGTTGTCTAGGTTATCGGTGAAGAAGAGCAAGAATGGACCTCACCTTATCAGTCGGTCCCTCGGGAAAGCTCCCCGCCGAATGCAGCGTCAAAGGTGTGTCGGATGATTGGCTGGGTGCAGAGAGAGTAGTTTCTTTTTGCCTGTGAGAAGACGTGGTCCTACCGAAAGAAAAACATGCAAAATACAATGGTAATTAATCTACATTACAGCTCCTGTTACTTCTTTCTTTCTCTTTTTTGAAAATGTGTCTTATATTTATTTTATGTTGTCTATTGATATCAACCTCTGAATTTACAGCTGTAAGTCTGTGTGAATAAAGTCTTCTATTAAATTCAAATCAATTATGTTCAATTCAATACTTTTTTTTTAAATCGCTTATAACTTTCAAATCAGTGGAGATATATATTTATCATTTTTTATTCCTCTTTCAATCTTTTCATATTTACAATGATGAATCAAAAAATGATGTTTGTAATTAAATAATAGTTTACAAAAGAATTTTTTAAAAAACATATGACATTGCCCACTCCTCTCTCAATCCGTTTCTTCCCCCCCCCCCCCCTAGTTTCAATTATCTTGACTAAGAATAGTTTTCCCTCTTTTACTTTTTTTCCCTTAAATAGTGTTTCGTGACTTAAAGGCCAGGAGAAAGCCCGAAAAACCCTATCCACGACTGCTCTCACAGAATCCAGCATATCAGCAGATATTCCCTTTCGCGAATTCAATCGGCTCCAAGTAAACAATTCAATTCAATCAAATAAATTTTTCATTTCCCACTTTGATGACATACGAATAACATTTTTACATCTACTTTGATTTTCCTTCTTTTATCCTCTTTGGACGTATATATTTCGAATTATTTTTTGAAAGATTACACTTGGTAACAATCTAGTTACAGTTATAGACTTTTCACCTTCTTAGGGTCCAAATCACAAGAACTACTTTTTTTTTAGTTGATCCATGCATTTCCGCTAATATTGTATATATATTTCTTGAAGGTTACTTGTAGAAACATGAAAACATATTTTTAAAAAAATCTGCAGGCCATCTGTTCCTTAATTACACTTGTCTTATATATCTCTTTGTATTTATTACAATGAATAAATGAACTTACAGGCGAATTTAAAAAACAAACTACTCTTTGGTCTATCTTTTACTATATATCTTTTAAAATCTTTTAAATATATCTTTTACCGTTCATACTATTCGGTCAATTGTTTTATTTTCATAAGGACAAACTTATAGTCTAAATTTTGTCTATATTTCCAAACCATTGCTGTGTGCAGAGAATGGTCTTCACCAAGCTGTACACGGACACAGGATGCAATTTTCTGATAGGTGCAGCCGGCGGAGCGGGGAAGATTGCTATCACCGAAATAGCCATGCTTGGAGCATTCAGGGCCCAATCAGATACCAAGGTATAAAACGATCTGTATTTTACACTTCAAATGTTAAAACTTTAGATAAGTTATTATCATTATCTTGAAATTGACATAATAGATTCCATTATTTCATGGCCTTAAATATTTCGTAATGTGCTGTATTACTTTACATTTTGTGACCTTTACTTGGAATTTCTAAATTGATAGTTATTGTAGTAAATGCTTTGAAAAGTAATTTGGGTCCATGTATCTCATAACATGAATTAATTTAAGAGCAGATACAATGGCGGATCCAGAGGGTCGTAACAGGTGTGCGCCCCCCTCATTTTTTTTTTTTTTTTTTTTTTTTTGAGAAACCACTTTTTGACAGTACAAATGTTAAAATTTTCAAATGTAATCCACATTACAAATTTTAGGTCTGTGCCACCGCCAACCTGTTTTTCAAATCCTGGGGCCGTCGCTAATATATTGAACGTATATTTAAGTTTTGTCTTGTTAGCTCTAGAATAACCATTTTGTTAACTGTCAGAGGCATTCTTCTAATGTCGTGCCATCTTTCTTTAGGTTGTTACATTGCACCCCTGAAGTCTCTTCTCCGTAGACGTTTCAAGGATTGCGAGCCCGATTCGTGACATGTTAGGGAAGAAGTAAGTTCAGAATTAATCTTGAACGACTATTTCTTTGAATGTACATCAAATTTATTTTTAAAAGAAGAAATTCTGCGCCAAATATATATTCTATAGAGACGATTAACATTAAAAGAATACAATACATAACGTATCAAAATATGACTAAATTAAATTTCCGTATAATCTCGGTCGACAAATTTCGACTTCAACACAAAATGAAAAAATGTATTAATTTTGTTGTTGCCAATCCTTCACTTGTCACTATCTTCTTTTGTAGAGATCTACATGTTGAGTGGTGATATAACTCTGACGTAGGAACCATCAAGAGAGCTGACATCATTGTGACGTCACCAGAAAAGTGGGATGCTGTTTGTCGCAGAGGGCAGAATATTGAAGACGTTTCCCTCATCATTCTAGACCAACTTCAATTTCTGGGTAAATATTAATTGATAAGCGTTCTATAGCCTATGATAGTATACTAACTATTCAGTGTATCTGAGTGCGCTTGTTCCGAATTTTACATGAGCGCGCAAGAGGAACCGTTCTATTCAGCGACGCGAAGCGGAGTTTAATAGAACGGTGATATTCATTCAATCCGATATCAAGAATCTATGTATGTGTTGTGTAAAGTCTTCTTTTAACATCCATATTTAAATTAGCCAAGCTAGGATAATGCTCTCAAGCATTCAAAATTGTTTTCTAACCAAGTCCTACTAGTTATTGACCTAACTCACTTTCATTATTTTTTCACTATTTTCTTTGTACTTTTCTGTGGAATATTATATTTGTTTTTTCATCTTTAATCTCAAATTAATATGTAAAACATTCATATTCGCTTTTCATCTTTTATCTAAAATTTTAAGTAGAACATTCATATCCCTGTTTTTATCGTTTAATCTCCAATTTCTCTGCAGAATAATATATTCAGTTTTTTTTTATTTATTGGCGGGGTCACATTATTAGATTTTTATTTTGTTTTTTTCATCTATATTATGCATATGCCTCGTATCTTACTTATTCTCTTTCAGGTTCCGAATGTGGGCCTGCTATCGAGTCAATCGTAGCTCGCACAAAGGTCCCTTCACGCTCCAGATCAACGTCCGTATTGTCGCTCTGTCGACTCCGATGTCGAACACCTTGGAAGTTGCGGAATGGCTGGATGTGAAGAGGTACATGGTATATAACCCCCCCCCCCCCCTCTCTCTTCTTTCTCTCTTCGAGAGCCGATAAAGAAATTGTCATAGACCCGTTTTTTTCAAGTCAAATAGATCGTGATTAGTAAAGTGTTTAATTGTAATATTCATGCACTTGATAATTTGTCTGCCCCCCCCGGTGAAAAGAAAGTAAATAAATTTTTAAAAAGGAAAAAGAGATAAACCTGATCGCGCTCCCCCTAACCCCCCCCCAATATGCTTATCGCTCTTCCAACGTGTCGTGAAAAAAAATTGATTGTACCTTTTTTTCGCCCGGTGAGACGGGAACCAAAATAATTGGTGTACCAAAATCTAACACCAAAAGAAGCTAAAAGATGGTGTTACTGCTACCCTGTTTGGCTTTCACAAGAAAGGGAAACAACGTAGTCCACGTCGCTGCTCAGTATCAGACAGTGGCTGCCGGGCCACGATAAATTGGGCAAAAAGAATTTCCATTCCCCTTTTGTTTCAGAAATAAGCTTTTGATTTTTTTCTCTCTTTTTTTACATAAAATTCTATGCGTAACTTTATGAACGACTTGGTGAAACACCCTCCCCGATGACATTATTTACACATTATCTGTACTCATCAGGGTTACTTCTACACTTCGCGGCATCTGCACGTCCTGTTCCTTAACGATTCGAGGTGGAAGGTTTTCTCAAGGGAAGTACTACCACAATCGAGCTGCACATGACAAAACCAATGTTCCAAGGTAACGTCAATTCACAAAGTGGTCCTTAGGGTGCTATCTCACTTCGCTTAGACGATTCCGCGACAGAATAGAAATTATGTCTCCGCGACGGATAAATAGTATTAGAGACGTCTCAGGACGTCTCCGAGACGTCTCGGCGACAATTTATGAAAAAAAATCCGTCTCGCGAAATTCAGGAAACGTCTCGAACGTCTCTAATCCTATTTATTCCATCGCGGAGACGAAATTCTATTCTGTCGCGGAAACGTCTCCGCGAAGTGAGTAGCACAGAAGCGGATCTAGAGGGGGTTGGGGGGTTGCAACCCCCCCCCAAAAAAAAAAAAAAAAAAATAACCGGGGACCATTTTTAATAAATCTTATCTTTTTTTTTACAACTGTAATTTTATATTTATTCTATTTCTATGTATTTATTTCATTTATTATTATATTATTATTATTATTATTATTATTTCTTTTGGAAGGGGAGGGGGGTGGGGTGGCGAACAAATTGCACATGAGTCCCTTTCCCCCCCCTCCCCCCCATCTCAGCTTTTTTGAGACACGGGCCCCGCGAAGTGACAAGCTAGGCCAGCGTTTGCGATTCTCATCCACAAATCCCCACATTAAAAAAAAAATAAATTGGGGGATTGTTGAAGTCTTTGGGATGGAAAAAATAAAAATATTTGGAATGAAAATAATATTTGAGTTTTTATTGAAACGGAATTGGGGATTTCTGTCAAAATTTGGCAACTTTGGGGATATTGTAAGTGTCGTTTGGGTGGGATTTTGTTGAAGATTTTATACCTGAGCAACTCCAAATTTTACCTCAAAATTTTCAGCTCGCGCTTCGCGCTCGCGGATACTACATAGGGTTTATAATACACAATTATCTACATTTTTTTTATATTAGAAAGTGCCCCTTTACTTATTCTATATATCTTTTACAACCCCAATTTATCGGCTCGCGCTTAGCGCTCGCTGATACTAAATCATAATACATAAATAACTCCAATTTTGAGCTAAACATTTTTCGACTCGCGCTTTGCGCTCGCAGATACCAGTTCAGTAGGGTACATGATGCACAATTAACTCAAAATTTTACCGCAAAATTTTCAGTTCGCGCTTCCCGCTCGCGGATACTAAATAGGGTCTACAATACATAATTATCTTTAAAAAAAATAATACTAGAAAGTGCCCCTTTATATATTCTATATATCTTTTAAAACCCAAAATTTTTGGCTCGCGCTTCGCGCTCGCTGATACTAAATCATAATGCACAAACAACTCCAATTTTTACCTCAAAATTTTCACCTCGCGCTTCGCTTATCCCAAGGTCCCCAATTCATTGTATCTGTGTTGTTAACTGGCCTTACATTGCAGGAAAATGCAACTTAATTTCACAAATTTTCATGGGGGTTAATTTGGCAACGACCTCTACAGTGTGTCCCACAAAAAATGCTAATGACACTTTAGATGAGTATAATATCAAAATTACAAAATTATATTGTCTATATCTTTATACCCGTAAACTACAATTCGTTTTCTACAACTGGATGAAATTTTATGTGATATGGTCCAAGAATCACAAAGATATGAGCATTTTCTCATTACACATCAAGAAACCTCTCCATCCAAGTTTGTATTCAGTACTACCGGATGTGTCGAATAAAACAAACACAAGTTTCATCATTAATACTTTGAAAAATATTTCAGTAGTAATTATGAAATTCATATCAGTGTAAAGTGCAACTCATTAACATTTTAGTGATACCTCTCTCAGCTCACCAATATCATGTATCACTGAACCCAATTGTTTTAAATATATCTTGCAAAATTGTGAGTGGTTCACTTTAACGCTCATTGATGATCAAAGTTGGGTTTCCTTTGAAAAACCTTTGAATAACGCATCTCAAGGAGCATGAAAGTGGACACTCACAATTTTGCAAGACTTATTCAGAGCAGTGGGGTTCAGCGTTGCGTGATATTGGTGAGCTCAGAGAGGTATCATTAGAATGGTAATGAGTTGCACTTCACAGTGATATAAATTTCGTAACCACTACTGAAATATTTTTCAAATTATTAATGATTGAACTTAGGTTTCTTTTATTCGATTTACCCGCTACTACTTAATGCAAAACTTGGATGGAGAGGTTTTCTGGCGTGTGATAAAAAAATGATCATATCTTTGTGATTCTTGGACCATATCACATAAGATTTCATCCAGTTGTAGGAAACGAATTGGAGTTTACGGGTGTAGAGATATAGTTAATATGATAGTGTAATTTTAATATTATACCCATCTAAAGTGCCATTAGCATTTTTTGTGGGACACACTGTATACCAAAAATAGTGGTGTTTTAGATGCAAGAAAACGCCATTTTCACACCACAGGATTTTCAAAAAATTTTCCCTACTGTGGGAGGGGGGACACCACCCTCCACACCCTCCACCCCTGCTCGCTCCGCCTCGCTGCTTACTCGTCGCCTACGTCTCTCTCGCATACCACCCCAACCCCCCCTTTATAAAAAGGCTTGGATTCGCGCCCATGTAGCAAGCCCTAACTTAAACCGTAGCTTAAAAATGTGGTTCAACTATCATAATGGACAACAAACTGTGACACAATCGGTCTACGTTGTTTTGTTCGTTAGGCCTATTATGTTTACTCATACTGGATTCTGGAAGCCTGCTTTAATGGTTAGGAAAACGTTTGTACTTCCCAGGAAGTTTTTAGTAGTTTTGGTACCAAAAATTCTGATGAATGGAACATCAACTGTTCGAGATTGTGTCACATTTTGCTACTCATAATTAAACTACAGATTTAACCCTCTTTGTGCTATTCTTGGAAAAGGTGAGTGAAAATTTTGTAGCAATATGGCTAAAAAGCACAAAGAGTGTTAAGCCGTGGCTTAATTTAGGACACCTTTGTGAATACGAGCCGATGAGTTTGAATCTAAGCAACTTAGAAAGTAACGTAGAATGTATACATCAGAAAGCCAGTATAACAATTAGCATATCTGCTGGCTAGTCCCTGAAGCAACTCGAATAATTTCATCATTTTTTTTTTTATTACTCAAAATGACCACTTTCTAGTTTAGATAAAGATATCTTTGACCTTTAAAGTATTTTAATTATTGAATAAGATTAACAGAAAACGTCATCTTAAATATGCCAAAATTTGAGACAAGGCTGCAGAGAATGGCAACTCCAATTCCCTGCCTTGTCCACCTGGATTTTTATTAACGTTAGCTGGATATTGCTAAATATGTAAATTAATTTCATTAATTGAAGTTATATTTTGTTGTTATCTGATATTTCATGTACAGATATCAGGTCCGTTGCCCGTAAGAAGCCCGCCATTGTCTTCGTATCGTCCAAGAAACAGACGACCGCTACGGCTTTCGAACTCATCGCTTGCCTCCGAACAGAGAAGGATCCCAAAGTATGGCTTCATGACATGACAAATGAAGAGGTAGGATTGAAATTCAACTTCTTTAAATTTTTGACAAATAGAATGTAATTACTTCTAGGACACAACAACCACCGAAAGCTACCACTAGGATTACTACCCGTCAGACAACTTCCCCCCAGCTTATTAACCCCGGACAGACTACCCACTAAGACAACTAGCCTGGACAATTGCCCATCCAGGACAGTTACCCCCTAGGACGACTAACCCCTGATAATCACCCCCTATATAAGAAGTTTAACTCTGGTGTGTAGTTTTTAGTCATAGCGAGTAGACGTTCACGATGTTGGTTGTCCTATTAAAGGATTGTTCATGAGTTTAAATCTCTTTAATAAGTGCCCTTTTTCTCCCCTAAAAAAAAAACCAATCCCATAATGTTGTTTCATCATGACCCATTTAAATGCATGATTGAAATTCATCTGAAATAATTTAAATTTAATTCTAATGCTATTTTTTCGAAAATACTTGTATCTGCTTAGTAATCAAGGTCAATCAATAACATGTAAAATAGAATCCCAATTTGATTATTCTGTGGTTATTTAAATCAATTAACAAAACTTCCGTGCGGTCTTTTTCCTATAGATCACTGATGTGGCGAATGGTATCACGGATGAAAACCTGAAGCTCGCCCTAACCTTTGGAGTTGGCATGCATCACTCTGGTCTTTCAGTAGAAGATAGACGGATAGTAGAGCAACTATTCCGTGCCAAACACATACAGGTAGTAATATTCATGGTTGTATTGATGATGATGATGATGATGATGATGATGATGATGATGATGGAAGTAATGATAATTTTGGTGGCCCCTTTTTATAAGCTCTGCTTTCTCCGGGGTCACCAAACCATCATTGTATTTTTGTAGAAATGATATTTCTTTAACTCTAATTTGTTTTTAAATGACGGTTAAATAAATAAATGAAATTAGATCTTTTTAAAAAATTAATCGTAATCATGTAAAACGACAACAATAACGATGTTGATGAATTCATTTCGATTCGATTTAATTCAATAATAATACTGAATCATTTTTTTTTAAATCTATGGAGCCTTTTCTCTGCGTCACAGAAAAGACATTTTTATGCCAATGTGATCAACTTTGCAAGCTCAAACAGATTCTATTCTTGATTTCAGTAATAACAATACAAATAATATGGCATGTGCCACTGTGATTTCGCTTCCTATACGGCTTACAAACTTTGTAACAACCATGACACACACTAATGACGAGACAATCAAGATCTTCTTTATTCCGAAATTTTACATGAATATTTTTTATTATTATTATCTTTTATGATGTATGTTTGATTACTTTTAATTTTTTGTTGTCATCAAAATGAAACCTCAATCCATCCTACTAATAAAAAAAGTTACATGAAAAGCATGTATAGGAGCCTTTAAGTGTAATATTCTATCATTTTCAAATGTCACCCACTCAACCATTAGGTACTCGTAGCTACCAAGAATCTAGCTTGGGCGACTGATCTGCGTGCTCGTTTAGTGGTTGTCAAGGGAACGGAACAATATGACGCCAAAACTGAGCGATACGTCGACTTGCCGGTGACAGGTAATTAAACGCATCTTCCTTCTAATGTAGACCGCTACTCCGTTTCTTTCTTCTTCTTCGTCAATGCAACTACTTATATGTCAGGGGCATCTATTCTTTGTTTGCACATCTCAGTTCTGTGTGTTCAGAGTTGACTTTTTACTCCTTTCTGTATTGCTTTTGAATTTTGTGATGTATTGTTTTAATAATTGTTCACAGGGCTTGTTGAGTGATTATAGAATGGAGTGGCAAAAAAGCAAGAAATCTTCTGTATTAACACCATCATTTTTCTTTTACGGTGTTAAAGCGTACACTGTAAAAAAAAAAGGTAACTCGCAAGAAAATGAGTAAACTAATGCTTTACTCCCAACGGAGTAAATTTTGTTTACGCTTAACAGAGCTAGTAAAAAGATAACGCGCAAGAAAATGAGTAAACATAATTATGCTTTAGTCCCAACGGAGTAAATTTTGTTTACTCTTAACAGAGTAAAAAGGTAACTCGCAAGAAAATGAGTAAACTAATGCTTTACTCCCAACGGAGTAAATTTTGTTTACGCTTAACAGAGCTAGTAAAAAGGTATAACTCGCTAGAAAATGAGTAAATTAATTGTTTACTCCTTTCGAAGCTAGGAATGATACATAGATGACTAAAAGTTACTCTTTTCTGAGTAACATTTGGCTCTACTGCATGAGTAATATTTTTTACTCAATTTCACGCGAGTTACCTTTTTGCTCAGTATTGGGTAAGATTTTACTCATTTTTTTTTACAGTGTATACTTAACGTATACGGTAGGCCTATTCATACGAAACTAACACTTTAGTTTGTTATATTTCAACAGTTGAATATCCCTTGAAAATAAATTTGTGGAGACTTTGTAGGATTTATTTCATACTATTATATATTTTTTAATACAGAGGCCTACATGTCATTCAATTTGTTAAATACTATCTTAATCTAGATATGAAGAAATCAATAAAACGATAAAAATCAAATAAAATGTATTTCTCTGTTTCTCCTTTATTCTCCGGTATTACATGATTTTGGTCTTAACCTATAAATTTCATGGTAACAAGATCAGAATTTATCAAAATGCATGCCTGCCATGTTCCTGATTGATGAATAAAAAGCTTTGATTTTCAGGGCGATTCCATGCTTTTGTTGTTTTTGTCTCTTTGTATTTTCTGTTATTTTCGTGTCCCGAACAAGACAGTACTATTTTTCAGTTCTTTTACAAAGGATATGTAATCGAGTCAAGTGAAGTCTTGGTACTTGTGCCCCCTTCTGGTACTACTTGAGGAACATCATCGATCAAAAAAATATTTTATTATTTTCATGTAAAAATGTGTTAAATGTTTTCAAAATGTCCCGAACGACACAGCATGGAATCGCCCTTCATCTTTATAATTCAAAATAAAAACAAATATTTAATACATTTTAATTACATCATATACTTCAAACAATACAATGAATATCAACGATGCATTACATGCAATTAAAACAAAAATAATTGAAAATTTGGGGAAATCAACAATGGAACAGCATATAGGTGAAATAAACCATTCAGTCAATCAATCAATCAATATTTAGTATTGTGTTGAGATGTGTTTACAATTGCTTTGATTTTATCATAATGGACCCATTCTAATGTTGAAAATGGATTTAAACTAAATGAAATCAATTTTCTATATCTCTCCTTCAGATGTCCTTCAGATGGTAGGTCGAGCAGGTCGTCACCATGGTGACTCCAAGGGGACAGCGGTCGTGATGGTCCACGAGGTCAAAAGGCAGTACTATGAGAGCGTACTTGAAGAATCTATGAACATAGAATCCGGGTAAAATAATATTCTTTCTTTTAGCATAGATGGTTTGGGGCGAAAGCAGAAGTAACTTCAAAATTGGCGGAGTAAAAATGAAGGGACAAGGCATCAAAATAGCACAAAATTACTCTGAATGAATAACTGAATTAATGAAAATTTTGATAAGCCGGGTAGGAGCAAGGTACCGGTTGCAATTATTGACTATTATATCCGTTTTTTCAATTGGTCCGTTCTAAATGTACAGATTTAGTCATGACGCTATGTATTTACCTTATTGTAAATTGACACTGAACGGTGCCAACTTTGATTAGCTTACCTATTTTGTTGGCTCCATTTACATAATACAATTAATATTCATACTGTATAATGTAATTTTTAAATATTGGTATACAAACTACAAGACAATGAACAAAATAGAAGGGAGAAGAGAGGAATTGGGAAAAGTGCAAATCTACTAAAATATTCAGGCAGAAAGAGGGGGACAAAGAGATGGAAATACGTGCAAATCTACCCTAAACAGATAAATATTTATTACATTTCGTATGGCAATGTTTTCTTTGCAGACATTCAATAAGCTCACTGGCGAACCACGCTAACGCCGAGATCGCTACTGGTGACGTCACAACCGTACTGGAGGTTGAGGGCTACATCAAGAAACTCTTCTTCTTCCGCAGACTCTCCTCTAACCCAAGGTATTACCGAGATATGATACAATTGGTTTCTGAAATCATGTGGACATCATATGAAAATTAATTAATTAAGTCCCCTTCTCCCTCCGCTCCTACAGGAATATCCCTAAATTATTATTTTTGTACTTGTTTGGGAGGATGTCTGAAATTTCTATTGACATCAGCTTTCTTCCCTTTTGCTGTTTTATCGTGTTTTTTTTTTGTTTTTTTTTGTTTTTGTTTTTTTGTGTGTTTTTGTGGTTTTTTTTTTTTGTTTTTGCTTTGTTGTTGTTTTTTTTTTTGTTTGTTTTTTTGTTTTTTGTGTTTTTTGTTTGTGTTTTTTTTTTGTTTTTTTTGTTTTTTTGTTTTTTTTTTTTGGGGGGGGGGGTGGAGAGAAAGAGAGTAGTTTTCGTACCTCCTCTAGACCACACCTCCTCTACCATATACCTTCTCTAGACCACATTTTCTTATCAATCTTCTAATTATCCATGTATACCCTATGTAGCTTTTACGGCGTGAAGGACTCCCATTCCAGGCACAACCACAGATCCTTTGTGTCAACGCACGGCCCAGGAAGTATTGATGAAAACTCATGGATGCCGAGTGCATTACCACAAAGGTATGGAATAACTAGATGATTTTTTTTCTCTTCAAGACAAAACTCTGCATCGTATCCAGTTTGCTGATTGCAGAAGCTGAGAATATATAAAAAAGTGATGAGCAGATGTTAATTTATAGAAATCATGTACAAAACGAAAAATAAATAGGAGTTTGTATTCAGAATCTGTTTGTAGTTTCATCTCCATTTTTAGATTACATTACCTACAAGGTACTACATTTAGGCTAGAACGTTGTTGGATATTGGTAAAAAAATAACTTTTACTGAAATGAATGTTATTTTTATAAATGTGTGTTTCTACTTTCAAGTACTTCTTTGTAATATCATTGTGAGCTTATTTAATTTTATTTCGCGCACGCTGCAGGCAACGAGTTAGCCATAAGTGATGCGGCCAGACCCCTAGGCAGGATCGCAGCAGAGAACTACGTCTTACCAGCCACAGTCCTGAAATACTAGTCAATTCACCAACGACCAACTACTAGCTGAACGCTCTACAGTTCTTTGTCGGTAAAGAAGCTGTACGCTGTGGTGCATAGGTTGGTGATGATGATAATGGCAATTGATGATGATGAGATTAACAATATTTATAATGTTGATGATAATGATAGTGATGATGAGGGAAAGGATTTAGACCTATGGTGGTCATGACGACGATGAAGATGAAGATAATGTAAGTATTAGGATGGTAATAGTTTTGGATAAATGACAGTGATGATGATTGTGATGATGACGGTAATGATGATTAGGATGATTAGATAGGATGACAAGTGATTTTGATGACGGTCGTCGTCGTCGTGATGTTTGATTAATGATGTTAATGATGAAGATGATTATGATCATGTGGACCGATATACTTGCTATTCTCTGTTTTATTCCCATGCTAGGAGGCAGGGAATTGTAGCAGCACACTTTCCATTCGGCGACATGAGGAAGACCGACAGAGCGCGTGAACAGGTATAATATCATCATTACAGTTCATTACCAGATCATATATAGGATATGTAGTAGATGTTGAAGTAGTCATAATAGGATCTGTAGTAGATGTTGAAAAGTACTAGTAGTACATATAGGATCCATAGTGGATGTTGAGATCATTCGATGGTACTGGTAGTTCGGATCTCGTACGTGAGGAAATAATAGATAGTAATGTTGGACTAGTAGTCATAGATCTGTAGTAGATGTTGAAGTACTAGTGTCAGTATGTGATATTATAATGTACTCTGAGTAGCTTCATATAGAATCTGTAGTAAGATATTGAACGTACCTCATAGCAAGATACCAGTATAGTATGATAGATCCTCTTGTTATTCCGAGAGCGTCTAGTAAGATCATCATAGGATCCATAGTAGATGTTTGAAGTACAGGAGTGGTCATATAGGATCTGTAGTAGATATTGAAATACATGTAGTCATATAGGATCTGTAGTTGACTGTTTGAAGTACTACGTTCCATATAGATGGATCCGCATAAGGTAATAAGATTTGACCAGTCACTATGTAGTCCGTCAACGTGAGGATCAGTAGAGTACTTGAAGTACTAGTGTTAGTGCTATAGTAGACATCCATAGTAGACTCGTTTGGACCACGTCCGACTAGCCTAGTCGGCACTACTAGGACCTGTATAGTAGATTATTGAGAGTATAGCTACGTCGACTAGTAGGATCCATAGTAGATGTTAAAGTACTAGTAGTCATATAAGATCTGTCGTAGATGTTGAAGTACTAGTAGTCATATAGGATCTGTAGTAGATGCTGAAGTACTAGTAGTCATATTAGGATCCATAGCAGATGCTGAAGTACTAGTAGTCATATAGGATCTGTAGTAGATGTTGAAGTACTAGTGGTTATATAGGATCCATAGTAGATGATGAAGTACTAGTAATCATAGGATCCATAGTAGATGTTTAATTACTAGTAATTATATAGGATCCGTAGTAGATGTTGAAGTACTAGTAATCATATAAGATCCATAGTTAATGTTGAAGTACTTTAAGTCATATGGTTCAGAGTAGATGATGAAGTGCTAGTAGCAACATATGCAATGTGAGGAAGGGCCTTTAGTTGTGTGGAGGATCTCTGGTTGATGATAAAATATTAACCTGGCGTGGATTCAAGGACCTCTAATATTCTCTAAACTGAAAAGCCTTTTTAAATATTGTCTAAAATTTAGTAAAGAATTGGCATTGAAACATCCTTGATCTGCACCTGCTAGTTTTCATACAGCATTTGCTTAATAGACATAATGACCTAATATATAGTAAGTACCAATTTTATTGAAACCCTGGAATGTGGTGATTATACTCCTCTGTTATGATAAAAGTATATTTCATTATTTAACAGAACCTTCTTGAAAATGCTGCCGCGATGCTACAATAGTCTGTCTGTACGTGCAAACCTGCATAGACCCCACACCAAGGCGTATATCCTTCTTCTTGCCCACATCACTCGGCCAGAACTCCCAACCATTGACTACAGGATGGACACCAGGGGCGTCTTGGATCGCATCGTCAGACTCATTAATGTAAATAATTATGATTTAATGTTTGTGATAAAGAAGTTGAATTCTCAATTTACGTCCAAGTTTATAATAATGATAATTTAAGGATTTAGATAAAAATGATATCAAATTGATTATAATGTCTGTGCCATGATGCGATAACTTACCGCTAGTAATGATGGATATTGATAATTTTTCCCCCTCATAATTATGACTACATGACTAGATAATAGTTTGAACATTAACATATATAGCGCATTTAACAATACCAACATCCAATAATTACTGTCTACAGTTTGTTTACCAACACTGAAATTAATATCAAGAAAAGTATAGATTAAGCTCTTCAATAATATAGGCCTAACTTGATTGCTTTCTCATGGTCACGCAACACTGACCACCAGTGTCTCTTTAATAGGCTATACCTGATTTATTCAAACACCAGGTAGGGCAGTTTCACAGTTTCAGAGTAAATGCATATGCATTACAAAGTACATGAATACGATTTTTACACCGACCTCAACTTTGCTACCGTAATAAATTTTCCACTCATTCAATTACTTTTTCAAACCCTAGGCTATGGTGGAAGTTTCTGGAGAGAGAAGATCGTTCTCTGAGATCTTACTGAGTATGCATATGGGACAGTCCATCATGCAAGCTAGATGGGCCGATGAATCTCCCCTACTCGCTCTCCCTCATATCACTCCAGCTCTCCTCTCTGGCTTTAAGACTAGGTAAGAATTTAAACCGAAAGTCCGACAGATGCACTTCAAGGACTGGTAAGATTGCATTCTTAAATGATATAGGGAAATATCAATTAAAGAAATTGTCTTTGATGGAAGTCATTGTCCAACTTTCGGGGCAGGTATTTTTTATATTTATAGATCGATAATAATATTATAATAATAATGATAATAATAATGATAAATTTCGACATTAAAGATGAATAAATGACTGATGAATTTAGGGACCGATGTGTTGGCTCAGTAGAAAGAGCTTCTGCCTCATAATCGGGAGGTGTGGATTCGATCCGCGTCATTCCAAAAGACGTTAAAAATGATAGTTACTGCTACCTTTTTTGGCGTTCAACAAGAAGGGGATAGAGCAACGTCGATCTGGCGCTCCTCAGAGGCTGCCGGGCCCACGAAAACAAGGGTACAAAAAATTTACGTTTTCCTTTATTTCTTAAAATTAATTTTTGAGCATTTTTTTTGCAGTGGTGGAGGCAAATGTGTTTCAAACATAGTTAATTATGACCGAAATGAAACCAAAATAGTCCAACAACACCAAGCAATTCTTCATATGTTTGTATCCCACCGCTGCCACTCACTTATAAGTAATTTAACAAAAGAAATAAAAAAATAAATAGAATAAATGTTCCAATGTATATGAAACCCAGGATGCAGTATGCAACCAATTTCGACGCCAATACGTTGAACTAACTCCATCATAATCATTTCGCTTGTAGTTTTGAGCTACCCTGAGCAAAATGCTCAGGTATTAGCTACCGGGATTAAGGTTTCGCTCTTTCGACATCCTCTAAAGTAAAGTATGACCGAAAGTTAACAAAATACTCTGTATAAAAAAGACCTACAGTAGATACCAGGGTTACCACATTCACTGACGTGAAAGCAGGAAAGCATACATTGTTCCATAATGGGCGTAAGTTCACACTGGGGTATGGGTATTCATAGAGTGTTCAAATTGCAGTATTTGGTTTCACATTGTGAATTCATACTTCCTCGCTATGTGAAGATGTAAAAACGCTCATATTTTACAGTGTATTCACACTGTGATTCACATTTTTTTTTCGCATTGTGATTTGTTTCAGTACAATAAAGCAGCCCCAAGCATAACTTGGGATTATAATAATTATGTTTTGTTTTTCTTTTATGAAGTGAGGACAAGAAGGGCAGTAGAGACACCTATGATGAATCGTTGAGAGAGCTTATTGAGGCCTGTGGTGGGAAAAAGGACCATCTCCAGTTAATGCTGGAAGATAGACTTGACCGAGTTCAGATCCAAGAGGTAATCAAATAAAATTACTGCAATGCTTTATCTTAGAAAACGGCCTTTGCTGTCGTCGTTGCAACGGCACAATATTGTGCGATTTTCCGACATATCAATATGAAGATTTCACAACACATGGCTAAGGACTCAAAGTTATGAATATTTAAAAAAAATGATTTACAGCTGTCAATCATTTTATATATATTTTCATAACTTCAGCATGCAATAAAATATTTGTTTGTTGCTTTATGTATTGAATAAAAATGTAATTTATATAATTTTTAATTATCCGTTACATGTTTTTTTAAATATAAATGATAAATCCAATTTTCTTGTATCTCCTGTTAAGATTTGGGATGTCCTACAAAAGCTTCCAAGGGTCAAGATTGACCTGTCAATCAGCGAGTGTTCCTCACAACCTACAGCTAGCTCTAGGCGTGGGACCAAGGCACTCCCAATAACACGTAAGTATAATAATGCAGTGGCAAATATATATTTTGGGGCGGACAAAATTATTAGGCCCTACATTGATGAATAATAGGAGCAGAAAAAAATGTTATGCTTTGTATACGATTGTATGGCTACATAATGAGGAACTTACTTACCGTACATGAATGAACCAAGGGGAAAAAATTATTTTATTCATGGATCAAAAGTGGTAAACTGTGTAAACCTACTATAGAGTTATAAAAACGAGATTAAGTCAACATGGTGCATAGGTAACATTGGCATTATGGAAAAGTGCCTAGATACGTTAATTTTGTATGGACATGACTCAAATTTGTCTATACTTTTTTAATTATTCTCATCACCCTAGGTCTATATTTTATCATATCATCATTAAATAATTATTTTTTTTAGAATTCATTATCCTGTTTATCAGTATATTTCCAGGGTTCACAACATGACTTG
>CALNVZ010000218.1:14119216-14136906 GCA_940671915.1 Paracentrotus lividus
CCTATAATCTCGCTTTCGACAAAATTCACTTCCAACACAAAATGAAAAATGTATTAATTTTGTGTTGCCAATCCTTCACTTGTATCTATTCTTCTTTTGTAGATCTACATTGTTGAGTGGTGAATATCAACTACTGACGTAGGAACCATCAGAGAGCTTGACATCATTGAGACGTCACAGAAAAGTGGGATGCTGTTGTCGCAGGGCAGAATATTGAATGACGTTTCCCTTTCATTCATTCTAGGACCAACTCAATTTCTGGGTAATAATTAATTAAAAGCGCTTATATAGCCATATGAGATGTATACTAACTATTCAGTGTATCTGGCGAGTGGGCCTTGTTCGAATTTACATGAGCGGCAATGAGAACCGTTCTATTCAGCGAGCTGTAAAGCGGAGTTTAATAGAACTGGGATATCATTCATATCGATATCAAGAATCTATGTATGTGTTGGCTGTAAAGTCTTCTTTTAACATCCATATTTAAATTAGCCAAGCTAGGATAATGCTCTCAAGCATTCAAAATTGTTTTCTAACCAAGTCCTACTTATTGACCTAACTCACTTTCATTATTTTTTTCACTATTTTCTTTGTACTTTTCTGTGGAATATTATATTTGTTTTTCATCTTTAATCTCAAATTAATATGTAAAACATTCATATTCGCTTTTCATCTTTTATCTAAAATTTATAAGTAGAACATTCATATCCCTGTTTTATCGTTTAATCTCCAATTTCTCTGCAGAATAATATATTCAGTTTTTTTTATTTATTGGCGGGGTCACATTATTAGATTATTTATTTTGTTTTTTTCATCTATAATTATGAATATGCCTCGTATCTTACTTATTCTCTTTCAGGTTCCGAATGTGGGCCTGCTATCGAGTCAATCGTAGCTCGCACAAAGGTCCCTTCACGCTCCAGATCCAACGTCCGTATCGTCCCGCCTCTGTACTACTTTCGACTCGATGTCGAAACACCTTGGAAGTTGCGGAATGCTGGATGTGAAAGAGGTACATGTTATTAACCCCCCCCCCCCTCTCTTCTTTCTCTCTTCGAGAGCCGATAAAAGAAATTGTCAATAGACCGTTTTTCAAGTCAAATAGATCGTGATTAGTAAAGTGTGTTAATTGTAATATTCATGCACTTGATAATTTGTCTGCCCCCCCCCCCCCGTGAAAAGAAAGTAAATAAATTTTTAAAAAGGAAAAGAGATAAACCTGATCGCCCCCCCCCCTAACCCCCCCCCCAATATGTTTATCTCGTAACGTGTCGCTGAAAAAAAATTGATGTACCTTTTTTCGCCCGGTGAGACGGGAACAAAATAATTGGTTGTACCAAATCTAAACCAAAAGAAGCTAAAAGATGGTTTACTGCTACCCTGTTTGGCTTTCACAAGAAAGGGAAACAACGTAGTCCAACGTCGCTGCTCAGTACAGACAGTGGCTGCCGGGCCACGATAAATTGGGCAAAAAGAATTTCCATTCCCCTTTTGTTTCAGAAATAAGCTTTTGATTTTTTTCTCTCTTTTTTACATAAAATTCATGCGTACTTTTATGAACGACTTGGTGAAACACCCCCCCGATGACATTTATTTACACATTATCTGTACTCATCAGGGTTACTTCTACAACTTCGCGGCATCTGCACGTCCTGTTCCTCTAACGATCGTAGGTGGAAGGTTTCTCAGGGAAGTACTACCACAATCGAGCCTGCAGCCATGAACAAACCAATGTTCCAAGGTAACGTCAATTCACAAAGGTGTCCTTAGGGTGCTATCTCACTTCGCTTAGACGTTTCCGCGACAGAATAGAAATTTTGTCTCCGCGGCGGATAAATAGTATTAGAGACGTCTCAGGACGTCTCCGAGACGTCTCGGCAACAATTTATGAAAAAAAAAATCCGTCTCCGAAATTCAGGAGACGTCTCCGAAACGTCTCTAATCCTATTTATCCATCGCGGAGACGAAATTTCTATTCTGTCGCGGAAACGTCTCCGCGAAGTGAGATAGCACCCTAACTTAAACCGTAGCTTAAAAATGTGGTTCAACTATCATAATGGACAACAAACTGTGACACAATCGGTCTACGTTGTTATGTTCGTTAGGCCTATTATGTTTACTCATACTGGATTCTGGAAGCCTGCTTTAATGGTTAGGAAAACGTTTGTACTTCCCAGGAAGTTTTTAGTAGTTTGGGTACCAAAAATTCTGATGAATGGAACATCAACTGTTCGAGATTGTGTCACATTTTGCTACTCATAATTAAACTACAGATTTAACCCTCTTTGTGCTATTCTTGGAAAAGGTGAGTGAAAATTATAGCCATATGGCTACAAAGCACAAAGAGTGTTAAGCTGTGGCTTAATTTAGGACACCTTTGTGAATACGAGCCGATGAGTTTGAAACTAATCAACTTAGAAAGTAACGTAGAATGTATACATCAGAAAGCCAGTATAACAATTAGCATATCTGCTGGTTAGTCCCTGAAGCAACTCGAATAATTTCATCATTTTTTTTTATTACTCAAAATGACCACTTTCTAGTTTAGATAAAGATATCTTTGACCTTTAAAGTATTTTAATTATTGAATAAGATTAACAGAAAACGTCATCTTAAATCTGCCAAAATTTGAGACAAGGCTGCAGAAAATGGCAGCTCCAATTCCCTGCCTTGTCCACCTGGATTTTTATTAACGTTAGCTGGATATTGCTAAATATGTAAATCAATTTCATTAATTGAAGTTATATTTTGTTGTTATCTGATATTTCATGAACAGATATCAGGTCCGTTGCCCGTAAGAAGCCCGCCATTGTCTTCGTATCGTCCAAGAAACAGACGACCGCTACGGCTTTCGAACTCATCGCTTGCCTCCGAACAGAGAAGGATCCCAAAGTATGGCTTCATGACATGACAAATGAAGAGGTAGGATTGAAATTCAACTTCTTTAAATTTTTGACAAATAGAATGTAATTACTTCTAGGACACAACGACCACCGAAAGCTACCACTAGGATAACTACCCGTCAGACAACTTCCCCCCAGCTAATTAACCCCGGACAGACTACCCACTAAGACAACTAGCCTGGACAATTGCTCATCCAGGACAGTTACCCCCTAGGACGACTAACCCCTGGTAATCACCCCCTATATAATAAGTTTAACTCTGGTGTGTAGTTTTTAGTCATAGCGAGTAGACGTTCACGATGTTGGTTGTCCTATTAAAGGATTGTTCATGAGTTTAAATCTCTTTAATAAGTGCCTTTTTTCTCCCTGAAAAAAAAACCAATCCCATAATGTTGTTTCATCATGACCCATTTAGATGCATGATTGAAATTCATCTGAAATAATTTAAATTTAATTCTAATGCTATGTTTTCGAAAATACTTGTATCTGCTTAGAAATCAAGGTCAATCAATAAGTAAAATAGAATCCCAATATGATTATTCTGTGGTTATTTAAATCTATTAACAAAACTTCCGTGCGGTCTTTTCCCTATAGATCACTGATGTGGCGAATGGTATCACGGATGAAAACCTGAAGCTCGCCCTAACCTTTGGGGTTGGCATGCATCACTCTGGTCTTTCAGTAGAAGATAGACGGATAGTAGAGCAACTATTCCGTGCCAAACACATACAGGTAGTAATATTCATGGTTGTATTGATAATGATGATGATGATGATGATGATAGAAGTAATGATAATTTTGGTGGCCCCTTTTTATAATCTCTGCTTTCTCCGGGGTCACCAAACCATCATTGTATTTTTGTAAAAATTATATTTCTTTAACTCTAATTTGTATTTAAATGACGGTTAAATAAATAAATGAAATTAAATCTTTGGAAAAAAATTAATCGTAATCATGTAAAACGACAACAATAACGATGTTGATGAATTCATTTCGATTCGATTTAATTCAATAATAATACAGAATCATTTTTTAAAAATCTATGGAGCCTTTTCTCTGCGTCACAGAAAAGACATTTTTATGCCAATGTGATCAACTTTGCCAGCTCAAACAGATTCTATTCTTGATTTCAGTAATAACAATACAAATAACATTTGAATAATATGGCATGTGCCACTGTGATTTCGCTTCCTACACGGCTTACAAACTTTGTAACAACCATGACACACACTTGACGAGACAATCAAGATCTTCTTTATTCCGAAATTTTACATGAATATTTTTTTTAATTATTATCTTTTATGATGTATGTTTGATTACTTTTAATTTTTTATTGTCATCAAAGTGAAACCTCAATCCATCCTACCAATAAAAAAAATTACATGAAAAGCATGTAGGAGCCTATAAGTGTAATATTCTATTATTTTCAAATGTCACCCACTCAACCATTAGGTACTCGTAGCTACCAAGAATCTAGCTTGGGCGACTGATCTGCGTGCTCGTTTAGTGGTTGTCAAGGGAACGGAACAATATGACGCCAAAACTGAGCGATACGTCGACTTGCCGGTGACAGGTAATTAAACGCATCTTCCTTCTAATGTAGACCCCTACTCCGTTTCTTTCTTCTTCTTCTTCAATGCAACTACTTATATGTCAGGGGCATCTATTCTTTGTTTGAACATCTCAGTTCTGTGTGTAGTGTTCAGAGTTGACTTTCTACTCCTTCCTGTATTGCTTTTGAATTTTGTGATGTATTGTTTTAATAATTGTTCACAGGGCTCGTTGAGTGGCAAAAAAGCAAGAAATCTTCTGTATTAACACCATCATTTTTCTTTTACGGTGTTAAAGCGTAACGTATACGGTAAGCCTATTCATACGAAACTAACACTTTAGTTTGTTATATTTCAACAGTTGAATATCCCATGAAAATAAATTTGTGGAGACTTTGTAGGATTTATTTTATACTATTATATATTTTTTTAATACAGAGGCCTACATGTCATTCAATTTGTTAAATACTATCTTAATCTATATGAAGAAATCAATAAAACGATAAAAATCAAATAAAATGTATTTCTCTGTTTCTCCTTTATTCTCCGGTATTACATGATTTTGGTCTTAATCTATAAATTTCATTTTAACTTATTTTCTACATGGTAACAAGATCAGAATTTATCAAAATGCGTGCCTGCCATGTTCCTGATTGATGAATAAAAAGCTTTGATTTTCAGGGCGATTCCATGCTTTTGTTGTTTTTGTCTCTTTGTATTTTCTGTTATTTTCGTGTCCCGAACAAGACAGTACTATTTTTCAGTTCTTTTACAAAGGATATGTAATCGAGTCAAGTGAAGTCTTGGTACTTGTGCCCCCTTCTGGTACTACTTGAGGAACATCATCGATCAAAAAAATATTTTATTATTTTCATGTAAAAATGTGTTAAATGTTTTCAAAATGTCCCGAACGACACAGCATGGAATCGCCCTCCATCTTTATAATTCAAAATAAAAACAAATATTTAATACATTTTAATTACATCATATACTTCAAACAATACAATGAATATCAACGATGCATTACATGCAATTAAAACAAAAATAATTGAAAATTTGGGGAAATCAACAATGGAACAGCATATAGGCGAAATAAACCATTCAGTCAATCAATCAATCAATATTTAGTATTGTGTTGAGATGTGTTTACAATTGCTTTGATTTTATCATAATGTACCCATTCTAATGTTGAAAATGGATTTAAACTAAATGAAATCAATTTTCTATATCTCTCCTTCAGATGTCCTTCAGATGGTAGGTCGAGCAGGTCGTCACCATGGTGACTCCAAGGGGACAGCGGTCGTGATGGTCCACGAGGTCAAAAGGCAGTACTATGAGAGCGTACTTGAAGAATCTATGAACATAGAATCAGGGTAAAATAATATTCTTTCTTTTAGCATAGATGGTTTGGGGCGAAAGCAGAAGTAACTTCAAAATTGGTGGAGTAAAAATGAAGGGACAAGGCATCAAAATAGCACAAAATTACTCTGAATGAATAACTGAATTAATGAAAATTTTGATAAGCCGGGTAGGAGCAAGGTACCGGTTGCAATTATGGACTATTATATCCGTTTTTTCAATTGGTCCGTTCTAAATGTACAGATTTAGTCATGACGCTATGTATTTACCTTATTGTAAATTGACACTGAACGGTGCCAACTTTGATTAGCTTACCTATTTGTTGGCTCCATTTACATAATACATAATTCATACTGTATAATGTAATTTTTAAATATTGGTATACAAACTACAATACAATGAACAAAATAGAAGGGAGAAGAGAGGAATTGGGAAAAGTGCAAATCTACTAAAATATTCAGGCAGAAAGAGGGGGACAAAGAGATGGAAATACGTACAAATCTACCCTAAACAGATAAATATTTATTACATTTCGTATGGCAATGTTTTCTTTGCAGACATTCAATAAGCTCACTGGCGAACCACGCTAACGCCGAGATCGCTACTGGTGACGTCACAACCGTACTGGAGGTTGAGGGCTACATCAAGAAACTCTTCTTCTTCCACAGACTCTCCTCTAACCCAAGGTATTACCGAGATATGATACAAGTGGTTTCGGAAATCATGTGGACATCATATGAAAATTAATTAATCAAGTCCCCTTCTCCCTCCGCTCCTACAGGAATATCCCTAAATTACTATTTTTGTACTTGTTTGGAAGGATGTCTGAAATTTCTATTGTCATCAGCTTTCTTCCCTTTTGCTGTTTTAGCGTTTTTTGTTTTTGTTTTGTTTTTGTTTTTGTTTTTTGGTTTGGTTTGGTTTGGTTTGGTTTGGGTTTTTTTTTTGTGCTTTTTTGGGGGTGTTTTTTTGGTGTGTTTTTGTGTTGTTGTTGTTGTTGTTTTTTTTTTTGGGGCGGAGTTGCCGATAGAAGAGAAAGCAGAGTAGTCTCGTACCTCCTCTAGACCACACCTCCTCTACCATACCTTCTCTAACCACATTTCTTATCCAATCTTTCTGTTATCCATGTATACCTATGTAGCTTTTACGGCGTGAAGGACTCCCATTCCAGCACAACCAGATCCTTTTGTGTCAACCACGGCCCAGGAAGTATTGATGAAACTCATGGATGCGAGTGCATTAGCCACAAAGGTATGGAATACTAGATGATTTTTTTTCTCTTCAAACAAAACTCTTCATCGTATCCAGTTGCTGATTTGCAGAAGCTGAGATATATATAAAAAGTGATGAGCAGATGTTAATTTATAGAAAATCATGTACAAAACGGAAAAATAAATAGGAAGTTTGTTATTCAGAATCTGTTGTAGTTTCATCTCCATTTTTAGATTAACATTACCAAAGGTATACATTTAGAGCCTAGACGTTGCTTTGATATTGGTAAAAAAAACTTTTACTGAAATGAATGTTATTTTTATATAAAAATGTGTTTCTACTTTTCAATACTTCTTTGATATATACATGTGAGCTTATTAATTTTATTTTCCGCGCACGTGCAGGCAACAGCTTTAGCCACTACATGTGAGGCCAGACCCCTAGGCAGATCGCAGCAGAGAACTACGTCTTACCAGCCACAGTCCTGAAATACAGTAATTCACAACGACCAACAAATCACTAGCGCACGCTCTCAAAGTCTTGTCGGTAGAAAGCAGTGGTGATGGTGGTGATGATGATAATGGCAATGATGATGATGAGATTAACAATAGTTTATAATGTTGATGATAATGATAGTGATGATAGGGAAAGGTTTAGACCTATGGTGGTTCATGACGACGATGAAGATGAAGATGATGATAATGATTAGATGGTAATATTTTGGATAATGACAGTGATGATGATTGTGATGATGACGGTAATGATGATTTAGGATGATTAGAAGGTGACAGTGATTTTGATGACGGTCGTCGTCGTCGTGATGATGATTATGATGTTAATGATGAAGATGATTATGATCATGTGGACGATATCTGACTATGTCCTCTGTTTATCCCATGCAGGAGGCAGAAGAATTTGCAGACACTCCAGTTCGGCCGAATGAGGAAGACGTGAACAGGTATAATATCATTACAGTCATTACAGTCATATAGGATATGTAGTAGATGTTGAAGTAGTCATATAGGATCTGTAGTAGATGTTGAAGTACTCAGTAGTCATATAGGATCCATAGTTAGATGTTGAAGTACTGGTAGTCATATAGGATCTGTAGTAGATGTTGAAGTATAGTAGTCATAAAGGATCTGTTAGTAGATGTTGAAAGTACCAGTAGTCACTATAGTATGTTAAAGTACTAGTAGTCATATAGAATCTGTAGTAGATATTGAAGTACCAGTAGTCATATAGGATCCTTTGATATTGAAGTACTAGTACGTCATAAAGGATCCATAGTAGATGTTGAAGTACTAGAAGTCATATAGATCTGTAGTAGATATTGAAATACATGTAGTCATATAGGATCTGTAGTTGATGTTGAAAGTACTAGTATCATATAGGATCCATAGTAGATGTTGAAAGTACTAGTAGTCATATAGATCCGCAGTAGATATACTGAAGTACTTGTAGTCGTATAGGATCCATAGTAGATGTTGAAGATCTAGTAGTCATATAGGACTGAAGTAGATATTGAAGTACTAGTAGTCATATAGGATTTCCATAGTAGATGTTAAAGTACTAGTAGTCATATAAGATCTGTCGTAGATGTTGAAGTACTAGTAGTCATATAGGATCTGTAGTAGATGCTGAAGTGAAGTACTAGTAGTCATATTAGGATCCATAGCAGATGCTGAAGTACTAGTAGTCATATAGGATCTGTAGTAGATGTTGAAGTACTAGTAGTCATATAGGATCCATAGTAGATGATGAAGTACTAGTAGTCATATAGGATCCATAGTAGATGATGAAGTACTAGTAATCATATAGGATCCATAGTAGATGTTGAAGTACTAGTAATCATATAGGATCCGTAGTAGATGTTGAAGTACTAGTAATCATATAAGATCCATAGTTAATGTTGAAGTACTTTAAGTCATATGGTTCAGAGTAGATGATGAAGTGCTAGTAGCAACATATGCAATGTGATGAAGGGCCTTTAGTTGTGTGGAGGATCTCTGGGTGATGATAAAATATTAACCTGGCGTGGATTCAAGGACCTCTAATATTCTCTAAACTGAAAAGCCTTTTTAAATATTGTCTAAAATTTAGTAAAGAATTGGCATTGAAACATCCTTGATCTGCACCTGCTAGTTTTCATACAGCATTTGCTTAATAGACATAATGCCCTAATATATAGTAAGTACCAATTTTATTGAAACCCTGGAATGTGGTGATTATACTCCTCTGTTATGATAAAAGTATATTTCATTATTTAACAGAACCTTCTTGAAAATGCTGCCGCGATGCTACAATAGTCTGTCTGTACGTGCAAACCTGCATAGACCCCACACCAAGGCGTATATCCTTCTCCTTGCCCACATCACTCGGCCAGAACTCCCAACCATTGACTACAGGATGGACACCAGGGGCGTCTTGGATCGCATCGTCAGACTCATTAATGTAAATAATTATGATTTAATGTTTGTGATAAAGAAGTTGAATTCTCAATTTACGTCCAAGTTTATAATAATGATAATTTAAGGATTTAGATAAAAATTATATCAAATTGATTATAATGTCTGTGCCATGATGCGATAACTTACCACTAGTAATGATGGATATTAATGATTTATTCCCCCTCATAATTATGACTACATGACTAGATAATAGTTTGAACATTAACATATATAGCGCATTTAACAATACCAACATCCAATAATTACTGTCTACAGTTTGTTTACCAACACTAAAATTAATATCAAGAAAAGTATAGATTAAGCTCTTCAATAATATAGGCCTAACTTGATTGCTTTCTCATGGTCACGCAACACTGACCACCAGTGTCTCTTTAATAGGCTATACCTGATTTATTCAAACACCAGGTAGGCCAGTTTCACAGTTTCAGAGTAAATGCATATGCATTACAAAGTACATGAATACGATTTTTACACCGACCTCAACTTTGCTACCGTAATAAATTTTCCACTCATTCAATTACTTTTTAAAACCCCAGGCTATGGTGGAAGTTTCTGGAGAGAGAAGATCGTTCTCTGAGATCTTACTGAGTATGCATATGGGACAGTCTATCATGCAAGCTAGATGGGCCGATGAGTCTCCTCTACTCGCTCTGCCCCATATCACTCCAGCTCTCCTCTCTGGCTTTAAGACTAGGTAAGAATGATTTAAACCAAAATTCCGACAGATGCACTTCAAGGACTGGTAAGATTGGATTCTAAAATGATACAGGGAAATATCAATTAAAGAAATTGTCTTTGATGGAAGTCATTGTCCAACTTTCGGGGCAGGTATTTTTTATTTTTATAGATCATTAATAATATTATAATAATAATGATAAGAATAATAATAATAAATGTTGACATTAAAGATGAATAGATGACTGATGAATTTAGGGACCGATGTGTTGGCTCAGTAAAAAAAGACGTTAAAAAGGGTAGTTACTGCTACCTTGTTTGGCGTTCAACAAGAAGGGGATAGAGCAACGTCGATCTGGCGCTCCTCAGAGGCTGCCGGGCCCACGAAAAAATGGGTACAAAGAATTTACGTTTTCCTTTGTTTCTGAAAATTAATTTTTGAGCATTTTTTTTTGCAGTGGTGGAGGCAAATGTGTTTCAAACATAGTTAATTATGACCGATTGCCAAATGAAACCAAAATAGTCCCACAACACCAAGCAATTCTTCATATGTTTGTATCCCACCGCTGCCACTCACTTTAAGTAATTTAACAAAAATAATAAAAAAATAAATAGAATAAATGTTCCAATGTATATGAAACCCAGGATGCAGTATGCAACCAATTTTGACGCCAATACGTTGAACTAACACCATCATAATCATTTCGCTTGTAGTTTTGAGCTACCCTGAGCAAAATGCTCAGGTATTAGCTACCGGGATTAAGGTTTCGCTCTTTCGACATCCTCTAAAGTAAAGTATGACCGAAAGTTAACAAAATACTCTGTATAAAAAAGACCTACAGTAGATATCAGGGTTACCACATTCACTGACGTGAAAGCAGGAAAGCATACATTGTTGCATAATGGGCGTAAGTTCACACTGGGGTATGGGTATTCATAAAGTGTTCAAATTGCAGTATTTGGTTTCACATTGTGAATTCATACTTCCTCGCTATGTGAAGTTGTAAAAACGCTCATATTTTACAGTGTATTCACACTGTGATTCACATTTTTTTTTCACATTGTGATTTGTTTCAGTACAATAAAGCAGCCCCAAGCATAACTTGGGATTATAATAATTATGTTTTGTTTTTCTTTTATGAAGTGAGGACAAGAAGGGCAGTAGAGACACCTATGATGAATCGTTGAGAGAGCTTATCGAGGCCTGTGGTGGGAAAAAGGACCATCTCCAGTTAATGCTGGAAGATAGACTTGACCGAGTTCAGATCCAAGAGGTAATCAAATAAAATTACTGCAATGCTTTATCTTAGAAAACGGCCTTTGCTGTCGTCGTTGCAACGGCACAATATTGTGCGATTTTCCCACATATCAATATATGAAGATTTCACAACACATGGCTAAGAACTCAAAGTTATGAATATAAAAAAAAAAGATTTACAGCTGTCAATCATTTTATATATATTCATAACTTCAGCATGCAATAAAATATTTGTTTGTTGCTTTATGTATTTAATAAAAATCTAATTTATATAATTTTTAATTATCCGTTACATTTTTTTTTTATATAAATGATAAATCCAATTTTCCTGTATCTCCTGTTAAGATTTGGGATGTCCTACAAAAGCTTCCAAGGGTCAAGATTGACCTGTCAATCAGCGAGTGTTCCTCACAACCTACAGCTAGCTCTAGGCGTGGGGCCAAGGCACTCCCAATAACACGTAAGTATAATAATGCAGTGGCAAAAATATATTTTGGGGCGGACAAAATTATTAGGCCCTACATTGATGAATAATAGGAGCAGAAAAAAATGTTATGCTTTGTATACGATTGTATGGCTACATAATGAGGAACTTACTTACCGTACATGAATGAACCAAGGGGAAAAATTATTTTATTCATGGATCAAAAGTGGTAAACTGTGTAAACCTACTATAGAGTTATAAAAACGAGATTAAGTCAACATGGTGCATAGGTAACATTGGCATTATGGAAAAGTGCCTAGATACGTTAATTTTGTATGGACATGACTCAAATTTGTCTATACTTTTTAAATTATTCTCATCACCCTAGGTCTATATTTTATCATATTATCATTAAATAATTATTTTTTTTATATTCATTATCTTGTTTATCAGTATATTTCCAGGGTTCGCAACATGACTGTCCCCCCCCCCCTATTTTTGGAAACTATTCATTGAATATGCATATCGGAAACATTTCGGCTGTTCCCCCCCCCCTCCTTTATTCCCTCCCCCTTATTTTCAAATCCTGGGTCTGTAGTGTTTATTGTGTCATGTCTCGCTGATAGGTCATCCTGGCAAGACTGCAAGCACTTTAACAATGACCGCTCAGCCCAACGAAGAATACACACTGCATGTCAATCTACGACGGGTCTAACCAAGGAGCAAGGGTATGAATCAATTAATGAATAACTACTACTCTTAAAAGATAAATACGTAAAATTGTATATATATATATATATATATATATATATATATATATATATAGTAAATAGTGGTAGAAAAATACGCGTCGTCATGGGATAGATCAGTACCACGTGACCTACCTTCAAAAAGTTATATTGTACATATGTACAATATAACATTTCGGTTTTTGTAGGGTACAAGCCGTGTTAATGAATGGAGAGAGTATCGATTCTATCGTTTGTCTCATTGCGCCAGCGCGTATAATAACAGTAAATGTTGCGCACAACAGCTTACAACAATGGATACACGAGCAACAAAATACGTCACAATAGTTAAATTTGCACCAAAAATTTGGCAAAGATAAAACCAGATGAGGCAAGGTCAAAGATCTAGGGGTCTATTTACTATAATAAATAGTGAACGCTCCATCTTGCAGCATTACTGGACTATATGAACTCCAAATACTAAATTATCCCTCGTGCAGATCTATTTCTCCTCTGCCTGCGGCCTCGGAGTAACAAAATCTGCACTCGGGATAATTTAGTATTTGTCGTACCTATAATCCAGTATATTGCGCGATAGATTGTACACTATTTATATTTATTTATTTATATATATATGAAATAAATGAAACAAAAATACAGTAGTGAATTAATGGGAGAATGATGTAGAGCAAGGAGAAAACACTTATAGAAGTGCAATTTACTGATACATTGTTGACTTCCTTTTTGGCAACCCCCCCCCCCGATTTTAGCTCTTTTTTCTGAGAGATAATTTTCCCTTGAAGCATACAAAGATTTGAAAGTTCATCTCGCTTGAGAGTGCTAAAATGATACTTTGGGTGCAGTTCAACAGTCCCCCCCCCCCGGCCGATGTGCATCCACTATGTAAGCTCGTAAAAAGTGCTGATTTTAGCCTTTGAAGTTCTAAAAAAACACTTCAGTTTTAGTTTTTGGGCTATACAAAAACTGATAATGATATAATTATTATAAATTACAATAACTATTTTTAGCCATTATTCTTTACTGGATCTCACTCTCCCAATTTTAGAGGATGTCACATACCCCACGCTACCCTAAACCCAAAGAAGTTGGCTGGTGGCTGGTTCTTGGTGAGGGTAACAATCTTCTTTCCTGGAAGAGAATTGACCACGTCTATGGCAGGACGAGCGTTGACCTGCCATTTCAGATGCCTGCGAGAAGGGGTAACATTTTATTGTTTAAGAATATAACAAATTAAACAGTTACTGTTTTGTGGCGTAACTTGAAAAACATTCCATTTTAAATGTTTCCCAACACACTCTGTTGTGGAGTATGTTCTAGTACTGATAATTAGTAATATCGGATTGAGATGTGCAATGTGTCTTTTTGTTTATAGGACGTAAGCACGAAGTTTGTCTCGGCTTTTGAAATCGGATATGAAAGTGGGCCTTCCTTTTTTCAAACATTGTTTACTAATTTTGATAAAGAATAACTTGAGACGTTTGTATTTATAATCTTGAACATAATTTTCAGAGGATGTATGATACAGTGCAGGTAAAATAGTTTGAGTGTGATATAATAATAGTTATGCTATTTATGATAATGAAAATATCATTCAAAGCCTCATGGAATGATAAGCATGCTAAAAAGATAAGAATAGAAAAAAATATTATCCTCTAAAAAAATTTTTTTTCTTTATCAGGTACTGTAGAGTGTTTCCTCCACCTAGTGAGCGACTGCTATCTAGGCCTTGACCGTCAATTCCGAATGCCGTTTGAACTGAAGCCAGCAGCCATCAGATATTGAGATTTTGGAGCAGTGAGAAAAGCTTCACATCCCTGATTCGAACCATAATCACAAGAAGCTCTTAAAGCGAGATCAAACTGACCAACAGAGTGTGTGGTCTTCTATTATTTCTCAAAGTTTTTTTTTAATAGCCGGTGTTGAAATAATACCTTTTGAAATATCAATGATACAATGAATAGATTGGCCTGTAATTTTATTTTGTATATGGAAATAAAATGTTTTGAAGGGAAAATACTTGTTTGCTACTCGGTAACATAATCATTGCGGTGTATTGAGCAGTGATTTAGTGTGTTATCATTCAAGACGGCCCATAAGATAAGACTAAAGAGCTCAGAATGTTGCTTTATGGGTTAGTTGAAGACTTTAGGTGGTACTATACAAGGCTGCTGGGTTTTAAACTCTGGGTCTAAATTAAAACGATTTTCCTCCTCAAAACGGGAGCGATTCTTTTTCTCCATCCTTTTAACATAGAATGTCTGTGTAAGGAAATTGTATTTCGATTCTTAAAAAATGAAATACAGTACATTGAAGATTTAATAAAATTACATTAAGATATAGTGATTGTAAAAAGTATCTTGCGTATGTTTCTACCAACATGGTTTCTACTGTTGGAGAGAAATGAATAAATTACTTGTCTGATGTATCTTGTTGTTGCCAAGTTATAGGTGTTGGGTTCGTTGGGCAAATTGTAACGTGGGAGACACAAATTTGTCATTTATATTTGTTCTGTCTGCTTTTTGTGCTGAGTCATTAATAGGCATGCCAGATATAGATATCAGTAGTCAAAATGGTGTTTATAGACAGATCATCCTTTAATGGAGAATTTTACTGACAATTAGTAAAATGTGCCATACATAGGCCTACAGTAGGCTAAATTATGAAAAATGGTGTTTGGCGTCAAAAGAAATTTGAAAGAGAGTGAATTATTCTCAATTTAATTACATTCAAATTCTTTTTTGATGGGATACTTATAAAAATGAAAAAAAAAAAATATGATATCTTCTCAAATTCAGTGTTATTATAATCCAAACAAGCATTTAAGAAACTAAAAATAAAATCTCTTCATATTAATACAGAAGTTTGTTTTTTTATTTTTGCATTACGTGTCAATATCGTATAGTGTTGCTTTATTTAATAAATTATTTTCGTCAATCATGAATAACATGTTAATTTGGTAAAGAATGCCTGTAGTGAGTTTCAGCATTGAATAATATCTATGCCTACCTGTGAGGCAAAATAATATTGATGGTTGCAATATTAATGATTAAATGTATATATAAGAATATGCTTATTTGAATGATTTTAGTGCATAATGATATTGAGTTCGGTCATATTTTTAATGGTTAAACAAAAAGATATACTCATTTTTATGATTATTTTATGAGAAAATATATTTATTTTTTTAATACTGAGTATTGGACTCCAAGTTTAAATCGCTGAAGCATTTTGACCCCAAAAGTAAGAATTGAATGTACACTGTCCGTCATAAAGGTGGAATATTTTTTTGCCGCTATAGCGACATGATTTTGCTCTGACTTTAATTTCTTGAATATGTTTGTCCCTGCTTTTACTTTTTGGGACCCTGGTTATATCTTGGACATTCTCCCAACCCTTCACGTGGACCTTTTTCCAAAAAAGTTTTGTCAACCCCCGTGATGCCCATTTTTGTCGTTTTTTCTCATTTTGGGGCCCCTTTTTGTTTTCCCGGCCGATCAAACCCCCCTCAGTCCTACCCCCATGAAACGCGACTGAGGTGTACTGTTTTATATTGTTCTTTAAGTTAAATCTATATTTCTGGGGACAGGCTAAGGTCTCTTGTCTAGGGGAGGGGTTGAAGTAAAAAAAAACGAGATTGGTGAAAATTCGGATTATTTTATTCCATCTTTTTGCTGAAAACAAAAGAAATGAAAAACCACTTTTAACCCTTAAATATCATCATTTCCCCTTAAATTTTGCTTATCCTTGATGACAAGGCTGTAAATAGTCATTATTGATAATATGTTATTTTGATTTATGTTTGGTTGAGATTTTACAATACAATTTAGAGAAGATAGAAATTTCCATGGTGTGAAAATGAATAAAATCAATGTTGAACCCCAATCAAAATAAATTTTGACCCCTCCCCTAGACAAAAGAGTCGAGCCTGTAACCATAAATCTAGATTTAATTTAAAGAACAATAACAAATCTCAACCTCAAACGTGTTTCCTTGGGGTAGGACTGGTGTGGCCTTGGTAGGTCGCGTGAACAAAAAAGGGCCCCGAAAATAAGAAAAAATGACGAAAATGGCCATCTTCTGGGGGTGACAAACTTTTTTGAAGAAAAATCCCCGGGAAGGGTTGAGTGAACGTCCAAGATATACCCAGGATCCCAGAAAGTGAAAGCGGTGACAAACACATTCAAGAAATTTACAACGGAGCAACATAATGTCGCTTGAGCCAGAAAAAAATATTCCACCTTTATGACGAACAGTGTATATCAAAATCTTGTCAACACAACAAAATTTTCAAGACGTCTCATGGTGACGCCTCCATTTATATTCCACCACTATTTTTGTTTTTTAACGTCAATATATTATAGAGACACAAGAAGACAGTTTGGTATGCATTTAATCCAACAAATTTTATTATCTCCAAACTTTCGACCCTCACGGGTCTTCTTCGGGGTTTCGAACAAATTGCGTATTGTTGCTTTAACCACTTGCTGCTAAATGCAAGAGAAGATGACAATATCTCGAAAGAACATCCTAAAGACAACATGAACCGTTGCTTGGATGGCCAAAATTGATATGTACCTATTTCTATTTCTTTTTAAAAAACAGTAAGAATATACCGTCGATAAAGAGTCCAGAAGAACCCATGGAAGGTTGAAAATAAATTGCTAATGTGTATACAATGTATTTCTTGTGTAAGTTGAATGTCTTGTAGGATACGAATAAAATTTGCCAATTAAAGATTATGGTTCCCCCCCCCCCAAGACAACAATATATACCTACAGTGCATTTGAAACGCAGCACAAGTTTCTTATACCCTCCAAATAGTAATGACAGTTTTAATGTTTGTAGGGAAATAGACTCAGTAAACGTTGTATTCAAGAAATGGGCGCTTGCTCTTAATGCAAATCATCTTTGTGATGTGAAAATGGTAAAATCTATACAGTTTTAAGTTCAAGTTCAAGTTCAAGTTCCATTTATTCATTTCATCATTAAAAAAAATATCTACATAACAAAATAAGCATCAAACATTTATATATAACAAATTATTTACAAACATGATTATTATGCCAAGGTATAATGTACAAATTAAACA
>CALNVZ010000218.1:14149575-14172435 GCA_940671915.1 Paracentrotus lividus
TTCAGGTATTAGGCTGCCGTGGGAAATGCTGTATGTAGCTTTAAAGTAAAAATAAACAGAAGCATCTATGAATGGATATTTTGTTTGTTGTGTGTGATTTTGTATGTTGTGACAATCATCTCGTTTTAGCGAGCTTCTCATAGGCCACAACACACTGATATTATTGTACCGGGTATGTTTGCAACATGAAAATAGTGTACAGTGATATTAATGTAGGCCTTACAGAAATACAGGACATTATTGTCACCACGTTTTATGAATCTCACAATGTGACTCAATGTCCGCGCTTGATCATGTTCTGTTTAACTTTGCCAAGTGACAAGACTTGTAATGAGTCCTGGTTTTGGCTTTCCAAGTCTCCTATCGAGCTTTACTCCAAAAACTACACCACTGTTACAAATATGTCCAAGTAAAATGTGCATAATTGTAAAGGTTGTCTTGAACCCTAGTGTGATACAAGTAAGATCTTATCTTAGCCAAATCGCATGCGTGATTTTGCATTTTTATTGAAAAACAAAGCTAGAGATAATCTGTTTTTTTGAGTTTATGACAAACATTTTTCAATCTTACTATACATTTTTCATGAGGCCTAATCGCCATGAATCAAAGTGTGGGCCTTAACATAAGTGCTATTAGAACTGGTATAGTGATCCAAATCGCCGTACTGTAAACGATACTTGTCAGGTGGGAATCTTTCCACTATGAAAGTTCCTGTGATAATCAGAAGCGTTCTAGACAAAAGTGTATAACCTGGTGGAACAAGTTATACAATTTGTTAATTGGCAGTACGAACAGTTATCCCTATGATGTCAAGAACTCGTAGCTTTTCCAATTAATTTATTGTGTTTCCAAGAGAGGCAAATCCGGCCTTAGGCGCGTCGGAGCAGATGGTCCAAGCCCAGATCGTCCCACTGCCAACAGGGCAGCTTGAAGTCCGCCACCGGGTACACCTTCATATACTGTCGAGACTATGCTATCAATACATTGGATATAACAATTCATCTGAGTATTGAAAGGAATGTCACAAAGATCTACTCACACATTATCTTTAGTGCAAGTGGTGTGACCAAATATAAATCTTTTCGGTTTTTGTGCCATCCTGTTTCTCTGCTACCAAACTACATGTGATACACGAGGTTTAAGCACGGTACTATTTTTTTCATCATCAATGATTAGTTTTCCAAGACGAGAATTACCTGATGGGGAATTATGACGACATCATGACCTTTGACCTTCTGATGCCTCCATAGCATGAGTAATGTTAGTGAATTGTACGTATGGGACCAGAGGAATCAGTGTCTTATCTCTTCAGAAAATTTCAAACTCCCGAATAGCTCTGACCTGAATAGTTCATTTCCAATTGATGTTTAGAGTTTGTGTGGATAAAGTGAGATCCCAACCGCTCTAGAGTTTACTTCTGCTAACAGTCTGTCTAGTGTAATGCTCAGTAAATTTTTTGTCAATTATTAGTAAGCCTTTGTCAATTTCGAGACGGGATACCGTATTATGGACATTCTGTCTATCACACATAGGATATGTATGTATATCTGAACTTCCATATAACCAATCAAACTTCTAGTAATAGCAATAGTTTTTTCAATATGTGAAATAGCAAACAGACTCTTTTATCTACGTTTATAACAAGTGATGTGTCAATATTCATACAGAATAGGATTAATTAAAAAACTTGACATTCCCATTTCATTCATCTCTGTCATTCCTTCGTTTTGTGAATTATTCTCTACACTACAATGAATGTATTCTTGTTTTTTAAATTTTTCCATATCTTCGTCCATTACCCTTTCCCACATTTTTTTTGGTTTAATTTTTTAAATCAAGATGAACCAAGATATTTTGGAAAGCAAACTATTAGTGAAAACTCCAGAAAATGTCGAATAAATCACTTTTTGGAGCACTCTTATTTTTTTTCTACATTCACTTCTGGTAAAACAAACTTCCCAATTGAATTGTGTACAATTGTCCCCTACCAACAATTTTCCCATATTGTACCATTAACAATATTTAATCAACTACTAAATTTAAAACGTTTAATTAAATGTTTAAAACTTAAAATGGTATCTCCATATAATAACATGTGACCACTGTTTCAAACTTGAAGACCTACCCACACAGTTCATGACACAATGCAATTTGTACTTCTCGGAAATACGTATTTTAAACCAAATGTTGCTGGCATTTCTACATTGGACTACATGCCTTGGACACAAGCTAAGTTGCAATTTATAATAGATTTCACCAATATTTTTTTATACAAAAAAAAAAATTGCATGGAGGGGGTGCCACGTGTCGCACCCATGATTGAATCTCACCAATTCGTTTCAACTGAGTTTCTATTGAATTTTTATAAATGTCCCATACAGTACGTAATGCTCGCCTGCATTAACATCTACTCGAACAGTTAGCTCTCCCTCAGAAGTTGCATAATTTTAAATAATATTTCTTCTTCTATAATAAAATGCTGACAGTTTGAATTAGACGCTTTCATATTCTAGCGCAACTCCTTCAAAGACAAGATGAATTTGTCTATTTCAGGGACATCTTGCGACTTGCCCGTGACAAACGCCTAATAAACTGAATATCACAGATTCATTATAGTTTACATTATTGTAGCTCAAGCAACTAGGTACACAAGGAGATACAAGGGTGGGTATCTACGAGCTTCGCGGGCTGATCTCGCGACGGATAAAGTATATACATAGAAGTCTCGATATCTCCGAGAATCTGGCAGAGAAGTGGACTCTTCAAGCCTTTTTATTTTCATAAATTGTCGCGGAGACGTCTTGCGACGTTTCTTATTGCGACTCTGAGTTTCATGATATGGAGACGCCTCTAATACTTCTTATAAGTCGTGGAGACAAAATTTTATATTCTGTCGCGAGACGTCTCCACGAAGTGAGATACACCCTTCGAGCATATTGGTTTTGCATTGTTCTGATTAGAGACTATGTGTGGTTGTTTACGATACTGGAGAGATTTGACATGACATATGTGTGTCCTGTATTCTTCATTTTAGTGGATATAAGAACCGTTGAAAACAGAATGTTTCAAGTTTCTTATTGATATAATGTTTATTACAGAACAAGTGTGTATAATCAACAATGAGACATTCAGGAGAAAAAGATTAGTCTGATGCAATTTAAACTTTTTACACCAAAGTGGGAGCACGGAAATGGACAATAAAAACGGGAGGGACAATAGGACGGTATATTTAAAAAGACCAGAAGCTAATTCTGTTCAACGAGTGGTTTATGTTAGTACATAAAAATGGTTGCATTTATTGCCTAAACAATGTCTCGGAAATTTTGGAAAGAGCAAACATGAGATACGATGCCTTGAACTTTCGATAAACATCTTACTGTTGTGTCCTATGGCCGTCGATGATATGCTCATCGCATATGGAACTAGGCAATGGATCCTGCTGCAGGATGCTACGGGGATTCCCAGGGAGAGTCAATTCCATCTATCGTCTGTATTTGTTTTTTTGAGACAATGTAAGAATATTTGAGAAAACAATATTTCAAATATTAAATCTGTTTCGGTTCCTCGTCATCACGAATGTTACTGTTTTATTGTTGTATCTTATTCTTCTTCTTAAATCGTCTATATTTAGAAATAAAATGCTTTTTTAACAACGATCGTGATAACGAAGGTTAAAATTAGACAACGTCCACTTCGACACTCGGCGATTCATAGTTACATATAATAGCTAATTTGTTATGCGCAGAAACAGTAGGATGATCCACACCGCTATCAACCGGTCATATCACTACGCAGAAATGTTACAGTCATTTGAGAATGATCTGCGGCTCCTACTAAAACCTTGCTCTTGGGAGTTCATGAATATTGAAATTTGTAACTGCACTGTATCTCCATCTTATACTGGCCGTCATTGCTTGAAAGGAAATCCATAGTGTTAACAGGAACTCAAGTATTAAAGAAGATGGTAGTGTGCTCATAAGAAGTGTCTTAATAAACGGCGCTGAATCATATCCACACTTACCCAAATCCTCGTCGCACGCGGTGTCCCACACTAAGATGTTCTCAGTACTGTCAAGCTCATACAAGTCCAGTGTATGATCTATCTGCAGAAATTAGGTCACAATAGCAGTACCAACTAGTCTAGAATATGATGTAACATGAAAGTAATTTGTTCCGATAATTATGTGAGTTAAACAGGGTATTTTATTGTGGACGACCAATAGTCAATGTAATTGTTATATGTATGTGGAGCAGTATCGAAGCAAACATACAGGACCATGATCCCCCCACATTTTTCAATACAATGGTTATCCAGTACGAAAAATTTCAGGTATCAAATCTATGACAGCTAAGAGAGTCCACATTTTCAATATCTGTGGATGAGTTTTAGCTTTTTTAGGATCATTTGCGCTTTAATTATTGGCATATAATATTCAAGATTAGTAAAATCTGTCAAATTATATCTTTTATTAAAAATTATCATGTAAAAGTAATCTGTGTACTGAGAGAAAAAACTGAAAATATACATCTCTCCGATCTCACTCTTTTATTTAGGGATAGTAGTGTACGACTATATAAACAAATAAAGTTTTCACGTAAATTATTTTTGCTCGCGATCACTTTGTTCACCCCATACCATAAGTAGCATCAACACCAACAACACTCAAATTATCAACTTCCCGTACCCACCAAACACAATATTATTAAAAATATTTTTTTAAGAACTGACTCCAATTGGGGTTGAAATGCAACAAAGAATTAATATTATTTGCATAAAATAGCGGACCCCAGTACCTGATCCAAAAAATATATGAGTAAACCTTTTCCTACTTATATAAATTGATTAATATAGTGTGAAAGAAATACCGACAAGGCCTCAACCAACATGTGTCCAATCGCATACTTGATTTTCATCAATAAGTTATGAACGGACGAAAAAAATGACGCCGAAACGCCAATGAATCAGAGATCAATAATATCAAATAAAATGGATTTCAAAAATCGCGATTAGTCTCTCCTTTCGACGTGACGCATCACATATATTAATATAATGTCAAAGTAACTCGTAGCTTTTCAATAATTTAATTGTGTTTCCAAGAAAAGAAATAGGCCTATATGTACAATGTAATTGTAGTTGGTTTTTCAAATTCATGTTGTTTCATCAAGTTGAGACATAGGCCTAGGCCTACATGTACATGTACATGTAAGCCTCTTTATATCTCTGGTCACATGAAGGGCAAGTCCAAGATAACGCGCATGTTACGTATGGAACATTTTAGAGCCTTTTACCCATTATAAAATCTTTTAGAAGGTTAAAGCTGGTGTATACATTGTAGTTTTGGGAGAAAGAAAAAATTATTTTGATTCACATTAAGATAAATTATGATAGATTGAATCTAATAACTATAATAAAGCAAATTATAGTACTTGAAATCTCGTTTTAGTGTCTTTATTTCATAATATAAGGATAAAAAAAGATAAGTCGGGGACCCGTCACAGGTTAGTGCTCACGTGAAAAACCAATGGAGATTCTCTTGTGTGGGTGTTACACACAGATCGTTCGCACTAATTCACGCCATAACCTCGGGCGTGCGAATTTGTCAGCAGAGGTCTAAACGGCAGTTGAATTGCGCTATATTCGAACTTTATAAATGAAATTCATCGGAAATATTGAAAGGAATGTCACAAGATCTCTCACACATACATTTGTATAGTGCAATGTGGACAACATATAACTACATTTGATCGGTTTTGTGCCAATTCCTTTTTTGCTACCAAAACTACATGTATACACGAGGTTTAAGGGTACTATTTTTTCTCATCCTCATGATAGGTTTCCAAGAGAGAAATACACTGATGGGATATGACGACATATGACCTTTGACCTTTGATGCAATAGCATGAAATGTAGTGCGTTACGTATGAGACCAGAGGAATTCAATTTTTTTAAGAAAAATTTTCAACTCCAAAACTCTCTGAAAGTATTTCCATTGATGTATTGAAGTTTAGTGTGATGAAAGGTCCAACCCTCTAGTTTACTTCTGTAAAGTTTGGAGTCATAATGAGTGTCACTTTTTTTGTAAGCCTTTGTCAAAGTCAGAGAGGACGTGTTACGTATATGGGACAATTTGTCCCCATAGAGAATGCACACAATTTTATACATAACTTCTAAAATCAATATTTTTTCAAATATGGAAATAGCAAAAGATTTTTTTTCTTTTAAAGTGTTGTATTGAAACATATTCAATAGGATTATAAAAAAATTGACAATTCCCACTATTCATTCTTATGTTTTTCAATGTTTTGTGAATTTCTTACATACAAATGTATGTATTCTATTGTTTTTTATTTTTCCATATTTCTCCATTATTTCCAAATTTTTTGGTTTAATTTTTTTTCATGGACCAAGTATCATGGAAAAGCAAACTTTATAAACTCCAGAAAATGTGAATTAAATTCACTTTTTGGAGCACTCTTTTTTTTTTTCTACATTCACTTTGTAACCAAACTTCCAATTGACATTGTGTACAAATGTCCCATACCTAACACATTTTCCCATACTTGTACATAACATATATTTAATCAACTATAAATTAAAAAGTTAATTAAATTTTCAAAACTTATAATGGTATTATACTGTCCACTGAATAAATTAGAACTACCCAGAGTTGTAACAATGCAAATGTTGTATTTGGGAAATAACGTATAAACAAAATGTTCTCATTTGTTAATATGGGACATTTCATGCTTGGACACGAGCTAATTTGCACATTTAAATAGATTTCACCAATTTTTTTTTTACAAAAAAAATTGAATGATAAGGGGTCCATGTCCCCACCCATGATTGAATCTCACCAATTTCGTTTCAAATGATTTTCTATGAATTTTTATAAATGTCCCATACATGTACGTAATGCTCTGTTTACCAATTATGCAAATTAGATGCCTCAAATTTGCATAAAATTTGCATATTAGCAAATTTCTTTTTATAATAAAATTCTGAGGTTTGACATTTAGGCTTTCATATTCTACCAAAAACTCCTTCATAAGACAAAGATGAAATTTTGTCTTTTCAGGGACATTATCTTGGACTTGCCCTGAAACAGCCTAATAAATGAATATCAAGTCATAAGTTTACCTTTTTCTGTGCTCAAGCAACATGGTACAAAATACAAGGGTGGTATCTCACTTCGCGGAGACGTCTCCGCGACTGAATAGAAAATTTTGTCTCCGCGACGGATAAAAAGTATTAGAGAGTCTCCGATATCGCCGAGACATCTCAGAGAAGGATTTGGGACTACTTCAGCCTTTTTTTATTTCATAAATTGTCGCGGAGACGTCTCCGAGACGTTTCCGTGATATTGGAGACGTCTCTAATACTTCTTATAAGCGTGGAGACAAAATTTTATATTCTGTCGCGGAGACGTCTCCACGAAGTGAGATACCACCCTTCGAGGCATATTGTTTTGCAATTGTTCCTGATTAGAGATATGTGTGGTTTTACGATACTGGAGAGATTTTGATGATATATGTTGTCCTTTCCATTTTGTGGATATAAGACCGTTGAAACAGAATGTTTCAATATTATTTGATTTAATGTTTATTACCAGACAATATAGTGGAGATAAAATCAACCAAAGATCATTCAGAGAAGAAAAAGATATGTCTGATGAATTAAACTTTTTACACACAAAAGTGGACACGAAAATGTGACATAAAAAACGGGGAGGAATATGACGGTAATATTTTAAAAAGCACAAGCAAGTATTCTGTTCAAAGTGTCTATTATAGTACATAAAAATGGTTGCATTATGTGCCTAAACAAGTTCTCGGAAATTTGTGGAAAGAGCAAACATGAATCCGATCCTTGAACTTTCATAAACATTCATTACTGGTGTGTCCATTGCCCGTCATGAATGTTATCAGGCCATATGACTAGCAATGGATCTGCTTGCAGGATTCACGGGGTTTCCCCAGGGAGAGTTCAATTCCATCTATCGTCTGTATTTGTTTTTTTTTAGACAAGTAAAGAATATTTTGGAGAAAAAAATATTTTAATATTAAAATCTTGTTTCGTGTCCTCGTCATCACGAATGTTACTTTTATTTTGTATCTTATTTTACTTCATTTTAAAATCGTATATTTATGAAATAAAATGCATTTTTTAACAACATTGTGAACGAAGGTTAAATTGGCAACGTCACTTCGAAAGATGCTGCTATAGCGACTGTACATAAAATGCATTTTGTTTGCGGTGTCCACCCGTTCAACGGTCTATCACGAATGTTACGTCATTCTGAGAATATCTAGCCTATAAACTTTTTTGGCATTCATATATTGAAATTGTACTGCATGTACTTCATTTTATGTTGTCTTTTGAAAGGAAATAAGTGTTAACAGAAACTACTTATAAAAGATGGGTGTTGCCTCATAAGTATTTGTCATGGGTATAACATTTGTGATGGGTGTCCACCTAAAGAATGTATTCTTCAGTCTGCCAAGCAAGGGTCAGTGATGATCTATCTTGCAGATAAATTAGGGTTCACAATGACAGTACAACAGCAGAAAAGATGTTACATGAAAATATCTGTTTCATTATTGAACAGGGTTTAGTGGACACCAAAGTGATGAATGTTATATATGGCATATTGTTGTATTGGGTATCATTTTTTAAATGCTTCGCATGCTTGAACTATCTTCTTGCTTTTGTATGCAATTTTTTATGGTATATCAGTGCTAAAAAAAGTTGGTTTTGTTTCCCTCAAGTCATTTTGGAATATTTGCCCCTCATGTCACACATTTGGTCACCAGTATTGTGAATACACACATATATGTTTATTTCTCAAGTTTGCCTGAGATTGATATTATTTAGGCCTAAAGGCTCTTTGGGATAGTACAATGTGTACTGTATACATGTAAGTGGTTATTTTCGCAGTGACTTTATTTTCGTGAATTTCGCGAGTCGGTCATCGCGAGAATTTCCACTTCAGTACAAGGCTATTTGTAGTAATGAAGTCATCACCAAAATTGCAAATTGCAAAAAATGCAAATTTCCCCCAACTAGTCCAAAATCGCAAAAATATCTGTACGCGGAAATATTGGCTTACAGTACATATATTATAAATTACTTAAACAACAATCTTGACCCTAATATTTCTCAGAATTATGGCTCACAGTGGCTTACATGTAGCTGCCCATTTTACCATTTGCAGTTATCAGTTATCTGCTCTAAATTTAAGGTCAATTTGCTATTGAATTGATAGCCTGGACTGTAGCCTGGCAAGTGTAAATTTTGCTATCAAAACAGGTCTGCTGTAAAGCTTCATGGACATACACATTACATGTAGTCTGAGAGTTCAAACCCTTTTTGATCATGAAGGTTTCTTTTTTTTTTCCACATACTGAAACAGGTACCATCAACTAGTTTGAAAGTGCAGACTCTTATTTGACTCTTTGATACTTATTTTATGTACAATTAAAAAAGTGTTAAGTGGAGCAATGTCCACTGGCTGTGCTTATAATTTTCTAATTATATGCTTGCCTAATGAACTGTTTTCCCAATTACCTGTAGTTTTGAATCATTTTACAATAATTTGTTTATTTACAACATTTTCTTTTCTTTTTTAACTGTGATAATGTACATGTTGAATATGCATGTTTTAAAAAATGTGCAATTCACTTCTACACTGTAATAATAATAATAATAATAATGCTCCAAATTTTATTGCCCGAATCGGATATTCTTTTGTCCTTTTCCCGTGGGCTTGGCAGTCGCTGAGCAGCGCCAGATGGACGTTGCTCTATCCCTCTCTTGTTGAACGCCAAACAGGGAAGCAACAACTACCATTTTTTAATGTCTTGTGGTATGACGCGGCCGGGGATCGAACCCACAACCTCCCGATTATGAGGCGGATGCTCTATCCACCGATCCAACACGTCGGTTGGGCCTATGTATCATCTGGGGTTTGTTACGGCCATTCTTTACAAAATAGAAAAGTTGTCTGGTTCGCTAGACTATACTAGGAAATCGTCTGACAATAACAAAAGTTTTGGGAAAAACCCTTTTTAAATGGTCCTACATTGTACCTACATGTATATATTGTATTAAACACGTATATTATGCATTGATTTGAACTACAGCCTTGAAACCTCTATACATGTATGGAGCAACTGCAGAATATATGTTTTTTCACAATAGAATGTACCAACAATATGGCAAACAATTTATTGTGACACTGTTGTAGTTCTTTAGGCCTAGGGGACTTGATCTACGCTCTAAACTTTTGCAAAGGGGGTGGGGTTCATAATCGTGTTTGCATGGAGCCATATGTACATGTACAAGATCTCATGCTTTGCTACTCTCTAATACAGGTCAGCTCAGAATAAAATCAAAGTTGAATTCAGATCTTGAGAAACTTGCAACAACCTCAGAGACTCTAATTCTCCCACTTTTAGCGTGAGATCTCCTGCTGAAAGGCTTTTTCTTTTAAATATCTTTTGCTCTCATCCCACTCGAGTTGGAATTTCTCATTTACAAGATCTGTTTTAACAGAAAAAGGAGAGAAATATCAGTGAAGGTTTGTTGATAACCCATTCATAATGGATTTACATTTAACAAAGTTATTCATTTTCGAAGTTTTCATTATTTTTTAAGTATGTGAGGTGCTTGGTTCTTGAAAAAATAGAACTCATAGGCTTCATGTAGAAAATCATGTTTCTGATATATAAAATATGAACATATGCAGTGTAGATTAAATTTAATCTTTTGAAGAAATGGTGATTTACTCTTTATGAATTGTGTACACACATGAGTTGAGTACCTCAGATGTGACATCACAAAAACTTAAAGTTAAAATTCTAAACTTAGAAATCCACTTAGACGTGCAGATCTTTGGTCAGATTTTCATCAAAGCTGTTTCTCCCATGTTTCTGCCTCATTGAAAACAACCTTATTTCGAAATGGATACCCCTCCCCCTACATGTAGAAAGGGTCAAGCTAGAAATGTATCTTTTAAAATGGGTTCTCCTTTAAATTATCACCAATTCAAGTGCAGTGCCTATCTACAAGTGATTTCCTGAGAAATTATTTATCTAGGTTCAAAGCTCAAGTGCTATTTAAGTAGTCTCCAGGGAGTTCAGACCTTTCAACATAAGGGCTTATAAAATGCAAATATTCTGTTTAGACATGTATTTCAGTCAATGCAAACCATGGTAGTTTGAGATTAAACTTTGCACAAAAACTGCATGTTTTGCTCTAGGAAGCCAGATATTTGTTGATTGGTAAAATGAGGTTTTAAGGGAAAGTTTACCCTGAAACAAGTACATATATGGATTTTTAATAAAAAAAACAGAAAGAGGAGAATATTTACACAAATCCATCAGGATTTAATCAAAATACCTGTATGCAGATCTATTTTATAGCTCTAGGCATGTCATATGATTATTTACAAAGGTACCTTTGTAAAAATATAATTTATAATTTCTAAAATAATTTAATTCTTTTAAACCTGGTGAGTTATGGAATAGCAGCTCGCATGTGACATCACAAAAATTTAAAATTTAATTGTGCAGTTCTGTGTTGTCCTTTATTTTCTTGAAAACTTCACTGATATTTTTCTTTTGTTTTCTTGGGTTTTTTTTATTCTAAAAACAAATTAAATATCAGGGTGGACTCCCCTTTAAGTAATTCTGCAACCACATTTAATCGTAACAAGCCTCGTAAAATATAAACTGCAAACTACAAATTGTACAATATACACAATGTACATGTCGCACTGTCGCTTATACCCACACATCAATAAGCATACAATTAAAGAATACTAAAAGATCATAATGATTGGCATTGTGCCTGCATAATAATCAGTGGTTGCTTCAGTTACAAATTGTAAGCTTCACCTTTTAGGCAGCCTAATGTGTTCTCCGGGTCGATATTAAATATTCTACAACGGTAGATTGTTTATAGAAGTCATTTTGTCAAAGACGTGTGTGTTTACACAGAAGAGCTCAGTCTCTGACTGGTTATTAAAATGCAATATGAACTTAACTTCCATCTTTGTGTGGATGTTACAAATTTAGAATTTGCTGATTATGGGGAAGAAATAGAGAAGCTGGAACCAATATTGATATTAAGTTGAGTTTGAAATTATATTATACCATAAATCCCCCTTTTTATTAAGAATTTCCACAAAATGCACATCTGTATTGAGAAAGCATCATACACTTTTTTTAACGAAACATTAGCATACATCTACACTGTATATATGTTACATTTAAATGTTACAATTTTAGAGTTATTTTAGTAGCAGTCAGATATCTTTTCCTTAATAAATATCTCTCTAATTAATTTCAATATTTTTAATCATCCAGTAACTGTAATTTACCAAATACATGTACAGTACATACAATATGTGCCTCAAAATTTCCACACAACCTATTCAGAGTGGCCTTTAATTATAGTAGTAGATTTAACTACCAGCCAGTACACATAATCGTACTGCAAACAAATATTGAAAGCTTTTTGTTTTACCATTCTTCAATTATCAATGCCGGTGTCACTTTATGTTTCAGCCTACATACAGTATGGTGCACTTGCATTAACTACAGGGCACGATAAATGCTAGTGATAAAGTGATTGTCGCTATGGTATCTTTAGAAATTGAATTCTATAGTGCGTGTGTGCGTGACTCTCCATGCATACAAGCATATGGTATTCATACATGTACATATACTGCATTTCAGCTGTAAGGGGGGGGGGGGGAACATGAATGATATATGTACTTACATGTATGATGTATCTCTTTCTCTTTATTATTTTAATTTTTTATTTTATTATTTTTACAGGAAAAAGACAAAACATGCACATGAAATTGAAAAGAAGACCATGTGTGACTATGCCTAAGGATGGATTTAAAAGAATCTATAGTATTTTCTGTTGAAAAGCTTTCCTCACTTCATTATTCTTTATCCACTTCTTTTTGTTTAAAGTAGACACCTGGGTGGTGTTGCATAAAACTTTTTTTCTAACCTGAGTTTTCTCAGGTTAAAAAACTCAGCTTATGTAGACCTATTTATTAGGTTATTCAACCTGAGTTTTAAAATGCCCTAAAAATTTATTGCATTAATAGTTTTGAAAACTCTGGTATGTTTTTATGCAATGGAAAAAACAGTAAAAAATCCAGAAAAATATTATAACCGGAGTTTTTGGACTTTAACCGGAGTTTTCAGATTTTAACCGGAAAAAACTCCGGTTAGAAGTTTTATGCAACAGGGTGCAGGAGAGTCAAAACTGCTTTTAATAACAACCAAACTCATACCACTGAAACGAAAAATCTTTACTGATTCAGAATATCTAAACCCCTCGTCAGTAACTGTTTTAGATCGGGAGTTATCACCTTTCAAAGAAGGGCCCCCATTTTCAGGCTTCAGCGGTACCCCGGCGGTCGAGATTATGACGTCACCGCGTGGGCACCCGTACTGTGTCTACTGTATGCACGTATCCTGTACTGTGCTATATTGCGTGCATTGCACATTCTGATTCTTGAAAACTTTCTTTCTCTCTTCTCATCTCATGCTTCACCCCAGGCCCTGACTAACTGGTCAAAAGTGATATATCTTGCTGACTGTTCCTCTATCATTTGTCTGTATATTTAAGTTAATCCGTTCCAATAATGTATTCTTTTTCATTATATTAAAACATAATTAAAATAGGTCTATCCTTAGCATGAGGGTGAGTGGGGAAAAAAAAGATAATAAAACAAAGTGACGTTGTTTTCATTGTGGACTGTTCAAATCACACTTTTAGTTTTGTTGTCGTGACAAATTATAACAAGTAATCCTATATCTATATTGTAAGGTTATCATAATCTTGAAATTGTTCATTTGGTTTTGTAAGTCTTTATATTATTGTGCAAATCCCGAGATACATTCATCCGTTAGCTATAACGATAATTTGTTCAAACTTTCGGATGGAAAAGCTCCTTACTTCTTCAGTTACAGTATATGTGAACTTTTTCATGATGGTTTTAGATATTGTTCAGAATGAAATAACATTATTTTGTAGATTCGACCTTGTAATGAATTTGACAGATTTTGCATTCGTGATAAAAGCAGCAGTCTTACGAGAGACGACTGTATGGCGGACTGGTATGCACTACCCCATCCCGCTAAATTAGTAGACCATAAATACTGCAAACAAATCCATGCTTACATAATTGATTCTTAAATATTCTGTCTCTTCAATATGTATTGATTTTATTTTAAGGTCGTTTCTGGTCTTTTAGCCATTGAATTTTGATAAATAAGGAATTTTGGAGGAAATTTGACATGACCACCTTGTCAAAATAATGGTGGTAGGGTTAATCCGTGTAAGTAAGTTGGGAAAGTCATGACGGTGGAATGATTATATTTTTTTCTAAAACCTTATTTGGAGGGATTCAGATTAAAAAGAAAAAATCATATTAAAATCAATATAGATTCAACACAGAATAAGTCTTCTTAAGAATGAAGTCACTCTAAATTTACATGGAATATTAAGCATTATATCTCCGAATGTCAATGGGCAAATTTAACGCTTCACCAACAACCAACGCCACAGGCCGCACCGTTCACGACCCCTCGGTGAGAGATGAGCAAGGCAATTCGTGCTTTTACCATGATTGCAAACTCTTCAAAAATCTATCGGAGCAAGTTCAAATCTACAAAATAATCACAATTGTTAACAATATCTCAAAACACGATATTTTAAAGGATATTCAACCCTGTGTGATTTGTCCAATGGTGTAATCAGTTGTGATAAAAGAGCCATATTAATCCCGAGACACAGCAGCTATATAGCAGGCTAGTACAGTGCTGTGTTTACGTATGCATGCATATCATTGCATGCACATGCATCAAGCTGCGCTCGCAAGCTCAGATCAGCTGGCTAGCTGTTGTTCGAGCTGTCCAAGGTGTGACGTCACAAGCCAGTAGCTCCTCCGCTCGCCGAGCAGCCCATTTGGGGGCGGATAAAACAAAAACACTAAAAACCATTTACAGCTATTTCTGAGAGATTTAAGTCATTTTCAGCATGTCAATCGTATAAACGAAGGAAAATCTATTCAGCAACATGTAATTTGGCCATTATTAGCAAATATTGTGTATTTTCTCCGTGTGTATACTTTAATATGTCTATTCGAATGAGCTTTCAGCTATTAAACTTGATGGAAGGCACAAATGAAAATGCCATCTCCATACTGCATTTTACAATTATTAGCCATCATGTCATTGATGTTTGTAAGTCTTCCTAGTTGATTACAAGGGATCTGATCAGAATATATGGCAGCTACAGTAGGAACCCTCATTCCTTTTCTATAGGTTACTTATTTACACCTGGATAGGGTGAAGCAATGTAGATAAAATACCTTGCCCAAGGACATGAGTGTCATGTCAGTGATCGTTCTCACAACCTTTGTATCCCTAATGGGTGATTAAACAAATATGCTACATACATCTGGCTCAATTGATGCAAAAGTACAGATTAAAAATGTGATGTTATACAAGGATGCATCCTCTCTCCTGATTTATTTTGTATCCATTAATTTATTATTTTCTAATATTTCAGAGACAAATGAGGAATGCATTAATCCACACTGTAAAAAAGAAAGAAACAAGAGATGACATCATGAAGACCAAGATCCAGGCGTTCCAAGGAAACATCAGAAGGAAAAGGTTCATCAAAAAGTTCATCTCAAAGCCAAACAGATACTTCACCAGAGTAGTAAGCATTTTACACTTTTCTTACATATATATGATGCATAATATCAAAATGAGACACAAGACACTGAGCAAAGAGTCCTGGAAATCGGCACAACAAACAATTTTCTAACACTTTCCCATCATCGTTTTTCACACATTTTTTCACAGAACACCCATAAAGCATTAAATATTCTGAAAATTCTTCTTCTTTTTTTTTTTATTGACATCTTTTATTATTTTGCCAATTTCCTGGACTCTTGTGTACTGATTTCTTAGCGATTTGTGTCTCATTTTGATATGATGCATCACATATGAATTCACGGTTCCCACTTTACCTGGAAAATCTCTAAATCAGGGAAAGTCAGAGAATTAATGAGAAAAATGCTTCAAAATCAGGGAAAAGTCAGGGAATTTGATATCTTTTTACAATAAATGATTAAATTGTTCCATGGCTTTGCATATATAACTGAGCTACATGGACCAGGATGCTTTGAGGAATTTCAGGGCTAACGCTGCTTTGCAATTGAAAATGTGTCATGTCAGTTTCTTTTGTTTATTTGTTTTTTTTAAAACTCTAAATGACGAGTGTTTCCGTAGCCTGACACCTCAGGCGTAGGGCTAGGTTTAGGGTTGGCGTAAGTATTTCACATTTTGAATGACAGCACCGTAAACAAAACAACAAAGATAACAATGTTTAGGGTGTCAGGAGGTCATGTTATTGAAGCATCCTTAATTGGATGATACCTGAAGTTCCATTTAAGCCATTTTGTACAATGTATGTAAATTTCTAAGAAGATTAACTAATATGTGAAACTATGGATTAACTTATCTTTTGAATTCTTTGCTTGTCTAGCCCCAGACCAAATGGCAGATGAACGGTGATCAGCTGGAGATGGTGAAACTGAAGACACCAGAGAAATCGCCTCTGGAGACACAGACAATGTTGCCTCTGGAGACACCAGATGAGTCACCTTTTGAGATGCCAAAAGAGTTGCGTCTGGAGAAGCTGGAGGACTCGCCTTTTGAGAAGCCGGAGGCGTTGCCTTTGGAGTCGCCGAAACAGAAGACACCCATCAAGAGAGGACGAGGGAGACCGAAGAAGAATTCCACCAAAATGCCTGATCTTCTGCCACAAACCCAGCTGTGTCCAGAAAGCAGAGAACCGTTGGAAGTGGTAGACGATATCATCGTGCTTGAGGATAACTCGATGTCGGAGACCAAGGTTGAAACAGTTGTCAAAAGAGGCAGAGGAAGACCGCGAAAATCAAAGATCATACAGGATGGAGAGAGGTTGCAAAGTGATTTTTGTGTACCAGAAAGAACAAAAGACATTGCTAAGAAACGAAGGAAACCAAAGAAGGGCATGGCTGATAGAGGGGTACCCATGGAAACAACTGATCATCTATGGAAAGGAGATATCAAACTCAAGAAAGTAGTTATAAGAGAGGTGAGTAGAAACTGTCTGTCAGTATTATTCAGTCAAAATGCACTTCAGCTATTAATGGGTATGTACCTTTCTGGAAAAAGAAAAAACGATTGTTGATTGAAAGACACAAATATCAAAAAGGGAACAATTGAAATACTTTAAAAATATGCCAATGATGTAGTTTCAATAGACTGTTGATTGAGAACTATTACAATAAATCTTGGTGGACCTTTGTTAGGAAGTGGGTTTTTTTTTCTTTGTGACTATAATAAAATAATAATAATATGGGTTTTATTTACCCAGGGTAGCCACTTCAGTTCTGACAACTGTTTCCCAGCGGGCCCTGCATGATGTTTATTATTACCCTTAAGCTCCTTGTATTGTAAAAAGGCAACATTTAGGTACCATTTTTGTAAGTCTTTGGTATGACTTCGGCCGGGTTTCGAAACTCACGACCTCCGTTCTATGATCCATTTTTTGTTTCTCCTTGTCAATTTTGTGTCCTTCATATAGCTGAGAAGTCTGAAAGCACTCCTAGAGTTTCCAAAGGCAGGCTCAGCGACGAGAAGAAGGAGAACCTGACAGAATCGCAGCAAAGAAAAACCATCGTCCATGGAAGACAGGCATGTCCACGCCTCGGAGTGCACAACCGATTCTACAATCCGCATCAAGACAGGAAGCTTTAAGGACTTGTCCACAAACGCAGGAGGAAAAGGAAGCGCTAAGGGAGAAAGGAAAAGAAAAGGGAAGCTGCCAAGGAGGAGCAGTCTAGAAGTGATGGCACGAACAATGAACTCTTAGATAATAAACAGAGAGGATGTGAGAGGGTAGAGGAAGGTGCAGACAATGGATTGCGATCTTCAGGATGTGATGGAAATCAGCTCCTCATCAGAAGGGAGCTCGGAGATGGAGACAGTGTGGAATCACAAACGGATGCTCCTTCATTGAAATGAGGATATGACGAGTTCCGGTTATGATGATTTCTTTGATTTCAGCAAGGATAATGACCTGTGGGAGACGACAGCAAGCTAGATCAGAGCTACCACTGGTATTGGATGAAAAGGAGATGGATGGACCAAAGATGCCAGGAGACGGGAATGAGGCTGTTGACTCGAACAATCACGAAAACGAATCAAATTCAAAATCAGAGAAGTTCACTGGAGGTGATGCAGTTATTAATGATGAGGAACAGGAGGAGATGGAGGAGGATGAGGCATTAGCAGATGAATCATCATCGTTAGTCATTCCATTCGATGAGGAGGAAGAGTCGTCATCTTTGATCATTGGTGATGATGGTATGGAAGATGATGACGATGATAATGATGATGAAGATGACTTACGAGAGTTTGGTGACAATAATTCAGAAATTCAAGAACCCATACCCAGTGCTGCAACAGTTTTGACAGCGGATAGTTTAGGGGATAGGGAAAAAGAGGTCACACACCAAATTACAAAATATGATAAGGAATGTCAGAAGACAGAACATTTTAAAGCAAGCACAGATGTTGTTGACTCTATTCAAGCCATTGTTGCCCTGAAATGCAGGAGTGAAGAAGACATTGAAAGGCAGCAGAAAGAGAAACAGGAGAATGTCTTCAATGGCAAATCCAGTGACTGCATGAGAGAGGAAAATATGTCCAAAATGTTAGAAAGTAAGAGTACCCATGATGACAATCTTGAAGACATTGCTACCTTATCAGAAGACAACTCAAGAAAGGTGGAAAAGCTAGACAGTCAAATAGATTCAGATGAGGAGTTTGAAATGGATGAGGAAGGAGAGGAAGAGGAAGGAATTAATTCAGCATCACCTGTTCCTATGGAAACAGATCGTGCAGTGAAACAGTCCACCACTAAGAAAGATTGGACAAAGCTCAATGAGGAGCAGCCTGTGACAGCTAGCCAAACTCCAGTGGTAGGAGATTGTGCAATTGAAAAGATGAACTCTCAAGCATTTTCCGAAAGAAAGGATACAGGGGAAATTGGTGTTGCTGAACTTGAGCCACACGTATCAGTACTATCAGTGGAAGAGAGAATGATGAAAGAGTCTATGAAGTCAAGTACAGAAGAAATTAATGCTGTATTTACCCAAAATAATATGGAAAATGTGGAAAAGAATCATGCTTCTGAAGTAATAGATTCTCAAAGGCATCTTGAATATTCAGATGATGTTGAAAGTAAAGAAGACCAGACGGATAAAGAATGCAAAGTCAACACAGAAGTGGATAGGGAAACAAACGATACCCTAACTGAACTTGCGGTTGAAGAATCCATCATTGTAAAAGATGAGACAAGGCTCAAAGAAGAGAGACTGATAAAAGCTGACCAGCTGGCAGAATTAGAGAGGAGTTGTGCACTTGCAATGACAGAATTAGACACATTTTCCCAAAATAAAAATGAGGGAAACAGCATAGGCCATGACAGGATTGGAAGGGTAGCATGTGTTGAAATGATGCAAGGAGAATGCAACATAGAAGAGTTCAGGCCAACTTCCGATGACTCCATTGATCCACGAGTAACTGAGCTTTCAAAATGTAAGGAGTTAGATGGAGAAAGTGAATTAGATGCTACGACATCACAATTTTCAGTTGCCAAGGAAAGAGAACAAAAAGAAGTCATATTAGATGACAAGATGGAAGACATGGAGAGTAATGTCTTGGATAGAGCTGCTGAGAACCTGACACAAGAGCTAACAACCCCTGAAGAAACAGACAAGAATGATGATCAAGGAGCAGTAGCAGGTCAAGAAAATGAAGAAGAGATCGAATCAGCAATATCAGGTGCTCAGGAAAATATAGTTGACGAGTCAAAAACGAGTGGGGATTTTGAACTTGTAAGGAACGATATGCCTCAAAAAATAATTGAGATTAGCAAGCCAGACTTGTCAATAAAAGAAAGAGACAATAAAGAGACAGATGACACAGAAGGATATACCAATGACCAGGTAGAGGATATTGGAGAATCATATTGTATGGAAAGAAAAGAAGAAAGCAGTAAAGAGGAAATGATGATAGTCTCGTCAACTGAAATCGTAAAAGAAAATGTAACGTCTGCTGATCAAGGAGAACAGGAACAAAGACCAACAAAGACAGGTGATGCAGAAATGGAATCAGAAACGGCAAATGCCCTGGAAATTATCAAAAAGGAGTTGGCTTTGAATGAGGCAGTGCTGAGTGAGAAGGACAGCGTGCTGCAAAGTGATACATGTAGCAATAAATTAAAGCCAATCTCCAGCGTCGAAACTGACAACACCCAAAATGTAGAGGTTGGTGTTAAAGGAGATCAGCAACAAAAACCGACAAAGACAGGGGATGAAAAAATACATACAGAAACAACCAATGCCCTGGAACTTATAGAAAATGAGTTAGCCTTGGATAAGGAAGTGCCTAGTTATAACGACTGCATGTTGCAAAGAGATAGCAACGAATTACATCCAAACTCAACAATCACAACAAAAGACATGCAAAATGTAGCGGTTGATGTCCAAGGAGAGCTGGAACGAAATGTAAAGGCTGGTGATGGAGCAATAGAATCAGAAACAGCAAGTGCCCTGGAAATCATCAGAAAGGAGTTAGCCTTAGAGGAGGAAGTGCTGAGTGCAAAGAACTGCATGTTGCAAAGAGAAAGCAGTGAAATAAAACCAAAGTCAAACGTCATCGACGACACACAAAATGTAGAGGTTGATGTTCAAGGAGATCAGCAACAAAAACCGACAAAGATGGATGATGAAGAAATAGACTTGGAAACAGCAAGTGCCCTGGAAATCATAGAGAAAGAGTTGGTCTTTGATGAGGAGATGGAGAGTGAGAGGAAGGACGTATCCCAAAGAGACAGTGACAACATAAAACCTGACCTAATAATCAGTAATGAAAATTTAAAGGCTGAAGATCAAAAAGAACAGGACAAGAAAGGAACAAAAACTGATGACGAAGAGATGGATATGGAAACACAACATGTCTATGAAATTACAGACCAGGAGTCTACAATGGTTAAAGAGGTTGAGGGTGAGAACAAGCGGCCTGAAGAAGAGTGTACCAGCTTTAAACTGCAAGTTACACGAGAATTGGAAAAGAATGATCATTTTGATCATGGAATGAAGATTAGAGAGGATCAAATTGTTGAGCAGATAAATGATGGCACAATAAGTGCTTTAGGATTACCTGACGTATCATCGAAGGGTGGAGAAGATGAAACAAATAGTCCAAAGGAGATGGAGGTGGAAGAGAAAGCTGATGATCAAATAGATTCTGCAACAGTCACTCCTCGAAAGGATGGGACTGTGCTCCGAGAAGGGGCTGATAAGGTCGAGAGGATCACCAAAATTGAGGAAGAGAAAATCTGTACAAGCCCCCAAGAGAATGTAAAGGATCAAAACATCTGCAATGATGAAGCGCCACAGGTAGATCTGACATGCAACAATGACCTTGTGGAAGCAGCAGTGACAGTTTCAAAGGAACAAATGTTGGAGTGTAGAGAAACCCAGGACAAGAATACCAAAGGAAAACTTGATCTACTGATGAAAGAGGAAGGTGTGATATCATTAGCAATCAGTGAGAGAGAAACAAAGACTGCAAAGGAGAATGAAGAGGGAGGAAACGAAACAAAGGATGGAGATACGATTGACAATGATGAAGAACCTGCCAAACTAGAGATCCCTACAACAAAAGACAATCTACAACTTGTTGAAGCTGAGACTGAAGAAGAAATGAATATCACCAAGGAAAAGACTGTTGAAGAGCATGTTGAAAACAATAGCAATGGTGATCACAACAAACAGGACAGTGAAATCATGAACCATGCAAAAACAGAACTTGAGAATGACCCTTTGATAGAGAAGAAGAAAGAAGAGCAGGTATCTGAAATGTGTCATGACAACAGTAATAATATGAATGATGCATTCCAAGCGAAGAAAGATGATGCATTCCAAGCGAAGAAAGATGAAATAAATAAGGAGGTGGAATTCATTACAGATGAGCTAAAGAACAACTATAATAAAAACAAGCAAGTAATGTTTTTCCAAAAAGCAGAAAGTCCCAAGAATAAAACCACCAGCAATAAAGATGATGTCCAGGAAGTTCTCCCAAAGAAGACGATAGAAATTGAAGAGAAGAAAAACAATAGAAATGCATGCAAACTCCAGGAACCTGCCCTGTTGGAAAAAGTGAGAGCAGAATCTGATGACAGAAAAGCAAGAGAGAGAGGCCGAGAAGACAAAGTCAGGCAGTTGGAGGAAGGAGAACTCGAAGAGGGCGAGATACAAGAGGTTCAGGATGATGAGGAAGAGGAGAAAGTAGATGGCATAGTCGAGAACAAAGATGATGACAGAGAAGAAGGAGAGATAAGAGAAGAGATGGAGGATATTGTAGAGGAGATAGGAAGATCAGATCAAGATGAAGAGGTGACTCCAGTTTCAAAAGATGGATTGGGAAGCATAGACGAAGATTCGGTCAAGGATTGCTCTCATCTGAAGAAAGGAGAATCCTTGACAAGACATAGCCAAGAAACTTTTGAAATTTTGGAGAGTAGTAAAAGCAACTCAGATCACAGGACAACTCGGCAAGATGAAGGAGGATCAGACGAGAATGAAGAGGTGACTCCAGTGGGAATTATAAGCAAGAGTTTTGTCAAGGATAACTCTCATTCCCAGAAAGGAGAATCCTCAAGAAGACGTAGCCAAGAAGCTTTGGAAATTATGGAGACAAGTA
>CALNVZ010000218.1:14172460-14203520 GCA_940671915.1 Paracentrotus lividus
AACGAGAGAGATTGATTTTTGATTTCAGGCAAGGATTATGACCTGTGGGAGACGACAGCAAGCTAATAGATGCAGAGCTACCACTGGTATTGGATGAAAAGGAGATGGATGGGCCAAAGATCGCAGGAGACGGGAATGAGGCTGTTGAACTCGAAATCACGAAACGAATCAAATTCAAAATCAGAGAAGTTCACTGGGGTGATGCAGTTATTAATGATGAGGAACAGGAGGAGATGGAGGAGGTAGAGGCATTAGAAGATGAATCATCATCGTTAGTCATTCCATTCGATGAGGAGGAAGAGTCGTCATCTTTGATCATTGGTGATGATGGTATGGAAGATGATGACGATGATATGATGATGAAGATGACTTACGAGAGTTTGGTGACAATAATTCAGAAATTCAAGAACCATACCCAGTGCTGCAACAGTTTTGACAGCGGATAGTTTAGGGATGGGGAAAAGGTCACACACCAATTACAAATATGATAGGAATGTCAGAAGACAGAACATTTTTAAAGCAAGCAAGATGTTGTTGACTCTATGCAAGCCATTGTTGCCCTGAAATGCAGGAGTGAAGAAGACATTGAAAGGCAGCAAAGAGAAACAGGAGAATGTTTCAATGGCAAATCCAGTGACTGCATGAGAGAGGAAAATATGTCCAAAATGTTAGAAAGTAAGAGTACCATGATGACAATCTTGAAGACATTGCTACCTTATCAGAAGACAACTCAAGAAAGGTGGAAAAGCTAGACAGCTCAAATAGATTCAGATGAGGAGTTTGAAATGGATGAGGAAGGAGAGGAAGAGGGAAGGAATTAATTCAGCATCACCTGTTCCTATGGAAACAGATCGTGCAGTGAAACAGTCCACCTAAGAAAGATTGGACAAAGCTCAATGAGGAGCACCTGTGACAGCTAGCCAAACTCCAGTGGTAGGAGATTGTGCAATTGAAAAGATGAATCTCAAGCATTTTCGAAAGAAAGGATACAGGGGAAATTGGTGTTGCTGAACTTGAGCCACACGTATCAGTACTATCAGTGGAAGAGAGAATGATGAAAGAGTCTATGAAGTCAAGTACAGAAAATTAATGCTGTATTTACCCAAAAACATATGGAAAATGTGGAAAAGAATCATGCTTCTGAAGTAATAGATTCTCAAAGGCATCTTGAATATTCAGATGATGTTGAAAGTAAAGAAGACCAGACGGATAAGAATGCTAGTAACACAGAAGTGGATAGGGAACAAACGATCCCTACTGAACTTGCGGTGAAGAATCCATCATTGTAAAAGATGAGACGAGGCTCAAGAAGAGAGACTGATAAAAGCTGACCAGCTGCAGAATTAGAGAGGAGTTGTGCACTTGCAATGACAGAATTAGCACATTTTCCCAAAATAAATGAGGGAAACAGCATAGGCCATGACAGGATTGGAAGGGTAGCATGTGTTGAAATGATGCAAGGAGAATGCAACATAGAAGAGTTCAGGCCAACTTCGATGACTCATTGATCCACGAGTAACTGAGCTTTCAAAATGTAGGAGTTAGATGGAGAAAGTGAATTAGATGCTACGACATCACAATTTTCAGTTGCCAAGGAAAGAACAAAAAAGAGTCATATTAGATGACAAGATGGAAGACATGGAGAGTAATGTCTTGGATAAGAGCTGCTGAGAACCTGACACAAGAGCTAACACCTGAAGAAACAGACAAGATGATGATCAAGGAGCAGTAGCAGGTCAAGAAAATGAAGAGAAGATCGAATCAGCAATATCAGGTGCTCAGGAAATATAGTTGACGAGTCAAAACGAGTGGGGATTTTGAATTGTAAGGAACGATATGCCTCAAAATAATTGAGATTAGCAGCCAGACTTGTCAATAAAGAGAAGAGACAATAAAGAGACAGATGACACAGAAGGATATACCAATGACCAGGTAGAGGATTTGGAGATCATATTGTATGGAAAGAAAAGAGAAGCAGTAAAGAGGAAATGATGATGTCTCGTCAACTGAAATCGTAAAAGAAATGTAACGTCTGCTGATCAAGGAGACAGGAACAAGACCAACAAGACAGGTGATGCGAAATGGAATCAGAAACGGCAAATGCCTGGAAATTATCAAAAGGAGTTGGCTTTGAATGAGGCAGTGCTGAGTGAGAAGGACAGCGTGCTGCAAAGTGATACATGTAGCAATAAATTAAAGCAATCTCCAGCGTCGAAACTGACAACACCCAAAATGTAGAGGTTGGTGTTAAAGGAAGATCAGCAACAAAAACCGACAAAGACAGGGGATGAAAAAATACTACAGAAACAACAATGCCTGGAACTTATAGAAAATAGTTAGCCTTGGATAAGGAAGTGCCTAGTTATAACGACTGCATGTTGCAAAGAGATAGCAACGAATTACATCCAAACTCAACATCACACAAAAGACATGCAAAATGTAGCGGTTGATGTCCAAGGAGAGTGGAACGAAATGTAAAGGCTGGTGATGGAGCAATAGAATCGAAACAGCAAGTGCCTGGAATCATCAGAAAGGAGTTAGCCTTAGGAGGAAGTGCTGAGTGCAAAGAACTGCATGTTGCAAGAGAAAGCAGTGAAATAAAACCAAAGTCAAACGTCATCGACGACACAGCAAAATGTAGAGGTTGATGTTCAAGGAGATCAGCACAAAAACCGACAAAGATGGATGATGAAGAAATAGACTTGGAAACAGCAAGTGCCCTGGAAATCATAGAGAAAGAGTTGGTCTTTGATGAGGAGATGGAGAGTGAGAGGAAGGACGTATCCCAAAGAGACAGTGACAACATAAACTGACCTAATAATCAGTAATGAAATTTAAAGGCTGAAGATCAAAAAGACAGGACAAGAAGGAAACAAAAACTGATGACGAAGAGATGGATATGGAACACAACATGTCTATGAAATTACAGACCAGGAGTCTACAATGGTTAAAGAGGTTGAGGGTGGAGACAAGCGGCTGAAGAAGAGTGTACAGCTTTAACTGCAGTTACACGAGAATTGGAAAAGAATGATCATTTTGATCATGGAATGAAGATTAGAGAGGATCAAATTGTTGAGCAGATAAATGATGGCACAATAAGTGCTTTAGGATTACCTGACGTATCATCGAAGGGTGGAGAGATGAAAAAATAGTCCAAAGGAGATGGAGGTGGAAGAGAAAGCTGATTGATAAATAGATTCTGCAACAGTCACTCCTGAAAGGATGGGACTGTGCTCCGAGAAGGGGCTGATAAGGTCGAGAGGATCACCAAAATTGAGGAAGAGAAAATCTGTACAAGCCCCCAAGAGAATGTAAAGGATCAAAACATCTGCAATGATGAAGCGCACTAGATCTGACATGCAACAATGACTTGTGGAAGCAGCAGTGACAGTTTCAAAGGAACAAATGTTGGAGTGTAGAGAAACCCAGGACAAGAATACCAAAGGAAAACTTGATCTACTGATGAAAGAGGAAGGTGTGATATCATTAGCAATCAGTGAGAGAGAAACAAAGACTGCAAAGGAGAATGAAGAGGGAGGAAACGAAACAAAGGATGGAGATACGATTGACAATGATGAAGAACCTGCCAACTAGAGATCCCTACAACAAAGACAATCTACAACTTGTTGAAGCTGAGACTGAAGAAGAATGAATATCACCAAGGAAAAGACTGTTGAAGAGCATGTTGAAACAATAGCAATGGTGATCACAACAGGACAGTGAAATCATGAACCATGCAAAACAGAACTTGAGAATGACCTTTGATAGAGAAGAAGAAAGAAGAGCAGGTATCTGAAATGTGTCATGACAACAGTAATAATATGAATGATGCATTCCAAGCGAAGAAAGATGATGCATTCCAAGCGAAGAAAGATGAAATAAATAAGGAGGTGGAATTCATTACAGATGAGCTAAAGAACAACTATAATAAAACAAGCAAGTAATGTTTTTTCAAAAGCAGAAAGTCCCAAGAATAAAACCACCAGCAATAAAGATGATGTCAGGAAGTTCTCCCAAAGAAGACGATAGAATTGAAGAGAAGAAAAACAATAGAAATGCATGCACTCCAGGAACTGCTGTTGGAAAAAGTGAGAGCAGAATCTGATGACAGAAAAGCAAGAGAGAGAGGCCGAGAGACAAAGTCAGGCAGTTGGAGGAAGGAGAACTCGAAGAGGGAGATACAAGAGGTTCAGGATGATGAGGAAGAGGAGAAAGTAGATGCATAGTCGAGAAAAGATGATGACAGAGAAGAAGGAGAGATAAGAGAAGAGATGGAGGATATTGTAGAGGAGATAGGAAGATCAGATCAAGATGAAGAGGTGATCCAGTTTCAAAAATGGATTGGGAAGCATAGACGAAGATTCGGTCAAGGATTGCTCTCATCTGAAGAAAGGAGAATCCTTGACAAGACATAGCAAGAAACTTTTGAAATTTTGGAGAGTAGTAAAAGCAACTCAGATCACAGGACAACTCGGCAAGGAAGGAGGATCAGACGAGATGAGAGGTGATCCAGTGGAATTATAAGCAAGAGTTTTGTCAAGGATAACTTCATTCCCAGAAAGGAGAATCCTCAAGAAGACGTAGCCAAGAAGCTTTGGAAATTATGGAGACAAGTAAGAGCAACACAAATCATAGGACAACTCGGCAATAAGAAGAAGATCAGACCAAGGTGAAGAGGTGACTCGAGTAGGAAACATTAGTAAGTTCTGTCAAGGATAACTCTCATTCCATAAAGGAGAATCCTTGAGAGGCGTAGCCAAGAATCTTTGGAAAGTGTGGAGACGAGTAAAAGCATTTCCAATCACATGACAACTCGGCAAGGATCCTCAAGAAGACGTAGCAAGAAGCTTTTGAAATTGTAGAGACGAGTAAAAGCAACTCAGATCATAGGACAACTCAGCAAGATGGAAGAAGATCAGACCGGGTTGAAGAGGTGACTCCAGTGGGAATCATTAGCAAGAATTTCTGTTAAGATTAGCTCTTATTCGCAGAAATTAGAAACCTTGAGAGACGTAGCCAAGAGACTTTTGAAATTGTGGAGCAGCGAGTAAAGGCAACTCAGATCATACGTGTAGGACAACTCAGCAAGATGGAGAGAAACGTAGAACAACTCGTATCAGAGCAATCAATATGAAAAGGAATTTCAATGTTGCAAATCCAACAAAAGATCTTAAAAGATCAAAGACTTTAGCCCCAAGTGAGCCCATTGCCATAGACGATGACAATGATGATGTAGAACTAGTGGAAAATGACATTCATCCAAAGCTAACCATCAAGAACTCACGGAAAGGGTGTATTCATCATTGAAGAGGCTCTGCCAAATCTGCAGGAACTGAAATCGCAGATCAAACAAGGCCTTTTCAATCTGAGCATCATTCTAGTGAACTATCCCGAAGTTTGGATTTGGAATTAAAAGCTGCCTTCCTCTCTCAGTTCGTGTGTTTCTAAGGTCGACAAAACTGGTAGCAAGGCTAGGAAACTGGTACAGAGCATGAAAGCTCACATACAGAAAACTGTCGGCAACACTGGGGAATCGGGAGGAAATGAGCTCCCTGTTATAAAGAACAGTGCTTGCAAGGCCCAGGGTTTCAAGACTAAGGATGCAGTGTTTGAGGATAGAGAACAAGACTTGATCAAAAGACTGGAAGGAACAGGAGGTGGTGATGCAGATACGAGGGCCAGCAAGAGTGGAACAAAGAGGAAGAGCGATGATGACACTGACGGGGATGAAGGATCAAAGACACGCCCAAAGAAGAAGTCAGTTGGTGGATCAAGAAAAGAAGTCTGGCAGATGGTGACGAAGAAAGAGAAGAAGCCGGCAGAGCCTATCTGGGAAGGAAGTACCAAGATCAATCGTCAGAAGATAGTCATCAAGATCTCCAAGAAACTCTTGACAGATCAACCTGAAACCAAAGAGCCAGAGGTCAACGCCAAAAGGAAAGAACCAGAGAGGTCATCCAGTCGAAACGGTTGGAAAGAAGCTAAAAGGGTAGAGGGGACAGGTAGCACCTCCCCTGCTGAACAGAAGGAGAAGCGAGAGAACCAGGCATTGACGAGCAGAGGAGGAACAGCTGCATCTACATCCACAGGGGCTGTTGGTCGTTGGTCTGCTCTTCCGAAGGCAAAACCGGTAAGAGCTTTTCTTTATTTATTCCTAAATATTAATTTAAAACACAAATAATTTAATTACGGATAAGAATAAAGCTCTTCCTTAGTCCTCCAATAATAAATGGAGGAATTCATTCTTTATATCGCAATGTATTCACATTCAAGTGCTGTTTTTTGTGGGTTCTTTTTTTTTCGTGGGGGGTAGTAAAATACATCCAAAGCCATTCCTAGCTGGCTGTGACCCACAATAGAACATAATCACTTTTTTTTCTCTCTATTTTTTACTCCAAAATCATTTACACCTCCAAAAATGACCTACATTATGAATCGCCAGACAAAATATGTAAAACTGTGTGTATCAGACCTTCGAAAAATGCATATATCCTGTTTACATCTGTGAACAAGGAGCACTGCATGGGTATTGATTTAAATAAAAAAGTATGTTTGTCTTGTGGTTGTAGCGTGATTTTGATAAATAGGTTTATTTCATGTTTCAAGGCCATGCTTTGTTCATTGAAGCGAGGGTGTCAATGTGTGATTGTTTCCTATTGTAAACACCTAAATGTAGCTCGGAAGAGAATTCATATGTGGAAAATTGATCCAAATATACATGTAGCTATACAAAGGTTGAACTATTATCATGTACATTTAAGTATGGGTAGAACTGGGACATGTGTATGTTCTTCTATTCAAGATCAGCTCAATCCAGTAGTATTGGTTGAAAAACTTTGCTCTGGCTAAGTTTAAATCCAGTTAAATTTGGTTTAAATCTGCAGTTAAGAGAAGGAATGATGCAATTGGGATCATTAAGCACCCATTTGATAATATTCTAAAGGACTTGGATGGATACTAATCTAATTTAAAATCCCATTCAAATTCAATTAAAGTCAATTAAAAGTAAATTCAGATTGAATATTAATTCCATTCAAATTGAAAAGTCCATTGAAATTGACTCAATCCAATTCAAATTCATTTCAAATTTGGTTCAAATTCAGTTTCATATTGGTTTAAATCTGCAGGATAAGACACGAAACGATTCAAGTGGGGGTAACAGTAAGCCTCCATCTGATAAGTTTCTGAAGGACTTAAAGGAGCTCAAGACACATGGGGTGAGAAAGATATTCGTCAAATTGTTCAATTGATCAGTATCTCTCATCATAACTTGTAATTTACTCTAGTCATTCTTTGTCCCTTTCTTTCTATCTCTCCTCTCTGTTCTGTCTCTTTATCCATTTATTTTAACATTGTCATTTGCTCTTTCATGTGCCATTTTTTACCACTTTTATAAAAATGCATTTTGCATTTGACTCAAAAAGTCAGGGAATATTCATTAGGAAAGGAGAAACCTTTATTCCAGATATTTATCAAAATGTCTCTTTTGGAGCTTCTTAGTCATTGCAATAGGGTATTTTTATACAATTTTGATTCTGGGAAACAGCATGTAAAATGTTCATAGAAATGAACATTTTTGTGCTCTGGGCTGTCAAGGAATTTATGTATACATTTTGCTAGTGCTGAAACCCTGCATTTTTAATTAGCAGTAGAAGCAGCTATGCCATCATTTATGTTGATTATGACAATATCTTTTGTGTATTTTATATCTTTAAAATCCACATTTTTCATCTTAGATCAAGCAAGCAGATCTGTCATGGGTCAGGGATCTCCTGGAAACTGATCACACCGAATGTCTGTCCGAAGCGTGTGCTGCGCTCACCAAGTTCATGGACAGTAATGACCATAAAATCAACCTTGTTGTCGAAATGGGCTTTTGCCCTCTGTTGGTCAAACTTCTAAGGTGAGAATTAGAGATCAGTTTTATGACGTGCCATACAGTGTTTCCCTTCCCGAAATTCAGGTATTTTTTTGTATTTTCAAGTAAATTTTCAGGACGTGAAATCTGAAAATCAAGATGTAAACAATATCTGAATGTGACAATTTTTAATAGGCTTGATATTTATAGCATTATTTGCCTCGTTTTGAGCTCAAATTTTGTGGCTCGTGCTTTGTGCTTACATGATTGATGTTGTCCCTATTTCAGGAGGTGCACAGAAAAAAGAGGTTTCAAAATTCCTTGATTTCTGGTAACAAGGCACACTTCAAGCTTGCTTTGTCCTTGTCTGAAGTTTGTTTTTTTTTTGTTTTTTTGTTTTTTTTAAAGTCAAATTTGAAGATTCCAGTAAATGTCACTGCATTCTGAAAAATTTTGGATTAAGTCTGTGGGATTGTTTTTTTTTTGTGAACCTGTGGAAACACTGGTGCCATAACACAAACGAGAGCATGTGAAAATGAGGGGCACCTCGAAATACATAATTTTGTTTTAATCATATTTTTATTGATTAAACACATTGCTATGATGATATTAAGGCTTCCAATTGAGGAGTTGTATATAAATACCTGGGTGGTGTTGGTCATACCCTCTGTTGGTCAAACTTCTAAAGTGAGAATTGAGATCAGTTTTGTGACTCGCCATAACACAAACAAGGGCATGTGACATAAGGGGCAACTCAAAATACATGCTTTTGTTTTAATCATATTTTTCTTTGACTAAAGACATTACTGTAATATTATGGTTTCTTCTGATGAGTTGTTTATAAATACCTAGGTGGTGTTAGCCAAACCCTCTGTTGGTCAACCTTCTAAAGTGAGAATTGAGATCAGTTTTATGACGTGCCATAGCGCAAACAAGGGATTCTGAAACAAGGGATTCTGAAAAGAACCTGTTCCAGTCATGTATAAAGTTGTTAGTACATGTATATGTAATTTTAGGAATAACTTGGTGAAACACCGCCAAGCTGTCTCAAATAAAGTAAATACACTTTAACTTGTTCCAAGTGTGTGAATCTCTTTTCGGATTATCTGATTTTTGCAAATGGTTGATGTGTCCCGGTAGATGTATCAACAAAGTAACCATTTCAGAGTACACTTTGAATTAATTCCCTTTCCTTTTTTTTATAACCTCATGAGATACTGATCACCCTAGACATTGACCCAAACTTTTTTCAGCCTAGATATTCCAAAGGTTTTAGCTTTTCTCCCCAATTATGTATTTTTCTGATTGATACACCCATTAATCATTTCATTGTGCCTTATAAATAAACACCTTTTCTTGTTTTTATTTCCTCAAAAGGAGTCGATCACCAGCAGTCATCTCAAGTGCCCTCTTGGCTGTCAGCCATATTGTGTCAGGAAATGACTATCAGACACAGGTTTGTTCATTATTTTATTTTTAGCTTCTAATATTTCAGAAAGGAGGGAAAATCAGTAAAAAAATGTACCAATAGTGACATTATACATGTAATTACCTGTTTTCAAAATGTAAACCAAGAAGTTTGCAAAGCACCTTACTCATGAGTTGCATGATATTTCTATGGTTTTTTGTAGCAGGCATGATATCTTTCGGATTTAAATCAGAATTCAGATTTTTTTTTCTTGTATTGAAATTTTTAAAAAATCTTATTATTTCAACAAGTACCTTAATAAAAACATTTTTAATGTGCACAAATTATTAGATAGCAAAATTACTTTGAGGGTATTTGCCACCCATCTCCTACCATGGGTCTCCAGACCTTTCCAGTGAACCTACATGTATAATGCCCCTGTGGACCCTGGTCAAATTTGTAATTCTTTTTTTTTTTTTTTTTTTTTTTTTTGTATGTGATTATCATCCCTGCTTTTATTATGCTAAATAATACAGGGGGGATTGAAAAGGTAATTCTATGGTAAATCCAATACCTTAGTTTCCAATGTAAAGCTGGATATACATGTATAAGGACATCAAATCGTTTTGTAACTCACATGGTTGATCATATTTCAATTATCTTTTGTTTATATATAATATACTGAAAGAAAAAAATTGTTGCAAACAATGTCATGTTTAATTGATCAGTTGTTAATTTGTTATGTGCGCTGTACTCGTGTGATCCATTTACCTCTTCTGTAACTTCTTGAGCCATCATGAATTTGATATGATAACACTGAGAAAAGAAGAACATTGTTTATTCTAACGAGATATGATATGAAAGGTCATTACTTATTTGAATATTTATAGCAAAGGGTTGCGTGCAATACATGTATAATTTATGTTCTCGGTTTTATATGTTGTTTTATCATACAGGCGGTTCTCGAGTGCTCCCCATTGCCTCTGTTCTGTAGCTTCTTGAGCCGGAATAAATATGATGTAACGCTGAAAAAAGAGGCCTGTCTTGCCCTGTCAAACATCACTGCTGGTACTAGTCAACAAATACAGGTTAGAGGCATATACATGTCCAGTACTCAATAGGCCAGTTTTATAATACATTCACAGACCTTTATATTTTACGTTGATGATAGTAACTAGGTAACAAAAAAACTGTTATCGTAGACTGAAATACAATATTAGTTGTTGCTATGTCAAGCAAATAAGTTGCTTGCCCGTTTTGGCAACAACTATTGTGTGCAAACTGGATTCCAAATATTGCAGTTCACTCTTTAATAACAGTTTGTTTGAATACCATGTTACTATGTGAAACTTAAAGGTCTGTGAATATTTTCTAAAACTGAACTATTCATCAATAACTTTATGAAGTGTCCCAAGTGACTAAGGCTTATAAGAATGCTCAAAGTGCTAATGTCGTAATTGTCCATCTTCTTGATTACTGGTTGAAAACATTAAAGACATGCATGAGGTTTTATAGCTTGAATAAATTCCAGCAACAAACTAGACAGGTTTTTGTGTAATCACGGTGCAATTGTTTATTTTGTATAACACTAGATTTTTAGAACCAGCAACCTTCACAAATTCACTGATGTGACATAACACTTCGATATTCCGTTGAAATTTTTTTTTTTTTCCAAACGTCTTCTGTTCTTTACAGATTGTAATTCAAGTTACTAAATAATTCTTCTGCCAAAATGTTTATAATTTCATTCTGGATATGTGTATTCTCCTCACATTAAAAATACAAATACACATTTTTTCCACCATGTAAATGGCCCTGTACAAAGAATTCAATTTTCAGCATATTTACATGTATCTCAATATATTTTCAATTATTGAATTAAATTACTATGTACTAAAGGGCCCTAATTTATTGACATCATAACTTGACGAGTTCAAGATTCTACCATGTAGTCACCATGCCTCCTCCACTACTAATATCCATATATTCTCTCTATTCTGTAGCATCTGGTGAATGATGGTCTATTCCCAGTCTTACTCAGCACCATGCAGCACGATGAATTCCAAGTCATGTATGAAGCAACGTGGGCTGTGGCCAATGCAACAGTCAACGGCTCCCCAGAACAAATCAGGTAACCTGACTGTCTCTTTTATTTTGCACCGTATCAGGACAACTTCCCCCTGGAAAATTACCCCCACGACAACTACCCCCAAGAAAAACGTGAGGGTTGGGTGTAAATTCAGGAGATAGATTTTTGGCGGATGGTAGTTTTCCAGGGGTTAATTGTCCAGGGGGTAGTTGTCCTAGAACCATTTTGCACCATTTAGTCACAAGTGTTGGATTCATACACAAATGAAGTGAATGATCAAATGATTTACTAATTGATTGATTAGTTAGCTGACTGACTGATTTATTGGATGGCTAGGTTGCTATATTACTGAATAATTAATTGATAGACTGAATGATTGATTGATTGACTGACTAACTGATTGATTGATTGACTGGTTAAACTGATGATTGACTAACTGATCGACAGACTAGGAGATTGATTGATAGATTACATGACTAACCTCCTAACCGACTGATAGATTGATTGATTTATTAATTTGTGATTTAATTGATTCATTCATTTATTGATTATGTCAAGGAACAGTGAAGCAAATATTCCTTCTGGTTTTTATCTTAAGTTCTCAAACATTGATTACTCTCCGGTCCAGATTGCACTGGATACAATGTACAATTTGTTCCAACTGAGTGAATGAATGAATGCTATTTTGATTGAATGATTGATTTTTCTGATTAATTCTTTCCAGATACATAGTGAAGCAAGGCTTCTTTCAAGCTTTCTCTGAGGTTCTGAAACACTCTGATGACACCTTGGTCCAGATTGCGCTCGATGCCATGTTCAATGTGCTCAAACTGGACACCAAACCAAAGAAGTATGGCAAACTGTCGCCCTACTGCAGTCAAGTCAAAGAGTATGGAGGTGAGTAGGATTTTTTCCATTATATTTGCTTCAACAACAATTGAAGATGCTAGTACTAGAAGTTTGTATATTACATTTTGGCCCTCTGTTACATTTATGTTCATCCAAGCGTAAAGACATACCACACAAAAATGGTACCAAAAGGTGCGGGAGGAGTTACTCTTTCAGAATATGTAAAATAAGTGAAAATGCTAGTACTAGATATTCGTATGTTACATTTTTACCCTCTGTTTCTCAAAACTGATTTGATGTAAACATATGAACTCCTAGTACTAGCATCTTCAATTTGCTCTGCAGTTCATTCCTTACACTCAACAAATTACAGGAACTCCAGCCCTGGAGGGTATGGCCATCGGGTTGGGTCAAAAAGTGTGACATCTCAGCATAACTCAAAACTACAAATGATATATGTTTTAAGCATGTCAGCATTACATTAGTATCATGACCCTTAATGTCCTTGGAAAATATGGGCCATTTAGACTAAATTTTGATGAAGTTATTGAACAAAATATGCAATAACTATGTTACATGTACATGGACTTCATGTCCATGTAACATAGTTATTGTGATATTTGGTCATAACACTCAAATTCCACCAGCTGGATATATGACCACAATGTGTTAGAAAGTATGCATTACTGATTAATCAGTTAGCCAAATATCTCAAGTATCGGTGTGCTCGGCTTAATTTTTAAGAGAAAATTAAAAATGTATCACTATGTGACAGAAGTCCATCAAATGTCACAAAACGTAACGTAGTAAAGACTTGATGTCCATGTAACGTAGTGAAACAAAAACTCTGCTAATGACATCATGATGAAGTAGCCTGAGTAAATTTTAATAAGAAATAACATCCCCTGTACTGACAGTAATCAAATAAATCCTTTATTTTGTATAAAACATAATACAAGTGTTGCCATAATAGAAATTATAAAATAACTATGTTACATGGACATCGCGAAGTCCATGTCACGTAGTGATAGCTTATTGGAAATTTCAGGTACTTAGTGCCCACCTAGAAGAATGTAACTTTTGAGGGTTGTAAGATCAAGCCCTAATTTGTATTGAGTAAAATTGAAACCAAATAAGCTACTATTTTTAAATAAATGAATGTCAAGTGAAAAATTACCCCAACCCGATGGCCATACCCTGGACTAAACACTCCAACTAACCCAAACCTTAACCAAAAACCCTATCACAATCCTAACTCTATCCTTCATCTTAGGCAAAATAGTTATCACATCAGCTGATGCTGGAGCACATGTTGTTATTATTGGAACATTGATACATGAATAGATTCACATTCATAATCATCATATTTTCTCCTTCTTTTCCTTCGCCAATCACCAATTCCATACATATCCTACATGTAGTCAAGAAGTTCAGTAAATCAAGCTTGAAATATACAAAGGAAGCTTTTTTAATACGACTTATTCTTGTTGAAGCAAAGCTTTCCTTTAACCCTATTTTGACTGGGCTTTTCAAGAGGAGATTTTGACTGTGGGATCTTGGCCGCGGATGGTCCCATCACCGCAAAATTTTGCACGAACGTCGCTGCACATGTAAAGGGTATCGCTGATATGTTTTTTCAAATTTCACATATTCAATTTATGCTAATTTATGCATACTCATGTATGCAAATTAGATACTTTTTTATTTAAATTGTTAATATTTCATTAAGAAACATAGTTTAATATGAAGCTTAATTTTTTTCTAAAAGTAACTGAGTAGCAAAGTCAATAGTATTGAATTTACAAATTCAGAAATTCCAAATTAATTCTTTTGTGTTCTATTGTTTTTATTTCTTATGTAGTTCTTTGCTTTTGGAATTTTTTATGTGTGAGAAATGTTTCTTGATCAATATAATGACAAATTTAATAAATCAAAAGGCTCAAAAGGCACAATTATCAGTGTTATAAGGCAGTTTAGGAAAAGCAGTATTTTGTACACAAACGCATGCAAAATGACGATTTTTGTTCAGTTTTGGCTTGACATGCTATTACATAATGTTGTGTAACGCGAAAACGGAGTGCATGACTTTTTCTAACATGGCGTCAAAAGTTGTGGGACACTTGAAAGAAAAGGTCATAGAATGCCAAGTTGCGATTTGCGGTGGTTCCGCGGCAGTCACAGATTTCGTACGGTCAAAATAGGGTGAAAAACTATGTAAAAACATTGTAAATTGTCTAATTGTCTAAATGTCTCAAGGTTAAAACATGTTTGTTCTTTTGCCAACTTCTTTCATTTTTGATGTAGGCTTGCAGAGAATCAGAAGCGTCCGGATGACTGGTTCAACGGTGGTCAAGAAGAAAGCTTACAATATGCTGAATTCTTTCTTCCCAGACTTTTAGAGAGGGACAAGCTATCACTTTCATCTGGATGATAAAATACAAAAATTGTTCAAGAGTTTCTGCCAGAATTGGAAGCAAAGGGCTTACAATATTCTGAATTCTTTCTTTCCTGATTTCTAGAGAGGGACCAACTTTCACTTTCATCCTTTTGATAAAAGACAGAAAGTTTCAGCTGGAATCGTAAGCAAAGAACATACAATATGCCATCTAATTTCCTCCCAGACTTATAGATAAACATATTTGCATCATTTGGACAAGAGTTACATGTATGTGTATACAGAATAATGGTTTGAGAAAGAATGGGAAGAAAAGAAAGGAAAAAGAAGCATTATATGTCAATGCGAATTATATTTCTTAAGCATATAATGCTGAGAACAAACACTACATGATACATGCTGTACTGATGTATTACAGATGTTGATCTTCTGTATTAAAATTGTGAGAATAATATTAATAATAATGACACAGTTGACACAGAAGTGAGAATTGCTTGTATGTTCTGCAATTACACTGACTTTGATTTGCTGCACACACTAGCACGCACTTGTTGTTCATTATACACCCTGTCCGAAAAGAGAATGAAATTGAATTACAAAGTATTTGATTTTTAATTATTATATTGGTCCTGTTGGGATTGTTATGATACAATCTGAAAAGTGCTCTTGAAGCTAATATCTTTGGGTTCGTTTGTTTGTTCTTTAACAAAGCAATTAATATACATAAATACAAAATAATGAAATGAAATTTAGGACATTGCAAAAGACCGATGGTCTTGACTCGGCAGAGCCCTAATGCCATTATGGCATGATATACATGCAGATAAATCAAAATGATGACAAGATGAAAACAAATAAATAAACATTTGCGGAAATCCTTCCCCCCCCCCCCACCCACCAGGTAAATGTAAATCAATTTAACAATATCAAAACACACTTTAAGAAAAATTTACGAGTCATACGATAATATAATTTTATGTTTTAGCTTGCGTTTAAAAGAGTAAAGTGAAGAACATTCTTTTATTTCATTGGGCAATGAGTGCCAAACATCAGGTCCTCTATGTCTATATATACAACATATCATTCTGTTAATGATTTTTCAGTGAACTTTCAGAGATCTCTGGCATATTTCATGATTCCGCAGTGAATTTGATGGTATTAACAAATTGTGAAATGGTTCAAAATAGGTCTTCAGCTGTCTTTCAGGAAAATGGTCCTTCTGTGGTCTTACTAGTCTTTCAATAATCTTGAGAAATTTATGAGGCGGACGCTCTATTCACTGAACCAACACATCGATGAAGACTGAAAAATTGGGGGTTGGATATACAAAAGGTTAATCGTATTTGTGGAATGAGAGAACAATTGAGATTTAATTACATACTGTTTCATAACATTTTAAAATGATGGCAGCTGATTAATGAGTACTATTCAAGATTTTGAACATGTTTTTTTTTTTTTGTGTTTTTTTTTTTTTTTTTTTTTTTTTTTTTTTTTTTTTTTTTTTATTCCACAAAAAAAGTAGGGCAAATGGAAAAATTTCCTCGTTGTATCCATTTTTTTAAATTATTTTTAAATTGTTTAATTGATTGATATATAGATATACTTAAATTTTGTAATTCCCTTGCCAATTAAATTTGTTGTTTATAATAAATATGTAATTAACAATTTGTTTTTTTTTATTTCCCTTCCCCTTGTCCTTCTCTTGTAGATCATTCAGTTTCCATCTAAATTATGAGAATATTTGCTTCTCTTTTTGATGTGTGTGTCAAATATATAAGAGCAAAAATATATAAAACTTCTCAGTATTTTTATATAACCTTTATATGAACAATTGTAATCAATGAAATTATATATCAAAGGACTTTTAATAAGTAGAAGTAGATATAGGTCTTTCACTGTACACATATATATTTATATTCACAAACACATATATTTGTAGTATTAGATTGAAATATATGAAGTAGATTATACACAGAAATTTTTTACAAAGTACTTTTTATCAAAATTGATGAGTCGGTTATCATATATTGTGTGTAAATGATAAAAACATATCGGAAGAAACTCTTTGTGTACTGGAAATTTAAAAAATTATTGCACATAAGACCTTATTGTTCTCAGGAGTTGGTGTCTGCTTTTATACTCATTGACTGTTAAGCACTTGGCCTAAAGAGCAAAAAAGGTGTTTACTGTTATCATTGGTGATAAAGTAAATGTTCTTATTTCTCTCTGCATATGATTTAATTGCTTTTAAATTGACAATTTTTTATTTTTTTAATTCGCATGTCGGGTAAACAAGAATCTATCGCTTATTTTCTTTGTTGAGAGTTTGTGATGGTGAGAATTTTTATGTAAGAATGTTTTAAATAGACTCTGAAGGCTTTTATTGTGGGTTACGTAACAAATATGTGAATTTTTGAATATATGGATTACAATTGTATGTACATTTTCTATAGACATGTACATAATACCGTTCTTGACATATTTACTCTCTTTCTTTGTGGGGGGGGGGGGTTATTAGAGGGAGAAAATATATGAAGTAGTACAACCGTGTAGTATAAAAGCAGGTACAAGAAGGTTGGTATTTTTTCTTGTTCATTTTATAAATATGTATTGTGCAGTGCTGTGGGCATTTTTTTTTTAATGAAAAAGCGCCATATAAATGCCAAAATATATGTATGTGGTGAATTTGTAAAAATTTATTTCTACTACATTATAAAAAAAAAGATAATACAATGTGTGTAATATGGTTAAAACTGTTACTTGCCTTTAAAGGGATTGACACGACACAAGTGACAAGTGCCTGTATAAACATGCCTACATTTCAGACAAATTCTGTTTATTATGAGATAAAGAAGATAGAGATGTACTGTCATTACTCGCTTTTGTTTTGAGTGAGATGAACATTATAAATGGATGTGTGTCGAATCAAACAAAGCGATGACGTTGATAATTTTTGTTTAATTACATGTGTATACTCGGGCCTTTTGCCCGATTGTCCTTTTTCATTGTCTCATCTGAAACTTAATGTTGTATACATATATTGTACATGGTAAATTAGTTGATACAAAGTACATGTAGCTATAAAGATAACATACTGTACATTTGTGTACATGTATGTTTATAATTCAATGTATTAATTATCTTTAGAAATCCTTTGAAATAATTTCTATTTCACCTTGATTTGTGTGTGAGGCTCTAATTGCCTTTGTCAACATGACAACCGGTATAGATCTACATGAATTTTAATGGATACCAAAGTACATGTACATGGTTTGTGGGTTTTGTGTTTTGTGGTGTTTTTTGGTCTTTAATTATATGATAAAAATACAAAGTACATATATCTTAAGTAGTACTACTGGTTTGAAATAGGAAAATGAATTAATGCATGTAGGGAGCTAGTGTATAAAATATACTGTATATATTTTTAAAAAGAATTAGAGAGAGAAAGCTTAGCAACACAGGACTAAATATTGACAAGTAAATTTAGGCCGTGGCCCTGAAGCTACTAGTAACATTATAAAATCATGGAATATAATGTCAGTATTTACTAATACATGTAGGTAGTGAATACTGCTATTAATTTGCAGGACCTACATGTTTGGTCATGATTTTCCTTCTGTAGGTGTAGTGGGGGGAAAATCCAAATCATTTTGAAAGCCTACTGGATCAAAATATATAGACTACATCTATTTTTACACTGTATGGATTGCCTTCAAGAAAAATGTAATAGTGGAACACAACATTTTTGACAAAAAAATGAACGTGCTTTCTTATTCTTGTCAAAAAGAGATCATTTGTGATTTTGGAAATTGTGAAATTTCTCAAATATCTTGCCTTATTGCGTCCAGCAACTCACCAGCCGAGAGTCAGGCATGGGTTTAACAGTATGGAAAATGTTGTTAGTTAAACACCCCTTAAAAAAATATGTGTAGTGTGTGTTTAAATGTCTTTTGGATTGTAATATTTGCCTTTATTTTTGCCAACACCTTGTTCGGGGATTTCACTATTTCACTATATGTATAAAAAGTAACTGCACTTGCTGTAACATTTTAAAACTAGGAATTTGTGTTGGCAGATCCAAGATTATAATGAAATGCATCTGAATTTCTGACTAGTAGAAATAAGGGGTAGCTTTTTAAAATTTGTTTGTGTAAGGGGGCATATGATTATAAGTATGTATATAGGTACATGTATATTTGCCTCAGAGGTCTTCAATATACGTCCCCCCCCCCCCCCCACTCCCTTCCCATGGATCTGCCTATAAGTGGTACTTGCGTTCTAACAATGAATTACATGTATTCCAAATCGTTTCCGACAAAGACTTTGTGATCGTATGTTTGCAGTTGTCTTATATTGACATCATGTGGTATTTTTTGTAGCAAAATATCCCCCCCCCTTTTTTTTTTTCTTTCTAGAATAAGTATTGTCAGTGTGAAATATTAATGTTCTTGTTTTAAAGATACAAAATGTGTGTGTAATTGTGTCTGTAGTGGAATTAGAAATAAAGAAATCCTGAAATAACATTGTACTACAACGTCAAAGTGGTAAAATTTCTGTCATGATTATGTCACAATATGAAGTTCATGTTTTGCACATTGTCATTATGCACCATACATGAAATTTGTAAAGAGTAAAGGCACAAACAATGTACGAGTATGAGTATGTTTACATGTACGTCTCCAATTTGTTGTTTATGTTTTAGTTCTCTTTAGATTTTGTCAAGTCCATTCCAAAATTTATAAGAATGTTTTAATAGCAGTGAATGAATAAAAGGTTATGTTTTGTCGATAAATCTTCTCTTTCTGCGCTCATAAAAAAAAAAAAAATATGTGGAAGACTTATCTTCTTTAATACCTGCTCAGGTTGAGTTTTATTCCATTGATTTTTGTTTTTGTTTGTTTTTATGGTTCAGGTTTTTTTTAATTGTGGTGTATCGAGTTTGTACATTTTATGCTTTGAAAATTTACGTTTGTCCTTTTTTTCTACTTTTCTAACTTAATAGCGAAGATACCAGCAGTTACTATGCTGCAGAAATGTGTAGTTGATATGGAAATTGTATCCTTCTTATAAAATCTTTGTCTTTCTTTCCGTAATATTTTGCCAACTGTGTATATACCCTTGGTCTTTGCTTTTACTATGAAAAAATGAATAAATCTACATTTGTGGAATATTAACACCCTTTTATTGTGGGAGATACTATTTGTGCACTTAATAAAAACTACAAAAATATGTGATCCTGTCTGTCATATTGTGTTTCATGAGTTTTGCATTTTGACAAATATTTCTATTCATGTTACAAATGCATTATTGTTATCACAAATTGGTGGCACACATCATCCACCATCAGTTTGAAGTATGACTGATAACTAACACCAGACGTATGGCACTCTATTAGTAAGCCTACTGTAAAGGATTCTTTTTTATCTCTGGAACTCTAATCCCTCCCTTTCTTTCTCTCTGTCTCTGTTTCTCTCCGCTCTTTATGTAGATCATCACTACCTCTCTCTTCCCCTTCTCTCCCTCACTCTCCCCTTCTCTCTCTCTCTCTCTGGTGTCTCTTTTATGTCTTCCCAATGTCAATTTGATCTGTCCATCTTTCTCTTCGTGTTTCTCTTTGTATGCATATAAATTAGATAAGAAAATATCGTCTCTAAATACCTGGTGGGGCCCGCACAGAACGTGTTGTTTACACTTACAGTAGCCCTGTTACAACCTGTAATGTCGCAGCGACGCATAATGTCACAACAATGCATTATTTACATCTGGGTTCAACCTTTGACATAACCATCCAAAATAATGTGACTGGGCCTACTGTTAGTGCTAAAAACGCTTCTGTGCGGCCTGTACTGGACACCCAACAAAAATCCAAAACCCTAATCAAGTCAATTTTGTGAAAAGGTTTGTTTCATGCTCAAACTTTTCACTTCTAGAACCATGCAATGTTGTTTCATTTTTTAACTTCCTTCTGAACGACAAGTTCATTTTAAAAAAAGTAGAACAAAATATATTTTTTTAAACACTTTGTTCTGGTTACATCTTAAATTTATTATTACACAAAATGAACACCTATGTAATACACCACCACATACGTGAACCTATCATACATTCCACATAAATGTAAAGTTTACTCAGAATACCTATAAATAATGACATTTTGAAATCCCTAATAAGGAGATTTTTTTTCTTGCAAAACCTTGCACAGTTTACTCAGTCTATTCCCATAACAAACACTGATACAGAATCATATAATAAGTAATTCTCCCAGTACAAATTTCAAATGTTTTGCTCACACATCTACATTGTATGTGCCTATGTGTTTAGTATCTTGTCATAATGAAATCCTATTATAACAATTACAAATAGGCACATAGTTTTAAATTTAGACAGGAAAATTTCCTTTTTAGAACTGTTATTTTATCTGTGCTTGTTATTATCGGAGTAGACCAATACCAGAGGTTTCGAAAAGCTCTGCAGAGACAAGATTGGAGGGGCAAGCGATTGTGTTGTCAACAATCGCTTGCCCCTCCAATCCTTTGTCTCCCCAGATCCTTCCGATGCCTCTGACCAATACCAAACAGCCACTTACCTCACCTAGATCATGAGTGGAATATTTATTACCATGAAAATCGAGTGATATCACATCATGCATAAATAGAATACAAAACAGAACTTGCACTTTGAAATTAAAGGTTTACATAACCATGACATATAAACAAGTATTTGGGACTATACATATATCTAAACATTTACGAATCCTGAATTGAATTCAAAACCATAAGTTTTCTATTTACATACATGTATGTAGAACACATGGTTTATTAAATATAACTCTAAAATAATATTTTTATTTGAGAACATTACATTAAGTTGTAAAGATCATCTAGCAGAAATTTACAAAAAATGTTTAACATGCAAATGTACAATGATGATTCATGAATATAATGTGTGCTTTGAATCTTTGTGAATTTTCCACATTTCTACATCTAAACTGAATATATTTTAAATTCATAACTTTATTCCTTCAAATGTTAGTTTATAAATAAATTTATCAAAATTTTCTGACTGGTTTAACTGTTGTTCTTCCATAGCTTTATTTATGTTTGAATATTACTTTAGATTGAGAAGATGGGTTATATCATATATTAAACTTTTAAAACATATACAAAAATTTAAAAAAACATATGGATTTTGTGCACAATGAATGGGTAATATTATATATCAAGCAACAGTGTAATACATGTAGGCCGACATGTACAATTAGGTTTTGTATTTTTACGATATTTATACTATGGAGTAATACATTTCATCTAATAAATCTACTTCGTTTTCAAATAAAGTATTGATTCATGTACAATGTAGATATCAGGTGACCGTTTTCAGAGATTTATTTAAAATCTCTATGACACCAGCATTTCAGCTATTGCATGATTATAACTACCTCTTTCCTAAAAAAAAAAAAAAGGGGTGATTTGTATCTATTTTTACAAACATCTCTCACTGAAGACATGATGATAAACAAATTATATTTTCATTCAAATGAATCCAGTGAATATACATGCAGAAACCTAATCTTGAAATTCATTATTTTCAGAAAATTTATGAAACATTTTGCACATTTTGCACATCTTCAACTTATAATAAATCTGAATTACTATAAAAGAATGTCTGTATTTGTTTCATGGAGAGATAATTTATGGCAAACCCAAAAATTCAGCATAGACAGAATATACAACACCTTCTGCTAAATATCTAGCAGAACAGGAGATACACAAAACCTATCATTAGGGGCAAAAAAGGGCAGGTCATACGTGTATAACAGGCTTATATGATGGTACAACTCTACTAAATGTTTTCAGTTAAAATAAAAATGGGTGGGGTTGTTATTTACTCCCATAAGTCTTCTGTCCTTCCAAATTTGAAGACAAGTCCACTGTAAATGAAAAGGAAAAATGAAAAACAAAATTTGACATTCCATTACTGTAATCGTGGAAATATTCACAGTACATTAATTTTTGCGGATTTCACACGAATCTAGAGCATGCTTTTTTATGCATGTATTGGGAGGGCTCAATAGCGCGCTTATGAACATGCAGCGCGAATTCAAGAACCTTTAAACATTCTTTGAGGCTGCTCATCGCGAAAAAATTAATCACATGAAAATAACAGCGAATACAGTATGAAAAAAAGTTTTTACACAAATTAAAGGAAAATTTCACTCCTAATGCGATATGTACATTGGTGTTTAAAAAGATAAAAAGTAAGTTTTTTCATAAATGTTTTTAAAAAGTAAAGTCTTGCTGCAAAGATCAAAGGCAATTTTACAAATTTCTGATTTGACATAGAGTTACCAATTTACATTTTCATAAGATCAAGATCACTAAAAAATGTTGTTTAATGACAAATAAATGATATACTCGCCATTCTTTGTGCAGCCTATAAGAATCATGAATATCAGAAATTGTCACTAATTTAACTGACCAATATAAATTGCCACTCTGCAAAATCACACAACTTGTCACCCTTTTTTTTAAATATTTCCAGTTTTCTTTGCTGTAAGCAAATAAAATGTAGATTATGCAATTAATATACATACCCAAGAAAAATGAGAAAGTTTTGCAAAAAGACAGCTACCCCAGGATATGGATCTTTGGCCGCATGGGCCTCTGTAAAGAAAGAAAGAAAATAGGTGAAAAATAAAAATATGATATGTCTGTATTCCTTTAAGTATCGTTTAAGCCAGATATTTTGCATACATAACATTTTGGGATTTTGATCTAGTTGGGGAAATTCAATAGAGCATAATTTAGTAAATTTTGAGATCTTTCCATTACAATTAGCAGCCATTATATTGAAGTGCAAATTTTTGCAAGGATGGACTCACAAGATTCAGGGAAATAAAACCCCTACAAAATATATGGCTCAGACAGCAGTTGTTTGTATTGTGGTTATAATTTCATAAATCAGTTCCTTGCTAAAAAAATTCCACTTCAATTTCAGACTTCACAAGAATATCATAAAACTATGCTGTCTTCATATTTCCCCACCTACATGTAGTTCCAAACAGTGAAAATGTCTGTACGCGAAAATTTCAGCTTAAATAAAATCATATGCTGGTCCATGAAAACTGATCTTTCATTCATTCTGTAGCCTTGTGGTCTAAAAACAATTCTCGTTTTAAAAAGGTAATTTGCGGGTTTAACTACTTTGCATTTTAAGTACATGTTTTACACCCTGATATAAAAGGACTACCATTATGAGCAAGTTAATGTTCTTTGTCCCAAAGAGTGTCTTGTGCATGTACCAGCACTTATACCAGAGAGAGGCCTTATGACTTTTTTCTTCATAAAACAGCTAGTTTCAATTACAATTAAACACTGTATACAAGCATAAATGGCAAAATTGGAAAACTGAAGTGGATCGTGAAAGGTAGTTTTGGTTTCTAGAAGTAATAGAAAATTTTTCGTTTTTATTGAACTGATCGTTTAGATTTGTGAAAATTGAGAGCATTTTTGTCCTTAATATCTCCATTTCTGATCTATTCTGTCCTGTTATATATTATCAAATTATGCCTCCATGTACATGTAATTGTTATGCACAATACAAAAGCATTTAATCTTCAGCTTTTAACGTCCATCACATTTATGGACAAAATATATGGTTATTAAAAGAAGAAAATAAGGCTAAATGGAATATGAAAAAATATATAGAAATGGAAATAAAAAACTCCAATTTGATTGATATCACTTGCTTCCTAACATGCATGTCAAAGTAGTCAAGTAACCCTTAACAGAGCGCGGGGGGGGGGGGGGGGGGGGGGGGGGGGGCGGGGGGGGGGGGGGGGCGGGGGGGGGGGGGGGGGGGGGGGGGGGGGGGGGGGGGGGGGAGGGGGGGGGGGGGGGGGGGCTAACTCAGGCCCCCCCCCTCGATGTTTCGCGCTGTCATGTTGCTGAAAAAAATTTGTGCTCCACGTATTTATGACTTTTTTCTCTAACATCTTACACAACCTTTAAAGCTATTTTGAAAAAAATTGAGCTTGCCGTTCGGAAGTTGAGCAACATTATGTAATGCAGGGCAAGCTCAAAAACCGGAGATTTTTCTGTATTTGTGTACAAAACATATGGGAATGGCTTTTCATGCTAAAATCACATTTCAGTATTTAAAATATGGTTATTAGCCATTATTTTAATTGATATTGCTGTAACATTCAAAGATAATCAATGTATGAAGTAATCCAAATAAAAAAAAAACAATAAAAGACATAACTCAAAAATCAAAGAAATACGTAAGAAATTCCAAAAACAATAAAATACATAAGAAATTGAATAAGATATCGGAATTTGTTTCACATACAATCGTTAGGAATGCTACAAAGAATATCTACACCAAGAATTAGCATTCTAGGAGCCGTAATTAATGATTTAGACTTTAGAGCAAAATATATGATTTCATGCATAAATTAGCATAATTAATTAATATAAATTAAAAAGACATTATTTTGGAAAAACAAACTATATAGTCTTGTAGATTACATCGCACACTACTATTGTGCAAAATTTTGAGGCGCTCGCTCAATCGGCGGCCGAGATCTGAAGGGGGGCCTAATCAGCCCCCCCCCCCCCCCCCCCCCCCCCCCCCCCTCCTCCCGGCTGTGAGATGGCAAAAATAACCCAGCCTTTTTAGGGGTAAAGGTACATCTTACAAAGTACATTTTGTTTTCTGAAAAGTAAGACATTCATTATCCTTACCGGGGTTATTTTGAGGATTAACAACATAGTCTTCAAAGAGGATCCACATTGATGCTATCAGTCCAGCAAAGGAAAGAACAAACCCAATGAAAAGCCAAATCCTTGCACCTGAAAATATATAATGGACATCCCAAGAAATATATAATACACACATCTAAACATTTCAACACATACACTCCTTGTATTTCTATCACATTCAAGTGAAACCTGGTTCTGCATTTCATAACGGCCGGGTTCAATTTCATTTTTTTTCTTTTACAAGGTTTTCGGGTAAAAACATAAATTTTGACAAGTTCAGTTTTATATCCTTGACCTATTCTTCATGAAAATAAGTTAACACTTTTCCATTTATAGAAGTTCTGCTTTTTTGTTCATTGTTATTCATTGTTATCAATAACAAAATGCACAATAAGTAACTGTTTTCATATTAAAGTCATCTTGTCTATAACTTCTGCAGGTAAAAACACATGATGATACCTCAATGGTATGCTCAACAATGTACCACTTTGCTGCTATTATTTTATTTCTTTTTTGCATACATACACAATAAACTCATTTGAAAGTAGAATATTGCACACCAAAGAAAATTATCTCATATTCATCTATTGTGCAGTCTACATGTACATTGCATGCATAATGATATTACATTGTACATGATGACTAGAAACAGAGTTCTCCCACTAATACTACTCAGTTTTTCTAAAAACTTCCGGTTGCAACAACAAAACACTGATTATTTACATTATTCTATTCCAGTCTTACCAGTTTGCCCCATACAACCCTCACTGTAGGAATCTCCTCTCACTTGCCCGCTAGACACTGCATTTATCCTAAAAAGGAGACATACAAATTGAATTTATAGTCGCACATAAAAAGTGAAATCATACTGAAATTAAGTCTTTGAAAAGTATGGTTAATTGTCATATGTATAGTGTAGACCAGTAATAATGTTATCAAATAATAAAAACTAGCTAAAAAACATATACACTATAAAAAAAACATTCAAACTCTTATGTAAAGTTTACATCTGTGTAATGCTTTGGTCTCAACCTACATGTACATGTCATGATCGATTCCCATCATATTACAAATTTACTGCTTATAACAAGCCATTGGTGATAATACTGTTGGATTCTGTAAGAAACTATTTTATGATAAAATGTTACAAGCAGTCAGTCTAGAATCACATTAATTTTCTTTTGAACAATACATTGTGCACTGGGCAATTCCATTATGTTACTTACCGGGCTTAATATTTAGATTAAGATTTATTTGCATTCTTTTCTAAATTGTATATAATTGGGGCTTCTGCACATAGATTTATTAGCAGTTCCACTATTTCCAATTTTTGCAATGGCGAAAATGATCTATAAAAAAAGCCTGATGTTACTGTATAATTGCCTGACTGTATACCGGTAGTTATATTGGAAATTAGAATGAGCAAACATGAGTCAGTGCATTTCTTTAAATTGGTACTCACATGAAGAATGCTATCGTTGAGACAACCCCACACACATGGTAAGCATGTTTCATCTCACTGTTATCTGGAAACACTACAGCAGCATCTATGATCACCCACCAGCCACCAAAGAACTGATCACAGAAAAGAAAAATGAAAGTTATTTTTTAACATTTGGGTCATTCCATATGGATTCACCAATGGGTTACACCCTACCCTCTCAGAATTTGCCCAAATTCGGTACACATAAAATTTAACATTACCTTCCCAAGAACAAAAAAAAAAATTAGTGTAAACGGTCCATCGGTTTCCGCGCTATGGCCCACCCTTTTTTATTTGTTCTGGCAAAAATGGGTGTGACCTTCAACGGCACATTGCTCCTGAACAGGTTGACCAATTTTTATGAAACTGGTACTATTCAAAAGGAAATTCAAAGAGGAATTCAAAAATGGTATCAAAAATATTATTGGAGCAATTTAAAATGCTATGGCCTTTTGACCTTTCCTTTCAACTTGATTTTGACCCCCAGACGAATAATATTTTTACTTGATTTTTATGTATGTTAATTGTCAGTACAATATTAACATAACATGTAAATATCTAGGATGATATTTTATTTCTTCACCTTTAAAAACTCTTTTAAATGTAATTTACAAAGTTACTGTTACCCCCCACATACTGATATTTGTGTTGGTAATGTGTGTACAAGTCTCCATTATAGGCCTAAATGAATACCTCCAAACTGCAGTTACATTACAATCAATTAAAACAAGAAACTCAACTTTTCAGGTAATAAAGGAAACATTTAACACAATAATAATGCATACAAGTAGGTTGACTCCGTTTGCTTATGAATAGAGACATTTGTTTAGCCCTTTTGATTGGGGTGCAATAGGCATACATACAAATCATCAGAAAGCTGTGGTTTTGACGGAAAAAAAATGCTTCCTACATGTACATGTAGTCACCTCTACTATGATCCCAAACTGATCTTTGAAGCATCGGCATTGGATATGGAGTACTTTAATATTTGATTGTAATGTAACTTCAGTTTGAAAGTATTCATGTATAATGGAGTCTTGGACACTTTCATTGGGTGAATTGGCATGGAATGACCCATTTAATGATTAATTCAACATGGAAAGCATTTATGATCACCTACAATTGAACTGATCAGAAAAAATAAAGATGAAGTTTTTTTTTTTTTAATTCAGAGGTTAATTCAACATGGAAACACTACATCAGCATCTATGATCATGCACCATCCACCAAAGAACTGATCAGGGAAAAGAAAGATGAAAGTGTAATATTTATATTTCAATTATGATAAATTCAACATTTGTTTTAGAATTCTGGCGTTGTTTCCTCAGCAAGTGAGAAGGCACATACCTGTGGCTGTGCCGGGAAAAAATGGCTACCTGGTGCTCACTTGGTTGGTAAGGAAACTTCTCAAGAATATTCAACGAAACCAGCTATAAGCCTAGCTCAAAATAAAGTAGGGCAATCTATGGTTTCATTGCATTAAAATTCTTTGTTTTAATATAAATTCTTTAATCTTAATTAATTCATGGAATATTCCAACCACTTTTTGGACCATACTTCTAAGTTGGATTTGGGTGTAAACATCATTTTAGCATGCACTCTCCCAAAGTTGGTAATCCCCACTGTACGGCAGGCCCCTATATGAGGTCAATTTTCAATTAACCTTGCAAGTATAAGTGGATAAGATTTGCTGGTACATGCAAGTAGGAACGTATGCCATTCATAATACAATGTCAATGCAGAGTATTGACCTCATAGACCAAGTGCCAAAGATGGGTGTAAATGTTGTAACCTGGTCCATTGGTTTTGCTGCTAGGTTTTTCTGCTTTTTGTAAAAGTTATCAAATCCAAAAAATCAATCAAATTTTCAATCACGATTACGAAAAAAAATAAACAAACAATAACACTCTTGATACAGAATATTTCATCCACAGCCAGATTTCTGGCAATAGATGGAAAATACAATTTGTCAGGTATTGGACTTATTTCATCCATCAGAAAAGAGAAAGAAAATTTTTAAAAGCAGGAATTGTTAAAAGAACATCCAAACTCCCTTTTATTGAATATCACAAAGTGAAAAATATCATTTTAATAATGAACAAATAAAATTATTTCTGAAAGGCTTCTTGTTTAATCCTAACATCTTTTGTCTTTAGTCCCATAAGGCTTTATAGATGCCTGTATGGTCACTTACCAGGATACCAGCTGCAATGGATGATATGAAGTTACGTTTCTCAGGGATTGCATCACAGCACTCTGGACGAGGGCACTGAACATTGTCAAGGAACCCAGACATGGTGTCCTCCCGAAGGTTTATTCTGTTATTGTTGTTCAATGTTTTTCAGTTTAAACTTCAGACTTGGTCTTCTTCTAGAGAGAATATCCTGGAATGAAATAATTTCAGATTAATTATTCATAAATGAATTTTTATTATTGTAGACCTCTCAAAACTTATTCCATTCAAAGTATTGACCTTGTAGTGAAAGTGGGACTATCAATCATGGGTGGCAGGTTTTGCATCTTGGTCCATATTGGTTTTTCCCCAAGGTTTATTTAGTTTTTTGCAATAGATATCAACTATAAATTAAAGCCCTCCTATATATCTAGATCTCAATGTAGACTAGTTATATTTATCAGAGAATAGGTTTTCAATAAATTTGATTTCACTATCATGAAAAAAAAAATAAAACACTCCCGATTTTGTCCAGTGGAAAATCGTTTGAGAACGCATTTAGTCTTCGCACTCGGGTTTCACCATAGTCTTGACATGATTTTGGTGTTAGCATAATAAAATCTAGACTCAGCAAAATTAGCCACGCCCTTTTATGGAACTCCCTCCTTTCTTCGCTCCATGAAATCAGCATCGCACATCAAAATATCTACAAGTTCGTTCGTACAGAGCTAGAGGACAATGCATTTTGATTTTTGGGTGCTCTGATTAGCTTTTGCGTGAAGCTCCGCCTCCTGGTTGCGATGACTGAAGTGCGTTGACCGTAACTGAACAACGCGATTCAGCTGTTCCCGAAAGAACGTTTTTATCATGCGCGCTGCAAAGTGGACCCATTTCACAAGAAAAACTGCAAGACTCGACTTCACAAAACGTGAGGCGGAAAGCCACTCTTTCAATACTTTTTAGAATAAAACAAGATGAATCTTCGACCGCGCACGGTCGGAAGGCATGCCTCGGTATTGCCACATCGGAAAAAAAAGGCATGCGCATGTTGAGTATTTTACATCCATTTATACCATGACATCTTTGAGATATTGACCCCAAATCTATTAAAGTTGTATCATTTCCAACTCAGGAAGGATGGCTACTGATGTAATAAAAAGGATAAACATGTTTAAGCTGATCTGTCAAAGGTCCTTCAGAAATTGCACAAACGAGTCATTTACATAAATAACCAGTGACCTTTGATGTCCTGACCTCAAAAATCTTATCAGTTCATCTTTCCTCCCACATGACCCAAGTTTGCAGTTGATCCATAAAAGGGTCATTCCATGCCAATTCACCCGATGGGTTACACCCTACCGTCTCAGAATTTGCTCAAATTTGGTACACTTAAAGTTTAACATTACCTTCCCACGAAATAAAAAAATTTAGCGTAAACGGTCCATCGGTTTCCGAGCTATGGCCCGCCCTTTTTTATTCGTTTCGGCAAAAATGGGTGTGACCTTCCATTTCAACGGCACAATGCGCCTGAACTGGTTGACCAATTTTTGTGAAACTGGTACCATTCAAAAGGAAATTTAAAGAGGAATTCAAAAATGGTATCAAAAATATTATTGGAGCAATTTAAAGTGCTATGACCTTTGACCTTTCCTTTAACCTTGATTTTGACCCCCAGACGAATAATATTTTTACTTGATTTTATGTATATTAATTGTCAGTATAATAACATGTAAATATCTAGGATGATATTTTGTTTCTTCACCTTTAAAAACTCTTTTAAATGTAATTTACAAAGTTAATGTTACCCCCACAACTTTGACCTTTGAGTCCATACTTGACTGCATGACATAAAATCTAATCAGTTCATTCCCCTCCATAGGCACCACAACCTTAGCCCATAAAGTAAGTTTGAAGTTGACGCACGTCAAACGGTTTTAAGTATTAGGCAGAGAACGAGCCATTTTCATGCATACAATGAACCTCTGTGACCTTTGACCTTTGACCTTAATGCACGCCCATAAAGTCTAATCAGATCAATTGTC
>CALNVZ010000218.1:14203545-14218842 GCA_940671915.1 Paracentrotus lividus
TAGTGAATTTGTGTTGGTAATTTGTGTACATAGCTCCATATAGGCATTATAATTTTTTAGGCTTTTACTTTTGGAAATTCTTACTTCCAAACTGAAGTTAATTACATTCAATTAAAACAGGAAATCTAAACATTTCAGGTAATAAAGGAAACATTAAACACAATGATAATGTATACATGTACGTAGGCACTCCATTGCATTATGAATAGAGGACATTTGTTTAGCCTTTTGATTGCGGGTGCAATTAGGTATACATGTGTCATACAAATCATCCAGAAATCTGCCGGTTTTGACAGAAACAAAACTGCTTTCCTACATGTACATTGTAGTCACTCTACTGTCCCAAACTGGATAACATCCCCGAGGTTTGAAGCCATCAGCAACCAAATCGATAATTATGGTATTTGATTTTATAATGTATTCAGTTTGGAAGTATTCATAGTATAATGGCCAAGTAGACTTGTACACAAATTACGCAACAGAAATATCGACTATGTGGGTGGCGTAACTTAACTTTGTAAATTAACATTTAAAAGAGTTTTTAAAGGTGAAGAAATAAAATATCATCCTAGATATTTTACATGTTATTATACTGACAATTAATATACATTAATCAAGTAAATAATATATTCGTCTGGGGGTCAAAATCAGGTTAAGAGAAAGGTCAAAGGTCATAGCACTTTAAATTGCTCCAATAATATTTTTGATACCATTTTTGAATTCCTCTTTGAAATTTCCTTTTGAATGGTACCAGTTTCACAAAAATTGGTCAACCAGTTCAGGCGCATTGTGCCGTTGAAATGGAAGGTCACACCATTTTTGCCAAACGAATAAAAAAGGGCGGGCCATAGCTCGGAAACACGGACCTTTACGCTAATTTTTTTTGTTTCATGGGAAGGTAATGTTAATACTTTTATGTGTACACAATTTGAGCAAATTGCTGAGGACGCGAAGGGTGCATAAATTGCACTTTCATTGGGTGAAAATTGGCATGGAAATGACCCAAAACGGTTTCAGAAGTATATCGCAAGAACAAGCCATTTTCACGTACATCCTCTGTGCTTTAACTTTTGGACCCTATGATCCCACATTTAATCAGTCATTGTGCTACTGCCACATGCACATATTACCAAGTTTGAAGATGATCTCAGTTCTATAATCACGGAACAAACTATTTTATCTATGAAGTACAATGACTCTGTGCCTTTGACCTTCTGACCCAAACTTACTATCAGTTCATTGCCCTCCATATGCACACATTACTCAAGTTTGAGTTGAACGTTTCACCATTTTAAGTATATTGCTGAGAACGAAACATTTTCATATACAAATGATACATCTGTTGACCTTTGACCTCTTGACCTCATGACCTAAAATCTATCAGTTCATTGCCCCTCCCATAGGCACCACATTACCCAAGTTTGAAGTTGACCACGTCAAACGGTTTTAAGCTATAGAGACGAGAACGAGCCATTTTCATGCATCAATGACCTCTGTGACCTTTGACCTTTGACCTTAATGACCCCAAAGTCTAATCAGATCATTGTCCCTACCATATGCATACATAGATCCAAGTTGAAAGTGATTCCGTCAAATGGTTCTTTAAGTTATCGCGAGACACGAAAACGGGAACGGGACTGACGTACGGACGGACGGACAACCCGAAAAACATTAATTCGGTGGCGAGGCATAAAAATTAAAGAGAGAAATATAAATAGGAACTTCAACGAATCCAATGTCGGGCTCCGCCGGACAGTTGAAAAAATGAGGACTTACCAAAAAAATAAATGACGAGTCTAAATTTATCGTGATTTTGTTCATTGGAAGCACAATGGTAAGTGTATTTCATATGCTAACGCACATATATGTACAGCTGCAAACCAACATAGCAGTAGAGCGCCGGTCTCAGAAACAGCCGATCGTCTGCACAAGCAATGACGTTTGCCAAATTTGCCGTCATCAGTAACAAGGTTTGTCTTCATTTATGAAGACGCCTGTTTTCTTTTGGGACCTACGGATTTGGATGCAGTTACGGAACTTGAGAGTGCTTAATTAGATTCCTTATCATCAATTACCCCCAGTTTCACCGTCTACTTTATTGACTTGTCCGTCTTCCCAAGGATATAAAAGGGATTAAGTGTCAATCACTGTGTTGTAGTTGGGAGCATGGCGGTAGACCTTTAGTGAGTGGATTTGGCATCTCAATTGGGAGGCTATTTTTTACTGTACGCAGTGTCCTTATAAACGAGGACAAGTCAGAATCTGAGACGTATCTTGTTTTTGACCGGCGCCTCTAACTGATAAGGCTGTACTGAACAAAATGGCTGTCTGTCGGGCCCCCGCCCTCTTGGTTGCCGAGAAAACTTTCAATAATAATTGTGAATCAGCTTTAAACCTACTCAAAATAATTAAGATAATCTAGACCCTATAGTATCATTGCAATATAATTCTTCAATTATATTTTTTTATGTTGTTTAGTACAAAGTTTTAGACCCTTTTTGGGAAAATGACTACTTTACTGAGTACTTTGACTGGGCCGAGCTTCTCAGCTCAAGAAACCTTGTTACTTTTGTCTGCATTGACTTTCCATTGATGAAAATCTGCTGCGTAGGTACTTCCATGCAAGAGCATTATGATTGACCAGATAAGTGTAAGTGGATGCTCATGATGCATTCGAGCGTCGTGCATCATGTGCATATTTGTGCCCCAATTGTGGAGTAAAATTATCTACGTGCACGCCATCACACTTATCAATATTCATGCCTCAAAAAGCAGATTTTAGCAGATGTGTAAGTGTTTAGTAATATATTCAATTGGATGAGCCCGTGCTTTTGAATGCTTTTCACAGAAATATGGGCAATATTATGATCATTATAACATCATCGATTCATCATCATCATCGCGTTACCGCACGGAGAAAAAGTTCCTCCATAATATAGTAATTTATGCATGAAAGCCTCGAATGATCACGAATAGCATATGAAATACACTACCATTGTGCCTTCCATTGAACTAATTAGTCACGATAAAATTTAGATTTGTCATTTATATTTTTTGGTATCCTCATTTCTTTATGCGTTTTGAAATATTGCGTACGTCCGACAGTGATTTCGTTGAAGTTCCTTTTTATATTTCTCTTCTTATTTCTAAAAAATATTGAAAGAGTGGGTCTACGCCAACGTTTTATGAAGTCGGATCTTGCAGTTTTTTTGCAAATGGGTCCAATTTGGTTATGAATGATTGACAGCCGCGCACGACAAAGCGTCGTCTTTATCGGGGAACAGCTGAATCGCGTTTGTTCAGTTACGGTCAACGCACTTCAGTCATCGCAACCGGAGGCGGAGTCTCGCGTAGCTACCAGTAGCTTAATCAGAGCGCCCAACAATCAAAAATCCATTTTCTCTATTTCGTAAAAGCGAATGCGTAGACTTTTTTCCGATGTACCGGTACGCGTAAACACATCGAACGGGACTACACAACAAAAATGATTGCTAAATGTTTCTCACAATCCGATTGTTTTCTTCATAACTCACTCGTTAAAGTAATGACATAATAAGTTCCATTAATATTATGAGGCATATGAACGCTAAAAAATTAGTACTACTACCGTTGAGAAATTGTTATCACGGTAAATATGACGTTCTAATGTTGTTGCCGAGTGACAGTTATTTTTATGATTTGTAGTCATTTTCACGACAGCAAACAATAAACGTAGAGCGGCGTAATAAAACATTTGTCTACTTTGAAAGGTGGGGTGCGGCTAGTTTCAGGCACAAACCCATGTTGTTCGGCCTTAAGGGTCTGAAGTAAAGAACTTGATTCACTCGTTTGGAGGCTAGTCTCACTTCTAGACTGAAAATTGTTTAAGTGTCAAATTGAGTCTGTGCTTGCAGACTAGGGTGGGGCGGGGGCGGGGAAGAGTTACAATAAAAAGGGGCACTGTGGGCACACACCAATTTTTTATACAGAAAAGGATCGAATTAATTTAAAACTCTTATCCTGCAGCTTCCTGAAATTCTATTGTTATCCATCAGTTGTACGAAAATTCATTTGTAATTTAAGCCACAAAAAAAGCGTAGACAACGCCATCGGAGCTTGACATAGAACCATAGGCAATAGCAATAAAATAATAAATTATTAAAAATACAAAGACCAACTAACAATTCAGACCTACTTTCAAACTTCTTGATCATGATAACTTACAATTAAAATAACATAAATTAACATGCACATTACGCACAACGCCACAATGAGCACTAATTCCAGCAGTTACCACACACATACAGTGCAATAATTTAGTACGAACGTCCATAGAGAAACTGAACTGCGCTGGCTAAAATCATTCGCTACGGATGGAAATAGCCAATAAACGTAACAACCAACCAACCAACCACTTCAACAACAACACCCTTTTCACAAATGTATTACCATAATTACATGAGTAATATTAATGTCTCCAGCAAAGGGAGAAGCGTCATCTGACTTGTACTGAAAAAAAGTGCAAATATTTTACTCTGACTACCTTCGTGTAAAAACAAAATATAAAATTAAAAAAATATATATAAAAAAAACCCTTAAACCCTTAATTATTATCATTTTCCCAAGAATATTGTTTCATCCCTTATAACAAGTTTGTAAATGGTAACTATTGCTTATTTCATCATTATTTACGTTTGGCTGAGATTCACTGCAATATATTTTTTAGAAAGATAAAAAATTTCCATGGCGATAAAATAGTTTAAATCATTTTTGAACTCCCTATAGAAATAAACGTTGTCTTTTTCACTAGACAATAGACCTAACCCTGTAACCAAAATACCGAGAGCCAATACGGACCAATCAGCCTTGATAGCACACCTCAGTCCTCAGCTACTCGAATATCTGGCCGGTTCCTGACTTACCTATTGGGGCTATTTTCGGGCATTTGTGCCGCCCCGCCCCCTTAAGATCTCATCCACAGATCGCCGATCGCAAGGAAAATTTGCACGAAGGTAGAAGATGACATATCTAGCCGGTTGCATAGGTAGATTGCACTAATTCTTATATTTTATTTTTATATGAATTGTAATTTGTCCTAATTTATTCATGAAATCATACTTTTTGCTCTAATTACTAATAGAGCTTCTAGAGCTATTGTTTGTGAAAATAATTTTTTTTATAGTATTCCTAACAATTGTAAATGAAGAGAAAAGTCCGGTACCAAAATAAATTTCTTAATCTATATATATGGTTTTTTAAAACATTTATGATTTCTTTGTTTTACCTTTTTATTTATTTTCAAATGTCTCGCATGCGTCTTGCATATAGCTCAATTCATTTTTGCCACTAAAGTAAAAATCAATTATTCTATTTCTGATTATGGCTGTAACACATTTGTATTGACTTTGTCATGAATCCTTTTTGAGCAATTTTAGGATTGACATGCTACTTATTTATGTTGGATTTCGTAACCGACGTATGCGGAGTCACAATTTGGTCTTATAGTTGCGACCGAGATCTCAAAGTAAAAAGTCAGCGAGGGCGCGGGTCAAAATATTCGTGCAGGAAATTATCGCAAAAATATGGTATTAGCGCCTAATGCCCCCCCCCCAGGTCAAGTTAGGCGTTCAAATGAGAGAGTGTTGAGTCATATTTCTGTCTTTAGGTCAGCCTTTGCTTATCGCTACCTTGCTATTTTATCACTTGCGTCCCCCCCCACCACATCCTTACTCTCGGCCGCCATTAGTTGCAATCGCCCTCGAAACCTCTTGCCATGGTTATTTTCATGTTCTTCTGGACTTTTTAAAAAAAAATTATTAAAAAAAGGAAATCCCTGATAAACCCGTAATGTGTTTATAAAATGGACATCGAAATGACCAATATCGGAGAAACATGCTGGTCTCCAATAATGTGGATGCTTCGCACTTCCGAAATACCGTATCGACGCGTCTACGCTTAAATGAGTATGGCCATGCGTAAACCGGCCTGTGATATTCCCAACACAATTATTATGTGAAAAAGAGAAATGTCACCAGTTTAGTGGAATATCATGTATAAGAATGTGCTAATGACAGCGACAGTTTTGGTAAGCGGATTGCGCGGTATCCAGGATTTTGCACCTGGCGGGACCCATGTGATTTTGATTTTGGCGCCCCGTGGTGGACCCACGAAAGTTATACCCTATTTCTTTTTTCCCGTCACGGCGGGGAAAGTACACTCAATCTTTTGTACGTCAAGCTGACTGGACCTAGCCATAAGCAGGGGGGGGGCGCCCGGGTAGTGAAGAGGCGTCATCGGCTTCAATTATGTATATTTTCCAATATTTGTCTTACATTTTGTTATTGGCGCCTAAGTCAATCTGGCCATTAGTTTGAATTGTTCTTGGTCCTTGGGGTTGCCACCGTGGGATCCCGAAAGCCCCCTCCCCATAAGAATACGACGCATGGGCTATGTTCCCCCCCCCTCTCTTTGGTCCATCCTCAGGCGCGTTCTGGGTTGGACGAGGGGGCTTGTCGCCGGGTAAAACTTTTAAAAATATTTAAAGCGGGAGCAAAATGAGTGAGTGATGACATGGTATGACGAGCAAAGAAGAACAAAAAAAAAACAAAAAAAAAACACGCATATGATTCATTAAGAACACTATTTTCTGGAGACAATTTGCTCAAATATAAACGATAGATTATGTCAAAAATTATTCTTAAGATCGTAGATTAAGAATCAATATAGGTCAACTCAAATTTTGAATATATCTGAACAAAGTAATCTAATATCATAAAGCGCCATCTCTCCGGTAATTCAGACATAGTACGATTGAAGAGACCTCATATTAAGCTAGGCTAACATGATTGATCGGTACAGGCCAAGAGACCGCACCCCCCCCCCCCCACTCCAGCCTCCTAGATTAGAGTTGGCGATTACACGTTAATTGTTGCGCCGCTCCGATTTCTTTGGAAAAGTGGCTTATATTTCAAAAGGACAAGGTTTAGAATGAGAAATCCCCACCTAAAATGAAATATACATTTTTTTCCAAAAAACTTAATTAGGAGCGGTAGTTTTCAGTTCTTTTAGAGAAAAAAAAATCCTAAAAGTAGGTTCCCGAATATGGTCCGAAAACCGTAATGAAAAGGGGCTAAGCTGGTCCCGCTCTAAAAATGCGCTAGCTAATAGGGGGCCCGGGAATGGTAGATAATTTTGAGGGCAAGCGTGCCGTGTCCAAAGACCTGCTTGAGAGGCGGTTTATTTGACAAACGTTTGGCGTGATTATCGAAGGATTTTTGCACTCACCCACTGCGCGTCTAATCCCGGCTGGGGATGTGGGCGGATTACACCCCCAGATTTGAGGAGGCGGTGGTATGGTCTGTACAAACAATTCCCCCCCAGTTTGTTTTCAAGAATAGAAATTAAAAAAAAAAATTACACTAGATTAATTGCTGTTATTGGTTAAAAATAGCACTTTCAATACTAAAATTTGCCTCTTTTTACTCCAAAACCCCCAAATTTTCCTGCTCGCGTCGCTATGCGACCTCACTAATATATATACTAAACATTAACCTTAGTTTTTTAAAAAAGGTTGTGATCCTCTATGCCCTCGTCTGGATAACAAACCATTAGGTAAGGGCACTTCTGGGAAATTGTGTTGTTGCACAAACATAAAAACATTAATGTTAGTGTATGACTTTTCTGATGCGGGTCTAGGTTGTTGGCAGGGCTTGGGCCTGCATGCCACAAAATTTCATTAGCAAATATTGTTGGATTTGTTTTCAATCGTTGTTTTATTTAACAAAGACAAATGTAAAAATGTATCTTTCTATAATGTGATACAGAATCATCCAATTTTTTAGACTTAAAAAATTTTGGCTCGCGCTTCGCGCTACGCACTTACTATTTCTATTACTAAAATGAATAGGGACATTCAAGGCAGGCCTTAAAAGTATACATTCAAAGACAAATTTTCTTCGTACCTCCTCCCTCTTCCGAATACAGTGTTCTCGTGGTTAGGTCTATGCCTCTATCTTAAAGTGTCCCCTTATTCAGAAAATGTGCCTTGTTCCCATCTAATATCCCCTCTATCAAAATCCTCTCTCCTGCCTCTACTATGTTTAACTTTGTTTTCGCGCTCGCGCGTTACATATAATTGTATGACCTTTAATGCACAAACAAATATTTCAGTCTTAATATTATTCAGGCTCGCTTTGCGCTCGCTGATAATCTAAGATAGGAATCTACAAATGCCACCAATATCTCAATACTTTTACTCTTAAAAACTTTCAGCTCGCGCTCGGTCGCTCGTCATTAGTTTTCCCACTAACTAAAATGAACAATAAATCAACGGCTGCCATTATTTGATTCATAAAAAGCACATAATCAAAGACAAATTTTCTTCCTCTCCGCCGTGGTACTCTGAAATACATTTGCCTTTAGTATCCATGTCTTTGAGTGCTGAGAAGACCTACCATATGCATACATGATCCAAGTTTGAAAGTGATCCGTCAAATGGTTCTTAAGTTATCGCGAGAACGAAAACGGGACGGACGGACGTACGGACGGACGGACAACCCGAAAACATAATTCGGTGGCGGAGGCATAAAAATTAAAGAAGAGAAATATAAATAGGAACTTCAACGAATCCAATGTCGGGCTCCGCCGGACAGTTGAAAAAATGAGGACTTACCAAAAAAATAAATGACGAGTCTAAATTTTATCGTGACTTTTGTTCATTGGAAGGCACAATGGTAAGTGTATTTCATATGCTAACGCACATATATGTACAGCTGCAAACCAACATAAGCAGTAGAGGCGCCGGTCCAGAACAGCCGATCGTCTGCACAAGCAATGACGTTTGCCAAATTTTGCCGTCATCAGTAACAAGGTTTGTCTTCATTTATGAAGACGCCTGTTTTCTTTTGGGACCTACGGGATTTGGATGGCAGTTACGGAACTTGAGAGTGCTATAATTAGATTCCTTATCATCAATTACCCCCAGTTCACCGTCTACTTTTATGACTTGTCCGTCTTCCCAAGGATATAAAAGGGATTAAGTGTCAATCACTGTGTTGTAGATATGGGGAGCATGGCACGGTAGACCTTTAGTGAGTGGATTTGGCATCAATTGGGAGGCTATTTTTTACTGTACAGTGTCCTTATAAACGAGGACAAGTCCAGTAATCTGAGACGATCTTTGTTTTTGGACCGGCGCCTCTACTGATAAGGCTGTACTGAAAAATGGCTGTCTGTCGCCCGCGCCCTCTTGGTTGCCGAGAAAACTTTTCAATAATAATTTGTGAAATCAGCTTTAAACCTACCTCAAAATAAATTAAGATAATCTAGACCCTATAGTATCATTGCAATATAATTCTTCAATTATATATTTTTTATGTTGTTTAGTACAAATTTTAGACCCTTTTTGGAAATGCTACTTTACTGAGTACTTTGACTGGGCCGAGCTTCTCAGCTCAAGAAACCATTTTTACTTTTTCTGCATTGACTTTCCATTGGATGAAAATTGCTGCAGTAAGGTACTTCCCAGTGCAAGGTCAATTATGAATTGACCATGCATAAGTGTAAGTGATGCTAACATGATCATTCGAGCGTCGTGCATCATGTGCATATTTGTGCCCCAATTGTGGAGTAAAAATTTCTACGTGCATCGCCATCGAGCACTTATCAATATCATGCCTCAAAAAGCAGATTTTAGCAGATGTGTAAGTGTTAGTAATTAATTCAATTGGATGAGCCCGTGCCTTTGAATGCTTTTCACAGAAATATGGGGCAATATTATGGATCATTTAACATCATCATCATCATCATCATCGCGTACCGCACGGAGAAAAGTTCCTCCATAATATAGTAATTTATGCATGACGCTCGAATGATCACGAATTAGCATATGAAATACACTACCATTGTGCCTTCCAATTGAACTAATTAGTCACGATAAAATTTAGATTTGTCATTTATTTTTTTGGTAGTCCTCATTTCTTTATGCGTTTTGAAATATTGCGTACGTCCGACAGTGATTTCGTTGAAGTTCCTTTTTATATTTCTCTTCTTTTTCTAAAAATATTGAAAGAGTGGGTCTACGCCAACGTTTTTGAAGTCGTCTTGCAGTTTTTCTTGCAAATGGGTCCAATTTGGTTATGATGATTGACAGCGCGCACGACAAAGCGCGTCTTTATCGGGGAACAGCTGAATCGCGTTGTTCAGTTAACGGTCAACGCCACTTCAGTCATCGCAACCGGAGGCGGAGTCCTCGCGTAGCTACCAGTAGCTAATCAGAGCGCCCAACAATCAAAAATCCATTTTCTCTATTTCAGTAAAAGCGGAATGCGTAGACTTTTTTTCCGTGTACCGGTACGCGTAAACACTCGAACGGGACTACACAACAAAAATGATTGCTAAATGTTTCTCACAATCCGATTGTTTTCTTCATACTCACTCGTTAAAGTATGACATAATAAGTTCCATTAAATATATTAGGCATTGAACGTAAAAAATAGTACTACTACCGTTTGAGAAATTGTTATCACGGTAAATATGACGTTCTAATGTTGTGGCCAGTGACAGTTATTTTTTATGATTTTGTAGTCATTTTCACGACAGCCAAACAATAAACGTAGAGCGGCGTAATATAAACATTTTGTCTACTTTGAAAGGTGGGTGCAGGCTAGTTTCAGGCACAAACCCATGTTGTTCGCTTAACAGGGTCTGAAGTAAAGAACTGATTCACTCGTTTGGAGGCTAGTCTCACTTCTAGACTGAAAATTTGTTTAAGTGTCAAATTGAGTCTGTGCTTGCAGACTAGGGTGGGGCGGGGGCGGGGAAGAGTTACAATAAAAAGGGGCACTGTGGGCAACACACCAATTTTTTATACAGAAAAGGATCGAATTTAATTTAAAACTCTTATCCTGCAGCTTCCTGAAATTCTATTGTTATCCATCAGTTGTACGAAATCATTTGTAATTTAAGCACAAAAAAAGCGTAGACACGCCATCGGAGCTTGACATAGAACCATAGGCAATAGCAATAATAATAATAATTATTAAAAATACAAAGACCACTAACAATTTCAGACCTTACTTTCAAACTTCTTGATCATGATAACTTACAATTAAAATAACATTAAATTAACATGCACATTACGCACAACGCCACAATGAGCACTAATTCCAGCAGTTACCGACACACATACAGTGCAATAAGTTTAGTACGAACGTCCATAGAGAAACTGAACTGCGCTGGCTAAAATCATTCGCTACGGATGGAAATAGCCAATAAACGTAACAACCAACCAACCAACCACTTCAACAACAACACCCTTTTCACAAATGTATTACCATAATTACATGAGTAATATTAATGTCTCCAGCAAAGGGAGAAGCGTCATCTGACTTGTACTGAAAAAAAGTGCAAATATTTTACTCTGTCTACCTTCGTGTAAAAACAAAATATAAAATTAAAAAAATATATATAAAAAAAACCCTTAAACCCTTAATTATTATCATTTTCCCAAGAATATTGTTTCATCCCTTATAACAAGTTTGTAAATGGTAACTATTGCTTATTTCATCATTATTTACGTTTGGCTGAGATTCACTGCAATATATTTTTTAGAAAGATAAAAAATTTCCATGGCGATAAAATAGTTTAAATCATTTTTGAACTGCCTATAGAAATAAACGTTGTCTTTTTCACTAGACAATAGACCTAACCCTGTAACCAAAATACCGAGAGCCAATACGGACCAATCAGCCTTGATAGCACACCTCAGTCCTCAGCTACTCGAATATCTGGCCGGTTCCTGACTTACCTATTGGGGCTATTTTCGGGCATTTGTGCCGCCCCGCCCCCTTAAGATCTCATCCACAGATCGCCGATCGCAAGGAAAATTTGCACGAAGGTAGAAGATGACATATCTAGCCGGTTGCATAGGTAGATTGCACTAATTCTTATATTTTATTTTTATATGAATTGAAATTTGTCCTAATTTATTCATGAAATCATACTTTTTGCTCTAATTACTAATAGAGCTTCTAGAGCTATTGTTTGTGAAAATAATTTTTTTTATAGTATTCCTAACAATTGTAAATGAAGAGAAAAGTCCGGTACCAAAATAAATTTCTTAATCTATATATATGGTTTTTAAAAACATTTATGCAATTCTTTGTTTTTACCTTTTTATTTATTTTACAAATGTCGTCGCATAGCGTATTCGCCTAGCAAATCTTACTGACACTAAAGGTAAAATCAATTCATCTCATTTCTGAATTTTGGCTGTAACACATTTGTATTGACTTTGTACATGAATCCTTTTTGAGCAATTTTAGGATTGACATGTACTTTATTAATGTTGGAATTTGTAACCGAGTATGGAGTACAATTTGGTCTTATAGTTGCGGAGACTCAAAGTAAAAATCAGCGAGAGGCGCGGGTCAAAATATTTCGTGCAGGAATTATCGCAAAAATATGGTATAGCGCCATAATGCCCCCCCCCCCAGGTCAAGTTGAGGCGTTCGAAATGAGAGAGTGTTGGTCAATTTCTTCTGTTGGTCAGTCTCTTGCTTTACGCAAACCTTTTTTTTATCACTTGGTCCCCCCCCCCACATCCTTATCTCGGCCGCCATTGTGCAATCGGCCCCGAACACCTCTATGGCAATGTTATTTTTCATGTTCTTGGACTTTGTTAAAAAAAATTATTAAAAAAAGGAAATCCCATTGATAACGCCGTAATGTGTTTATAAAATGGACATCGGAATGACCAATATCGGAGAAACATGCTGGTCTCCAATATGTGAATGCCTTCGCACTCCGGAATGGTAACCAGTATCGGACGCAGTCTGACGCTTAAAATATGAGTATAGCCATGCGTTACACCGCGCCTTGATATACCCAACAAAAATATATTATGTAGAAAAATAGGAATAAAGTCACCAGTTTGTGGAAAATTATCCATGTATAAAGAAATGGCTAATGACAAGAAAGTTTGGTAAGGGATGCAGGCGCGTTATCCAGGATTTTGCACCTGGGGGCCCGATGTGATTTTGATTTTGGCGCCCCAGTGGTGGACCCAGAAAAGTTATACCCTATTTCTTTTTTTCCCGTTACACCGGCGAGCGGAAAGGTACACTCATCTTTTTTCACGTCAAGCTGATGGCCTAGCGATAAGCAGGGGGGGGCGCGGGCCCGGGGTAGTTGAAGAGGGTCAATCGGCTCAAATTAGTGTATATTTTCCAATATTTGTCTTCACATTTTGATATTGGCGCCCTCTAAGGTCAAATTGCGCCCACTATTTGAATTATTTTGGCTCCTTAGGGTGCCACCGGGGGCAGAGCCCCGAAAGCCCCCCCCCCCAGAAGAATACGCGCATGGGCATATTGTTACCCCCCCCCTCTTTGGTCCAATCCTCAGCGCGTTCCTGGGTTGGGACTGAGGGGCCTTGGTCGGCCGGGTAAAACTTATAAAAATATTTAAGCGGGAGCAAAATGAGTGAGTGTGCATGGTTGACAGAAAGAAGAACGAAAAAAAAAACAAAAAAAAAACACGCATATGATTCTTAAGAACACTATTTCTGGAGACAATTTGCTCAATATAAACGATAGATTATTCAAAAATTATCTTAAGATCGTAGATAAGAATCAATATAGGTCAACTCAATTTTGAATTATCTGAACAAAGTAATCTAATTCTAAAGCGCCATCTCTCCTGGTAATCAGCATAGTACGATTGAAGAACCTATATAGGCTAGGCTAACATGTTGATGGTACAGGCCAGAGACCGCACCCCCCCCCCCCACTCAGCCTCCTAGAGTGGCGATACACGTTACAATTGTGCGCCGCTCCGATTTCTTTGGAAAAGTGGTATATTTCAAAAGGACAGGTTAGAATGGAAATCCCCACAATAATTGAAATATAGCATTTTTTTCAAAAAATTAATTAGGGGTGTTTTCAGTTCTTTTAGAAAAAAATCTAAAAGTAGGTTCCCGAATATGGTCCGAAAACCGTTGAAAAGGGGCTAGCTGGTCCGCTCTAAATGCCTAGTAATAGGGGGGCCCGGATAGGTGATAATTTTGAGGGCAAGCGTGCCTTCCAAAGACCTGCTTGAGGGGGTTTATTTGACAACGTTTGGCGTGATTATCTGAAGGATTTTGCACTCACCCACTGCGCGTTAATCCCGGCTGGGTTGATGGGGGCGATACATCCCCCCATATTTTGGAGGAGGGGTGAGGCTCTGTACAAACCATCTCCCCCCCATGTTTTCAAGAATAGAAATTAGAAAAAAAAATTACACTAGATTAATTGCTGTTGATTCGGTTAAATAGCACGTTTCAATACTTTTGCCTCTTTTTTTACTCCAAAACCCCCAAATTTTCCCTGCTCGCGTCGCTATGCAGACCTTCCACATATAAACTAAACTTAACCTAGGTTTTAAAAAAGGTTGGATCCTCTATGCCCTCGTCTTGGTAACAACCATTAGGTAAGCGGCACTCTGGGAAAGTGTGTTGTTGACATAACAAAACATTAATGTTGTGTATGTCTGATGCGGGTTAGGTTGATTGGAGGGCTTGGGGCCTGCAGCCACAAATTTCAATTAGCATATATATTGTTGGATTTGTTTCATCTGTTGTTTATCTTAACAAAGCAAATGTAAAATGTATACTTTCTAAATGTGCATACAGAATCATCCAATTTTTGACTTAAAAATTTTTGGCTTCGCGCTTCGCTACGCACTTACTTATTTCTATTACTAAAATGATAGGCATCTCAAGGCAGGCCTTAAAAGCTAACATTCAAAGACACATTCTTCGTACTCACCTCCTCTACATAATCCGACATTATTTTCTAGTGTTCTCTGATATTAGGTCTATGCCTCCTACTACTTATTAGTGTACCCCTTAGTTTAACAGTGGATAAATCTGTGCCTTCGCCCACAATTCCTCCAAATATCCTCTCGTCCGCTCTCTTACGTATGTTTAATATAACTTGTCGTTTTCGCGCTCGGGTTAGCTATGTTGACCTTTATGCACAACAAATATTTCAGTCTTTAATATTATATCAGGCTGCGCTGTTGCGCTCGCATGATAATACAAATAGAAATCACAAATGACCAATTCTCAATAACTTTATACTCTTAATATAACTTTCAGCTCGCGTTCTCGGTCGCTCGCATTAGTTTATCACAATACTAAAATGAACTAATAAATCAACGGCTGCCATTATTTGATTCATAAAAAGCACATAATCAAAGACAAATTTTCTTCCTCTCCGCCGTGGTACTCTGAAATACATTTGCCTTTAGTATCCATGTCTTTGAGTGCTGAGAAGA
>CALNVZ010000218.1:14218867-14229000 GCA_940671915.1 Paracentrotus lividus
AAAGAAATCCATTGATAAACGCCGTTAATAGTGTTATATAAAATGGATATCGGAAAGACCAAATATCGGCAGAAACATGGCATGGTCGCCAATAATGTGAATGCCTTCGCACTCCGAGGAATGGTATACCAGTATCTGGACGCAAGTCTGACGTCTTAAAATATGAGTATAGGTCCATGCGTTAACCCGCGCCTTGATATACCCAACAAAATATAATTATGCTTAGAAAAAATAGGAAAAAGTCACCACGTTTAGTGGAAAATTATCCATGGGATAAAGAAATGTGGCTAATGACAAGAAAGTTTGGTAAGGGATGCAGGCGCGCTTATCCAGGATTTTGCACCTGGGGGCCCGATGTGATTTTGATTTGTGCGCCCCAGTGGTGGACCCAGAAAAAGTTATACCTCATTTTCTTTTTTTCCCGTTACACCGGCGAGCGGAAAGGTACACTCATCTTTTTCACGTCAAGCTGATGGCTAGCGAAGCAGGGGGGGGGCGGGGCCCGGGTAGGTGTGAAGAGGGTCAATTGGCTCAAATTAGTGTATATATTTTCAATATTTGTCTTCACATTTTTTTATTGGCGCCCTCTAAGGTCAATTTGGCCCCGCTTTTGAAGTTATTTTGGCTCCTTAGGGTGCCACCGGGGGGCAGGCCCCTGGCTTGAAAGGCCCCCCCCCCAGGAATACGCGCATGGGCATATTGTTACCCCCCCCTCTCTTTGGTCAATCCTCAGCGCGTTCCTGGGTTGGGACTGAGGGGGCCTTGGTCGGCGGGTAAAACTTAAAAAATATTTAAGCGGGAGCAAAATGTATTGGCATTGTTATGAGAAGAAGAACAAAAAAAAAACAAAAAAAAAACACGCATTTTGATTCAAGAACACTATTTCTGGAGCAATTTGCTCAAAAACGATAGATTATTCCAAAATTATCTAAGATCGTAGATTAAGAATCAATATAGGTCAACTCAAATTTTGAATATATCTGAACAAAAGTATATCTAATTCTAAAGCGCCATCTCTCCGGTAATATCAGCATAGTTACGATTGAGAAACCTATATTAGGTAGGCTAACATGATTGATGGTACAGGCCAGAGACCGGCACCCCCCCCCCCCACTCCAGCCTCCTGAGTGGCATACACGTAATTGTGTGCCCGTTCCCGATTTCTTTGGAAAAGTGGTATATTTCAAAAGGACAGGTAGAATGGAAATCCCCCCCAAAAAATTGAAATATAGCATTTTTTTCCAAAAAACTTAATTAGGGGTAGTTTTCAGTTCTTTTAGAAAAAATCCTAAAAGTAGGTTCCCGAATATGGTCCGAAAACCTGTGAAAAGGGGCTAAGCTGGTCCCGCTCTAAATGCCTAGTATAGGGGGCCCGATAGGGGATAATTTTGAGGCAGCGTGCCTTCCAAAGGCCTGCTTTGAGGGGGTAATTTTGACAACGTTTGGCGTGTATCGAAGGATTTTGCATCACCCACTGGCGTAAATCCCGGGGGGATGGGGGGGATACATCCCCCCCAGATTTTGAGGAGGGGTGGATGGCCTGTACAAACATCCCCCCCAGTTTTCAAGAAAGAAATGAAAAAAAAAATACACTAGATAATTGTGTTATTGGTTAAAATAGCACTTTCAATACTAAAATTTGCCTCTTTTTTACTCCAAAACCCCCAAATTTTCCTGCTCGGTCGCTATGCGACCTCGCACTATAACAAACATTAACCTAGGTTTAAAAAGGTTGGATCCAATGCCCTCGTCTGGGAACAAACCTTAGGTAAGGGCACTGCTGGGAAAGTGTGTTGTTGACATAACAAAACTTATGTTTGTGTGTGCGTGGCTTAGGTTGATGGAGGGCTTGGGCTGCAGCGCACAATTTTCATAGCATATATTTGTTGGATTTGTTCAATCTGTTGTTATTTAACAAAGCATGTAAAATGTATACTTCTAAATGGATACAGATCTCCAAATTTTGCTTAAAAATTTTGGCTCGCGCTCGTTCGCATTACTTTTTCTATTACTAAATGAATAGGAATCAAGGCAGCCTTAAAGCAATACATTCAAAGACAATTTTTCGTACCCCTCCCTCTACGAATAAAACTACCAACACATTATTTTTCTTTATTTCACTCTGATATTAGGTCTATGCCTCCCTACTGACTTATTAGTTCGTCACCACTCATTAGTTATCAAAAAGTGTGCACTAAATCTTCCTCCATCGAGGCCACATTCACTCCAAATATTTACGCCGCCTCATCTTACGTATAGATTAATTTAGATATATACTTGTCAGTTTCGACGCATCGGGTTAGCTATTTGACCTTTATGCACCAACATATATTTCAGTAGCTTTTATATTATATCACGGCTCGCGCTGGCGCTCACGCATGATAATAAAATAGAAACTCACAAATGAACATTCTATAACTTATACCTATTTAATATCTCTTCAGCTCGCGCTTCTCGCGCTCGCGATTAGTTTATCACAAATACTAAAATGGACTATAATCAACGGCGCCATTGTCATAGCACTATCAAGGAACAAATATTCTGCGATCTCTCGCCGTCTCCCGATATCTCTCATCCTTAGATCGTTCTTGAAATCTAGAGAATGTATTTTGCATACATTCATCGAAAATTTCGTTGAGCTATCGTCGATTATAGACGCTCGCTAGTGTATATCAAGCGAGCTACTTCGCTCACCCATGCTCACTTGCTTAAATTTAGTTTCGCTCTCGCGCTTCGCAGACTACGCATCGTATATTCTATATATTATAAATATTGAACCAGTATCAAGAAGCAGCGCTAATAACTACTGACTATATTATTAGGAGAGTATTTATTCGCTTATCTGTCTGCTAATCTATCATATTCGCCGCGCGCTTAGCGCTCATTGGCGTATTAAACTTGTGCCGAGTGTTTGCAATCCTATGTCAACATGTGGCTTATTTCGAGATCCCTCTCGACACGGTTACGCCGTTGTCACCTCCCATGTGTGTCCCAATAACACACAATTTGCTTCTGTAGCGTCGCAAACGCGAGGCTCTGTAGACCGTGCAGTGGGGGGGCGGGAGGCGAGCTAGGTGTGACCAAGCCAGTAATTGCCACGGTATAGGTGCTTCAGTATGGTGATTGGTGCTTATTATTTTGTATTCTTCATTTTTTTTTTAAATTTTCATTGCGCTTCGTATGGTGGCTTGGCCGACCCCTTGTCCTTTATCTCCTTAGGTCGGTATAATGCGCCTATGTCTTTCTTATTTTTCGTTCTCTAGTGTTTTCGAAGTGGCTATATTCGTTTCATGGACATGCTTCCATGTACTGGCCCGACCGGCCACTGCCTCACCTATGCGTGGTGGGCTACAAGTGCCCGCCACCGGTGGATATATTTTTTTATTTCTTCCCCGATATTTTCTTATTACGGGTGTTTTTTATTTTCTTTCGGGAATCCTGAGTTGGTCAGCCGTTTTTCCGACTAGTTTTGTGAGGGTTTTGCTTGGTCCATTTTAAGGCTTGGTTTTTTAGAGTTCCCGCTCATCTGTGTTATAGGGCGGTTGCTTGGCTTCCCTTCAAGGTGTGATTACCTTGTGTTTGGTGGGGGGGGATCAAACGGAAAATGATATCTCCGCCCTCGAACCCCTCTCCCGATACTCCGGAAAATATAGGCACTATATTTATTCATTTATACTTATGTTATTATATTTTTGATCAAAATCTTCCAAAGTGAGAAATAATATGAAAAACTTTAAAATAACAATAAAAAAAGTAGAAGAAGAATTAAAAAATTCTTATGAGTCGAGGCGCATTTGTAGTAATTTATTTATTTAGATCTATTCATTTAGGGGCCTATAATTTTGAGAATGAGTAACTGTTTTCCTTTATAATTTGTCAGAAAGATAGGAGGGAGTCACTGACCACAAATCAATTGTTCTTTCAATTCATATTTGCCATGACATTCAGATCCGCCTCCGCGTTCGGAGCTAGCCTCCAAATTCCAAAAATTCTCCAGACGGATGATTGATAAAATACGTTCCATTAGTTGAGCCTCAAGGCCGTTTCACAGATAAGCCGCCGACATTCCTGATCACGACTCAATTCTCCCAACACAAAGGTATTTCCCATGGTTCCATGGGATACGTCCGTGGGAAACAAACTGTGCGTGTGTAAAATAAACGTAATTTCTCTGATCAAAAACCTTGCACATGTATTGTCTATGCGGAAAACGATTGTGGATATATGTCATACATTTCTGTACAGGAAATTGCTCCATTTTGCAGGGCTACTAATTACTGGAATAAATCGGAATCGCATGGAATAACTTAGATGTAGTAATTCACGGAAAACTATCATCGACAACTTCTTGGAGTCGACGGAAACGTAAAAATCTACTTTGGAGATAGGAATGTGAAGCTACCTGTTTCGCGATCGTGTGAATTTTTGCTGCATGTTGTCACACACACAACCTGCATTTTGTGTATGAGCGTGTGTGTGACATCAACAATATGGCCACCGACAGCAGCACTGCACAGGAGAAACATGCATTGTTTATGTTCCCAAATCAACAGGAATCATGAATTTTCTAGCCAATTTGAGAGTAGCTTCTCCCTGGTTTCCCCCGTAAAGACTTTAGATTTATATGCATGTAGATATTGTTGATAGAGGTGAGAAATCTTCAAACAAATGTCAGTTTGTCATGTAAATTTTAACATAAAAAAGTCATAAAAAATATGTTTTTAAAAAATATTTATAGAATGTCATTTTCAGTTGTTTGTTTTAATAATTTTTTTTTTCTTTCACAACAGTATCCTGTCTAAAGAATGTTCAGGCCATAGCCATAGCCACAGGCTTTTGGAAGGGGGAAGGAATGGGGAAAAAGTTCATCCTGAAATTTAGTCGCAATCGAAATGCAGAACAATTGAAAGAACGAACAGGTTGTTCGTGATCAACGATCTGACGATGACCGATACTAAGTTACACAATGTATGTAGAATGGGGGGGGGGTGGGGGTCAGGAAACTTGACACAGAGATGAAGCCTGTTTTTTATCTCGGGATTAGGTCTAAGCCAACATTGAATAGAGGTATCGTCATTTTTTTTTTTTCTCCGTAATATTTTCTAACATTTTGTTCTAAAAAAACTACAAGGATATTGCAAAATCCTTTTCAAATGGCTGGTTAAAATTGAGTGTCCAGAAACCCCATATCCGTCGGCGTTTGGATACCCAATAACTGGGTATACACGTAACGTATCGTCCAATGAGTGTTCATGATCTAATAGATAAAAAAAAAAACTTCTTGCATGGCCAAATAACGATTGAAATCTTATCTACAACATTGAATAAAAGACTTTTATTCAGAACACACATACGTAGCAAAGACAAAGTTTATCTACAATAGAAGTCTAGTTTATATATCTTTATGGACATACAGTGTAGTCTACTCACAATTTGAAAAGTTTTGGTCTTGTTTACATGTACGTTCCCAAACCAACAGGAACCAAGAATTTGCTGGCCAATTTGAGAGCACTTACACTTACCGGTATGCATGGTCAATTCATAATTGACCTTGCACTGGGAAGTACCATACTGCAGCAGTTTTCATCCAATGGAAAGTCAATGCAGAAAAGTGTCTTGAGCAGCTCCAGCCAAGTCAAGTGGTATATCCAAAAAAGGGTCTAAAAATTCTACTAAACAAAATTATAAATATCTAATGGAAGAATTAAATTGTAATGAGAATAAAGATTATCTTAATTTATTTTGAGGTAGGTTTTAGCTGGTTTCGCTAATTATTATTGAGAAGTTTCCTCAGTAACAAAGAGGGTGACAGACAGCCATTTTTCAGTACTGACTGATGTTGGTTTGCAGCTATATGTGATTTGAGAGTAGCTCCTCCCTGGTTTCACCCATGTAGTTCTGTATGTTTTTGGCTGGCCAATAATATTGTAAACTGTGTTTCCAAGTCCATGTCAAACTTCACTTGCATTTGTCTACCACTTGTACTTCACCTGAGGACTAATATTATACATATGTTAAAAAGATTATTTTAATTTTGTTCTACCATAAAAAGTCATTGTAAAGTGGAATTCAGTTAAGTTTAACTAAGTTGTTAAAAGCGGAAACATGATGTCATGAGCAGTTAACCAATACTCATTTTGTTTCTGGTAGTTCCAGGTAGTCTACATGTATTGAATTGTGGGCAAATACATTAAGAACAAATTTTCGCAATTATATATTGCTATTTGATGCATCTTTAAGAAACCCAAATGCAAAAGAAGAGTTTTTTTTTTTAAGTGCCCGGACATATAATTGCTCCATCCAGTAACTAGTAATTGCCCAGGGTAAGAAAAGTTTATATTGGGCTAAACAACCAGTATCCTGTGCTCCGTGACAAAAAGTTTTGCAATCAACCACAGAGTGGCAGTGACCAGTCACAAACAGTGTGTAAAGGCTGACCAGTAGCCTATTCGATTTGTTCTTTAAAAAATAGACCAGTTTACGTTGATCTATGTTTCTTTACCTGGCAACATACAAATGAAGTATGTATAACAAGGTATTCAAATTATAAGCTGTAATAAGAGAATGAACTACAATACATGGAATCCAGTTTGCATACATTATGTTGTTGCTATGTCAGGCAAGCATCAGGCAAGCATCAGGCAAGCTTTGAGGTTGTCAAGAACAACCTTTGTTTAAAAAGTACATGTATGCATAAAATTAAAATATAACTTAGTAAACTGGTCTACAATGTATTGCTTCAATATTCTGATAATTGATTCATGTTCTAACGTTTTTCTTTATTTGTTTCTTCCAACAGGCCTATTCAGTAGTTTCAACCTCAGTAGGCAGACAACACATGGATTTATACTTTGGATATATTATTTATCATGCTGCTTGTGGATCCATGTTGAAAAACTAGATTGATACTGAAGATAAAGAAAACTTGAAAGGTCAGTCGCAGGTGTGTGGCGACATTGACAAGGAGGGCGCGATGCAGAAAGGGGCGGCCAACCCTAGGCCGCAGATCTTCGTTGGAAACCACAGGAAAATGCTGCGTGACATCTCGGAGAGTCTCAGTCATCTCAAAGTTAACCAACCCAGCGATCCGAATGTGGCGCCATTGTCGCAGAACGGAAACCATGCCAATGGCAGCAACTCAGGGGGTGGGGGCGGTACGCAGGGTGCCCAGGGGGATGGGGTACGTCATCAACCCGGGGATAAGAGCAGAAAGGCATTTGGAGGACATAGAGAAAAACTAGACATGATTAGGAACAGTCTTCTTCAACAACCATCGCCCATTCCCTATGATGAGGTGAGTAAAATGCAATGTAAATTATGTTTTTATTAATGGGAACATATCATGTATACATGTACATTGTACTAGTCCACAGACTACAGAATCCAGGATACAACATACATGTAGGCACTCTGGCATACATTTGTATGTGTACATATACGCACAACAGGTAGGCCTCTTCATATTGTAATTGTACCCTAAACTATTAGGCCTACATGTACGTTTGTACACATACACAAATGTGTGGGATCGTACATACATGTATACAGGCAGACTACATTGTACTTTGAAGCTGGTGTATAATTTTGGTAACAAAAAGGGAATCGGCATAAAACCGATCAAATATATAGTCTCGTGTTGTCCACATTGCACTAAAAGATGTATGTGTGAGAGATCTCGTGATATTCCTTTCATGATTTTCGGTGAATTTCAGTGAAAATGTTCGAAAAAAACATAATGTACATGTAACGGTGCGTAACGATCTGTGTGCATCACCTACATGTACATGTACACAAAAGAATCCCCATTGGTTATCCATGTGAATGCTGAGTTGGTGTTGGGTCCCCGACTTTCCACGTTTTTATTTCTATTATGAAGTAAAAACACTAAAACGAGATTTCAAGTAATAAAATTTTTATTATATTATAGTATACATGTACATGTACATGTAGGATTCAATCTTTCATATTATCTAACTGTGAATCCAAGTAAGATTTTTCCTTCTCCCAAAACTATACAACGGCTTTAAAGAAGATGTAAGTAGTACTAGATGTAAGAATGATATTTCTTTTTTGATTAATTGATTTATATTTTTTAAGGACAGGGGAGGACTTTGCACTGTAGCACAGCTTCAGTATGTAGCTGTGCACATGTTGTAGTAATTAATTTATGTTATGTATACTTAAAATGTCGAATAAATTGTGAAGAACTGCACTAATTTCATGCAGAACTTTGCGTCTAAAATTGCATGCATCACATACAAATATCATTTCATATTACTTTACACTGGATAGTTTGTCCAGGACTTTGTACAATGTAGTGTGGATAATATAATGCAGTATTTGCTCAAGATGAAGCCAACCTTGGAACCAACAGACTGACAAGTATTGATTTTATTATGCCAGGAATTCTTGGAGTAAAAAAATTCCAAGGGGCTTAGGATTATTGGAGAAGGGATGAGCAATCCGTTAATCTGCTTTTGTTGCTTTCTTTTCAAGGAGGGTGTTTAAAGAAAGACAGACAGCTGGTTTAATTCCTGGGTGTGTAGCTTTTCAGATCTTTTGTGACATCCTTTGTTTAAAATTCCTTCTCTATTTTGAGCTCAACTTGTAGCTGTAGGCACTATTTGACGTCATATGGGATGTGGAATGAAGTCAGTGTACTTTTACATGATTTAGTTTCTTTCTGCGCTAATACAGTGTACAGTATGTTGTTCATTTTACCCCAAATTATTAAGTTATTTTGATACATGTACAAAAATGTACATGTACATAATGTAATTTGTATTTCAAATCCCTTAAAAAAAAAAAAAAAACTGTTTGGCCCTGCATGTGTACATGTACATGTACGTACATTGTACATTGTATGTCCTGTACAGCTTTACATGTAGATTGCTGTACTTTCCAAAAATCTTTGGAAGAACATGCATGTACAGGTAAATGCATAACATTTTTGTATTTATTTATTTTTTATAACTTTTTGGCTACATGTAGACAGAACCGCAATAATTACAAATGTACAAAGAACATTTGTGCGTACATGTACAGTGTACATGTATGAATCAACTCGAAAGGGATGCATTTAAAATGTTATGAAATGGGCCAGGTCACTGTTTATATTCAGAATTTTCAGGGCCATGTAATACAGTACATGTACAATATACATGTAGTTTGTTGTTTTTGACATTTATTAGACAACTTATTCTTTTCTGTCTAGTATTTGTACTGGCATGTTTACATATCATGTGAAGGTACACTGTACATTGTCATTTTGTTTGAGTATATTCATACAAAAGTATGTAATTTGTAAAAGGGAATTTTTTCAAATAGAAAAAAAGTTTGTTGTATCCTTGAGTTGTAACAAACCATTGTTAACATGTACTGTCATTCTTTTTAGGCTGTATGACAAATGTTTGTGCAATGTCAAATAACATATTTCTTTATTAGGTAAATCATTGGGGGGCTTCACACTGATTTTGTTATTTATTTTATTTATTTTATTTTTTTTATTTTTTTTTTTTAATCTACAGTAGAATGAACAGTATTAAAGAGAATCTAGTGTATTGGGTAAGATGAAGAAAATAAACTTTTTTTTTTTTAAATATATAGATTTCAGTGCTACAATGTATAGGCCTGTAGGAAGGATATCAAGGGTGTCTGTAAATAATTGCTCTTTTGCTCTTCAATTACCCTAATAGCCTTCATGACCCAAAACAGCTGTGTAGTACCATACATATGCATTTACATTGTATGTGTGTAGTGCATGTGACTTAAAGCAGAATTGGGTTAATTTCTTAAATTATTTTTAGTGATTCTGAAACCCAACGTTCAACACACAATAATGCTTGAGTTGTACTCATGGTGTACATGTACATGAATTGCTATTGATCAACCTTTCCAAAGCACTTTTAGAAAGTGTCTTCCATATTTCTGTCTCATGAACAATCATTTCACTCTACAACATAAAGCAGAAATATCTACAATGTATGCAGTTGTAATTTCTGTGCATTTCGCACTATCGTGAGGGGCGTGGAAATAAAAACATGAAAATTCTATATCTTCTTTTGAGCTGTTATTGAAGACCAATCAAAAGTTTTGTTTTTAGGCAGTTACGATGTAGACCTACATGTACATGT
>CALNVZ010000218.1:14229585-14254842 GCA_940671915.1 Paracentrotus lividus
AAATTCTATATCTTCTTTTGAGCTGTTATTGAAGACCAATCAAAAGTTTTGTTTTTAGGCAGTTACGATGTAGACCTACATGTACATGTATGTGCTGTTTGCTTTGTAGCATAATATATAGTGTATGTACATGTAACATATTGTACAGTGTACATTTAATAGTGAACATAGCCTATACACATGTACATGTATGCCTACATATGATTATGACATGACACACATGGAAAGGAATGTACACATGTTGTAACTGGATGCAACAGAAGGGGACTCTATTTTTTTTTTTCTTTACTGTATGTACACTGTAGTCTGAGAGTGAGACTAAATTGAGGATATGGAAAGTGAAGCAAGGTCTGGAATGTGACCCCTTGACCAGGTGGTTGCAGATATCAAGGTCAGGGTCAAACATTTGACCCAAAGCCAGATGTTAAAAAAGTATGCTTATATGCCTACATACATGTATATTTACAAGTACATTGTAACTGTAGCTCAAAGAGTTCCTTGGTATGATAGGGTGTGTTTACACATGTACAAATGTAGGCCTACATAGTACATGTACATGTAAATGCATGATCATGTAGGACCTGTTACGACTGGTGATGTCGCAGCGATGCATAATGTCACAACAAGGCATCATTTTACATCTGGGACCAACATCTGACATCACCATCACATGACTGGGATTCAAACCTCCTTGTTCTGATGTGCATCAGTTTGCAGGCTGTTTTTCTTTTACCACAATGTAAACAATTGAAATTAATAAAGTTATTTTCTCTAAATAGGTCTACAAACTGATCAGAAATGGGTCGAGGTTCGAAACCCAGTTCATGACGTTATGCGTCGTGCGACATTACCATTCGTAACAGGCCTGTAGGCCTATGTAGATTGCAGAAATTCATGACCTTTGGATGGAAGACACTCCTGTATCCCTGTACATGTACATATTGTTCCTCAAATTTGAATGCTGGACCCTAAAATTTATCAGAGGCTCTACCAATCGACATGCATGTAAAAAACTTTTATAAACTTGACCCATTTGAAAAAAAGTTAGGAGCACAGTGAACACACCAAAGAAAGTTGCCTGCTTGTGAAAGTAATTCCATGTCTGCCTTGTTATTGCTTGTTTCCCCAAGGCTAGGGAAATGAAAGCATATTAAATCTGAATAGGATAACAGTGTTTGCTTCTCCAAGCAGTTCATATTTAAGGTAATCTTACAGTACGATTTACAAATTCCAGAGAAGCTCGCATACATGTACATGTATTAGTGGGGGGGGGGGGGAAATTGTTTACAACTCAAGAATTAATCAGCAAAATTTTATTTTGTTATGAATGCTATCAGCAATTTAGTGTATTGCGTAATGTAGGCCTATAATAAAGTAAATATTTTTTGTCCAAAATCTTAGACTTCAACATGTACATTTGTAGGACATACATTGTACAGCAGGGAATAATTTTACTTTTCAAATTTGGTTAGCAATTTTGGGTTGATGGCGAAATACTTCCAAGTATGTACTATCCTTTGTATTATAGTTGCTAAAAAAAAAAAAAAAAAAAAAATTGTGTAGCAATCAAACAAAAATGTGTAGCGAATTGCGTTGCGATACCAGGAAAATTATTCCCTGTACAGTGTATATTAGTCAAAACTGTAGGGACTGGAAATAATACATTGTACAATTTACCAACTCGTACAATGTACATTGTTGTACATCAGAAGAAAAAAAAATCAACTCATGAAGGGTTATTGAATCTGTATTATAAAGAGAAGATGACTTGAAAAGACCTTCAACTTTGGGCAATTATTCGACTTTGACATGATAAAGGCAAGGTTGACTGTGTACTACTTCTAAACTGGGTTTTTTTAACCTTCTTTTTCCATTTCTTTTACACAATGTCACATGGTACATGTAGGCCTCCTTGTACTAGGCCTACATGTACATGTTTGTGGTTGTTTTGTTTTTGCTTTTATTTTTGTGTATACATGTACATGTACATGTATGTGTCTGTCCAAGGAGTTCACTGTAATATCTCCTTGGTCTGTCTATTAAACCCTTTTTGTCTTGTGTATGCATCCATACATTGTAGGAGATACATGTATACATGTAGTGTACAAAACTACAACATGTTTCACCCTTTGAAAATGTTTTGATCTTTGTGTAGCTTGGCAAGGGGGATTGTGTCATTCTTTCTATAGAAGCAGGCAACCAGCTTGGCATTAGTCTTTAAAAATAGACCTTTTTGTCACCAAATACATATTTTAGTCTAAATCAGCAGACTAATATGCAGACCTGATCAAGAATATTACTAATGAAGATGTTTCCCATCTTGGTTTACGTTCCTGGTTTTGGAAAGTGAGGCAACCATTGTAAACATTGCAGAAGTGGACAGGGTCTGTCAAAAGTTTACAAAAAGGTCTGCACATCTGTAGACCAGCTTTGAATGAAAAGGGGTACAAACCAAATAGGCTTGATCAAAGTCTTATGGGTCGCTATTGTCAACAGGATAATAGGCCCAGGAAACGTGCAACATTCCATGCATTCTTGGATCAGGACCACTGAGTCTAGTGTGTGCGTGCGCTTTTTTTTGTGCATTACTGTGCGGAGGTAGCGTCTGGTCGTGATATAAGTGGAAGAAGAAGAAAAGAATCGTGAGGTCATAGGATTAGGGGTTTTGCATATCCTAAGGTGCTTTTATGGTCGAAAGAAAATTTAAACAGGAACATGAATCATGTTCATATGCAAAACACAGACATGTTTGTATCTAGAGAAACAAAGGGTGCATTCATGGTCACCCTTTCCAGGTTGTAAATGTACATGTACATGTAAATGTCTTTCAGATCAACATCCTGAGTAAAATTAAAACGACAAAAAAGGTGTGTTTTGAAAGACGATCAGTCTCGATGTTACAACCATCAACATTGCAAATGCAGTGAGCTGCTTGAGAGACTGGAATTTAAAGCTCGTCTAAACTTGTGAGAACAAATATATTTTTTAATTCAATAGCAGAATAACAAAAGGATTTACACGAAGAAACAAAATAGATACAAACAAGCAATGTGTCCTGAATCTACATTGTAGGCCTACGTACGTACATGTAAAAGAGCCCCTTTTTTTTGTGCTACATGTACATGTAGACCTACATTTGTACATAATTATGCTGAACATATGGTTTTATACTTTTGGTGACAAGCTCAAGAGTAGCCCCAGAAACTTTCATAATCTCTCATGGTCTTAACTTGACTCAAGTTAATAAATTGATACAGTGTTACATCCATGTACGCTGTACATGTTCATGTAGTCCATATGTAGTCCATATTATTTTAAACAAAAATTCACATTCAGAGTGAACTTTGGTTGCCCAAAATTCCCAATCAATCACCCGTGACTCTCCGCAGGAGAAATTTACTCTGTACAGTAATCTATTGCCAGCTATTTTACAAATGCAAAATCCCTTTGACCTGAGTCAGTGAACAATTTTTCAGCCTGGTATCTGGTTGCGCTATTAAAAAATCATGTAAATTTCCACCCAGCGAAATATTCCATTTTGTCACTTCTTTGTGTATGCTGTGTGTAGACTCATAATTATAAGATTCTGTCGATAAAAAGGATCTGTATCAGTGTAAACAGACTACTAAATGTACTGTGTTTTTACTATGACTCTGCTCAGGTGTTCAACACAGCAATCGTAATCGACACAGCAATGTTATGTCATGTAAACAGGATCAGTGTGATCCGCGACCCGAGTGTGACTCGGCTTTTTTGCCCCGCCCAGAATCGCAGGATTCGATCCGGGAGGCGAGTTCGACACAGCAATTTTTCTTTGTGTAAACAAAAAGCCATGTCAAACTCGGTGACCTTGAGGTTAGTGGTGGAATTTGGCTAACATCACAACACACATTAACAATGTCTCTCTACTTCTGGCCGTGATCTGTGAGCCGTATTGAACTTGCCTTTTTTATTTTGTATAAACACGATCATACATGTAGGTTCACCCGACGAGAGAGCCGAGTCACTGTGTTAACACAGTATTTGTAGCATGGTAACAGGAAAAGTCACAGACTCTGGCCTCGATTGGTTTGCGCATTCCCAGGATTCCCATCGCATGTTTCAGCCCAGTGACATCAATGCCCACACATCCCACAAGCAAATTCCATTGGGGTTTACAGCCAGGAGTGAAAGGCTTCAAGGAATAACACAGCATTCCCAGTCTAATGTTTATGGTTTCCTCTGCAACTTTAAAGGGGATTGTTGTTGATTAAGAATCAATGAAATCAGTGTCAATTATATCAATATCAATATCCTAAAGAATTTTTTACTGTAAATCCCATATCAATATTATTTAAGTATTCTGTTTCATCATATTCACATACTAAACTACATCTTTTGATTCTGCTCTCCTATGTATTTAAAACAGGGGCTGCGGGGCTTATACCTTTTTTCAGCAAACGTGTACAAAAATATGAAAAATGACCATAGATTTGTGATTTTTAGCCTGTTGTGCTCCCACAATTTTGGCTCAGTCCCTCCGCTTTCATTTATGCTCCGTGGCAAATTGAAAATTGAACTATAAATCAGTATTCTATTCTAAGTTAACAAAATAATCATTACTTCTTCTGCTCTTCTTGTTCTCCAGCAGGACGGTGGGTTGAAAGTCTCCCAGATCTCTAGGCTGTATCAGCCAGCTCAGAAGGGCCCAGACTCCCCTGATAGCAGCAGCTATGCCAGTAGTACATCAGAGAGCTCCTCCCTCAGCAATGGCCCAGCTTTCCGAAGTATCCCACAAGGTACGTTTCCGTCCATTAGAAACAGAAAATATATGAAGGGGGTAAATATACATGTAATAATAAGAGCAGAATCATAATTGGTTAAAAACCAAATAAGCACCTCCTACAATATTTTTCATGTAATTTGCAAACTTCATCAACATTATTTAAGTATTAATTTTCTTTTTTAAAGTTTGTATGTTTGAAATACGTGTATAATTGGTGCCAATTTGAGGACCAGAAAGTGTTTCATAGACCTTTAGAAATCTTGTGTATCTATTTCTTTCTCTAAAAGTCTTTTGATTTTTTTATTATTGATTGCTTAGAATGTACATGTATGTATGAATTATGGAAAGCTTTTATTTATTAGATAGACAATAGTAACAATAGTATACCTTTGCTTTATTACATCTGAACAGGTCAAGGGATTAAACGGAAATCTAGCTATGATGACAGAGGACAGCCCCTACCGGCCAGTTCCACTGGGGATGGCCTACAGCAGCAGCACCCATCACCGTACGGTCAGCAGACATCCCGGCAACAGATCTACCTGGGAGGTGGTAGCGACAATACCCGCAGTCTTTCATCCTCTATTTCTTCAAACAACTCCTTCAGCGATGGCAGGACCTACTCTGTTCAACAGTCGCAGCAGCAGCAACAGCAGACTGGCTACCCTGGCCAGTCCTACACCTCCACCATGCCCAGCAGTGACATTGTGTCGCAGAACTCGCAGGGAGTGCCTTTTCAAGGAACAGTCGCTCCCGGTGGTGATAGCAGACTTCAACCAAAGCGGAATGCTGTGAATTACGGCGGTTACCCTGGACATTCGCGGGATAGTAGTGCGCAGATTCATTTAAATGCTAGTAGGGCGCCACTTAGCAACCTACAAAGTACGAACCATAATAGATCAGGTGCCCCTCTGGAGAGGGCAAGTGGTGTTGCAAATAGGTTACATATAGGGAAGAACGGTGAGATTCTGCAGTCGTACGTGAATCAAAGCAGAGACAATTCAGGGTATGTTCCGAATCCGAGTGTGACTAGAGTGCCAGGGGCAGCTGATAGTGGTTACAACCAAATAGCAATCAATCCTGATGATAGAACAATCAAAAGGCAAACTCTTGTAGAAAATGGACTAACTTGTTTAAGGATATCGACAACATCGTCCACGACGTACTCCGTGGGTAAGCAATTCATGGTGTCGGATCCCATGTCATCGCATAATCTCCCTCCTTATTCTCAAGGGAGGACTTACAATGTTCAAGCCGCAACGGCAGCTGCACAAGGTCAAAGCATTCCCCAGTCCAATGGATATGACTTGGGTCAAAGACATGGAACAAATGCCACCTATGCTGGACAAGGCCCACATATGTCCAGTCAGATGGCAGGTCAGCGTAACCCACAAGTGGGGTCAAATGTGACTTATAACGGGCAAAGTGCCAACATGCCAAATCACATTAATGTACAGCCTAGTGCGACGCAGAAAGAACAGCATAGAAGCATGGCTCATATCATGATTCTACCCCCAGACAATCAACCTAACATGTACAGTCAAGACATGATCAGAGATATGATCACAAAAACTCAGCCTCCCCCAAGCTACGAATTTAGCACGCAACATCGGCAGACTCCGAATTCCATTCAAACTCAAGCTGGGCAGATGGTTGGAGCCCAGCAGAGAGGTGGCACACCAACCATGACTCAACAACAGTTCAATACGGCAAGACTAACACCCCAGAATGGTCAGGGTCAAAGCAATAGTAGTACTGTATTCCAGCCTATCGCTTCACAGATGGGAGGCAATGTGGTACAGATTCAGACACAGCTTCCGCAGCATCATCAGCCTCAGCCGGCCGTGGTAACAATCAGCCGGATCGATCCAAACAGCGATGTATCGGGAGGTAGCAAACCACCTCCTCCATACAGGCCAGCTCCTGTACAGAGCGTAGAAATAAAGCCCAAAGACTTGCATCTCAAGATCCCTGCTCCTGTGCCTGCGGCGGTCAGTTCAACTGGTCTCCCAGGACCAGGATACTCATCACCCCCTATCCTTCAGCAGCCTGTTCGAAGCACCATGGTTGCCAAACCTGTCCTACAGAAAGCCCATGGCCCTGACCAACCTCCACCTGCCAGGGGTCCATCTCCTGACACGGTCAGTACCCAAAGCACCAGCACACAAAGCTCCTCTACAAGATCAGAATCCCCTCTCGTCAGACCACCTTCACTTATCTCAGAGGTGTCGGATAGCTGTGATCTTGAGAGTGCATCCAGTGATTCCCAGCCTCTTGAGAAGAGTAGAATAGAATCCCCTGTACCTGAGCGGCGCAACAAGGGTAGGCACAAGGAGAGGTACGAGCCAAGGGTTAAGACCTACAATCCGCAGGCCTACAAGTTCTACATGGAGCAGCACGTTGAGAATATCCTCAAGTCGCATCGGCAACGAATCACCAGGCGGATGCAACTTGAGCAGGAGATGCAGCGTGTGGACCTCACCCAGTTGGACCGTGACCAGATGAGGCGTATGCTCTTTCAGAAAGAATCTAACTACCTCCGTCTCAAGCGGGCTAAGATGAACAAATCCATGTTCAAGAAGATCAAAACCCTTGGCATAGGAGCCTTTGGCGAGGTAGCCTTAGCCAGGAAGGTTGACACCAATGCCCTGTATGCTGTGAAGAAGCTACGGAAGCTGGACGTCATACAGCGCAACCAGGCTGGCCACGTGAAAGCTGAGAGGGACATCTTGGCAGAGGCGGACAACGAGTGGGTTGTCAAGCTTTACTACTCCTTCCAGGACAAGGACAATCTGTACTTTGTGATGGATTACATCCCAGGTGGTGACCTGATGAGTCTCTTGATCCGCCTGGAGATCTTTGAGGAGGATCTAGCCAGGTTTTACATTGCTGAACTGGTCTTGGCCATCGAGAGCGTGCATAAGATGGACTTCATCCATAGAGACATCAAACCTGATAATATACTGATTGATCGAGATGGGCACATCAAGCTGACTGACTTTGGTCTCTGCACAGGCTTCAGATGGACTCATGATTCCAAGTACTATCAAAAATGTAAGTTGTTGACATTGTAAATCATACCTCAGTTTCAGTTTAGTTTCATTCCATATTTCCAATAAAACAATATTAACAACAAAAAATTATATGTCATATCAATACAATATGTTGACAAAAGATGAATGACATCAGTAGTATAAGAAAGAAATATGAAGGAGCCTATTTAAAAGCTAAGCTTGTTACATTATAGGCTCCTTTCTGTAAATGATTTGTAAAAGACACAAATAGAAAATACAAAGATACATGTATATAAATAAGAGTAACTAAAGTATCCACCATAGTTTTGTAAGAATAGTACATGTTACTGTAAATTTATGTTGTTCATGTTGTAGCATGAGGTTTAGGTTTAATAGGTTTAGGGTAGCGTATATAGCGTTGCTCCAGGATTGAAATTAGTCACTTGAATACTCATTTATGGAATTTAGTGGCAGCAGTTGTCTTCAAATAAAAGATTGAATAATGAATAAAGAAAAAGGGAAACTCAAGTCTCTGTTATTAATAGCCCTGATTTTAATGTTGAATTACACTATAAAATTACTTGTCCAAAGACACTATGTAATTTGCTTTTCTCTTGCTGTGGATAGACTGTTCACTGTTTATATCTTTTTTTATTTAATTTCAACAGCCGGCCATGCAAGACAAGACAGTATGGAGCCTTTCGACATGGACGGGGAGAAGTGCCGATGCAGCGATCACTTTGCTGCCAAAGAGAAAGAGCTTGACCTGACCTCGCTTGACAAGCGCCCTCTAAAGACACTGGAGAGAAGAAGGAAACGGCAGCAGGAGAGATGCAAGGCGCACTCCTTGGTGGGAACCCCCAATTACATTGCCCCTGAAGTCCTGACAAGAACAGGTAATGTTGATCATCAGCAGGAAAAATATTGATGATTTTTCTTGAGAAAAACCGAAAACATGTTTGAAAAAAAGATCCATTGTATGAAAAGTTCTTTGATGGGATAGTTGTAGATAACTGTCCCTGTAAAAAGGAAGATATTTTGACCATTAAACTGTAGCCCTCACAAGTTGAACTAAAAAACCTTTAACCCTAATCTGCCCCGGGGGGGGGGGGCTAATTTAGCCCCCTGGACATTTTTCGCGATAAATTTTTGACGCGAGAAGCTAAAGCAGCGGCGCTTCATGAGTTTTTTTCTTTGAGTCTTGCGCATCTTTTGAGACCAAAATCGCGAACCCCCGGGTACCTGGTTCGCGAGTTACGCATAATTTTGTATACGTGCGTCAGACCCAAATTGCTCAAAAACGTGATTTCATGTACAAAGTCAATACAAATGTGTTTTCAGCTAAAATTCATAAATGAGTGATTAATTTTGCTTTATTAATAATAATCATTTGATTAGCTGCTATTTATGACCAAAATAATGTTGTGGACCAATTTTGTCGAAAAAACAATAGAAATAAAAAAGTTGAAAAAAACAAAGAAATACATAAGAAATTCAAAAAACAATATAATACATTAGAAATTAATTTGGATACTGGAATTTTTTTCAAGTGCAATTGACAGCAATGCTATAAAGAACATTCACAACAAAAATTAGCATTCTAGGAGATATATTTAGTGAATTAGAGGAAAAAGTATGATTTCATGCATAAATTAGCATAATTAGCACATATGATTAAAACAAAACATTTTTCGGAAAAATTAACTATGCACTTACGGAGATTACATGACAGGGGACGTGTGTGCCAATTATCGTCGCGATCGCGCGGTCAACGGCCGAGATCTCAGGGGGGGGGGGGGCTAAATTAGCCCCCCCCTGGGCTATACGTTTTCAAAAAGAGCCCGGGCAGATTAGGGTTAAAGATAACGATGTACTAATATGCAGTGCCTGAGAAATTCCAAAATAAACTAGCTTTTATTAGACAAGCAAAGCGGAAAAATTAAAATTCTAGTGTTTCTAATTTGAAGAGGTAATAATCGGCAATTGACATTTGCAGAGTTAGCGACATTGATGCATGTCTCCGCTCTCCAACCAAGGGTGAGTTCAGAAATTTCTGTATTGCCCGAACAAGCTCGGACAGCAAGAGACAAGTTGGATTCAGGTTGCTTACTCCAAATTGTCCAGTGAACCATGATGCTCCCCAGTTGCAAGTTATCCGAACCATCTCACAGAGATTTCGCTGACCCTCGGTATTCATATGCAGACCAGCCTCCTGTAAGTACCAGCAAAGAAGAGAGTTTTCTCCATGAAAACTGATATCTCTTCCTCTTTAACACATGCTTTTAATCTTGTTACCTATGCAGGGTACACCCAGCTGTGTGATTGGTGGAGTGTTGGTGTGATCCTCTATGAGATGCTTGTAGGTCAGCCACCGTTCCATGCAGACTCACCAGCTGAAACCCAATGGAAGGTACGTATAATGGTGACACTTATGAGATCAACCCTAAACCAACATCAAACTGAACATTACAGCTAGTGATTAGTTTTAGAGTTGGCCTCAGTGTGTGATTGCATCATGTAACATAACATGTAACCCGTGCACTAACAGAGGATTAGGTAATTTTATGGGTTCAAGAATGTATTCTGATTGGTCAACTAACATTACTTGGGTGTGCACTTAAATATCAATATATAAATCTTCAGAAGGGATTTGATGATGACCAGGAAAACATATGATGAGCAAAAGATAAAAGCTGTACTATATTGCATACTGTATACACATGGAAAGTGAAAACAAAAACGGAAGCAATCTCCCACTGATATGGGAAGAGAAACAAGTTCATTCAAACTTTTGGATGCCTTCTCACTTTTAAGTAATGAACGAAATGGATGCACTAATAACAGTATCTGAGAGACTTAGTAATGAAGATCAATAAACACCGTCCCAAAGGACACAAGTTTGAAACCAATAACGAGACCACTTCTCCTGCTTAATCTGATTTGTTGGAGACAGAGATGCTGAGTGCGATAATATAATATAATGTGGGTTCTCAATCCTGTTTCTGCCTACAGGTTATCCATTGGGAGCATTGCCTTCACATCCCGTCCCAAGCCAAGCTGAGCCGTGATGCCTCCGACTTCATCCTCCGCCTATGCACTGGACCTGAGGACCGCCTCGGCAAGAATGGCGTCCTCGACATCAAGTCTCACCCGTTCTTCCAGACCCTGGACTTTGACTCCAGCATCCGCAAGATGAAGGCCCCGTACATCCCCACCGTCCGACACCCCACGGACACGTCAAACTTTGACCCGGTCTCGCCTAACAAGCTGGGCTCTAACTCCAGCACTGACAGCTGGGATAGTAACCCTAATGAGGAAGAGAATCACCGGCAACAGACCGACCACGCCTTCTTTGAGTTCACCTTCAGACGGTTCTTTGACGACAACGGCCACCCATATCCGATGCCGATCGATATCGATTCGGCGCCAGGGCCGGAGGAGATGGAGAGGTCGGAAGGAGACGGGGCTGCCGCACAGAGCAGTCTAGATATGCAGGATATGGTCTATGTCTGATTGTTTTAGTTTAACCATGATGTGGTTTTGACTCTGAAGAAAACACGAAGAAAACAAGATGTTGACAGCATTATGTTGTGCTGCATGGTATACATGGTCTTTTCATGTTTTTTTTTTTTTTTTTTTTTTTTCTGATATTTTTTTTTTTTTTTTTTTTTTTTTTTGTTCTCAGAAGCACTTCTCCTCAAAGGAGATGTTATGTTTAATGTGCTTATTTTGACTTTGAAGATTTTCAGCTGCATGGTGGTAAACTAAATTTAATGTTTTCGTAGTTTGATAAGCAAAATCAGGTTAAAAAACCCAACCTTAAATGCACAATTTTCTAATTTGAATGGACATGACTGCTTTTGAAGTACATTTGGAAATAGGAGTCTTTATTCAAATGGGCTTATGTACTGTACATGTAGTTTACAAAATCTAAATTGTGTTTTGCTCTTTGAAATTTTGAAAAATCACTTGATGTTGACTATCTACAAAGTATAGGGGTATATGAGAGTATGGCATAATCAGTCTGATTTACTTTTGGAAAAGAGAATGTTTAATCAGTTTCTCTAAAATCATTTGGGCACAGCCGACATGGAAAGTGGTGAAATTCAGCTTTCCTGAATCGTCATACCACAATCCTAGTCTAGGCAGTGTTCAGATTTAGAGTTCTATCAACTCGATCATAACATTTAAATGATTGTTTGATAGGCATATTTGATGGATTTAAAGTTAGAAATTTAATATCAAAATACTTACTAAACATGGACATGAACAGAGAATATTGAAACCTATAGGCCCAAATTCATGAGCATGGTACCAATTTATCCCATGCTAACATTGTCCACTTGATTCCATGGAATTCATCCATATACTTTGTTAAACAGCAGACAATCATTGTTCATGGTTTGTTTAAATTTTAAACAATGGGCAAGGATTGTCTGCTTTAAAGTGCCTGGACAATGTTAGCCCAGGCTAAATTTGTGGCGTGTTTGTGAATTCAAGCCGTTGAGAGCACCTTGTTATAACAGGAGTAGACTTTACAACACAGACTTGTACATGTACATGTAACCAACAGTCGACAGCCAATATGTGTGGGTGTATAGCATTGTGGAGGTGCATTCCAACATGCCACACATAATTGATATTTAAAGACAATGTCAAGAGGTTGAGGGAAGTAGGTCGGCATGTAGGGTTCAGGGATGCTCCTATTACAAAACAATGCAAGTCATTGGTTCATCGAGAAGAGCTAGAAGGGGATTAGCCTATCACAAAGGTCAACACATTTCTTGTTTGTAATCTAAGTTTTGTGGGGTTCAGGGATGCTCCTATTACAAAACAATGCAAGTCATTGGTTCATCGAGAAGAGCTAGAAGGGGATTAGCCAATCACAAAGGTCAACACATTTCTCGTTTGTAATCTAAGTTTTGTGGGGTTCAGGGATGCTCCTATTACAAAACAATGCAAGTCATTGGTTTATCGGGAATGGCTAGAAGGGGATTAGCCAATTACAAAGGTCAACACATTTCTTATTTGTAAACTAAGAAATAGCAGAAATCATGGTGTTTTTGTTACTTATCTCAAGAAGTAAATTAATATGAAAGAGGTTGAGAGAAGTAGGTCAGTTTGTAGGGTTCAGGGATGCTCCTATTACAAAACAATGCAAGTCATTGGTTCATCGGGATGAGCTAGAAGAGGATTAGCCAATCACAAAGGTCAATACATTTCTTGCTTGTAAACTCAGAAATGACTGAAATCATGGTACTTTTGTTAACAATCATGTTACTTATTGAAGAAGTAAATTAACATGAAGGAAGTACAGATGTTTTTATTACAAAGTAATAAAAGTCATATTCATGAAAACTACAAAGGTATTTAATAGTTTATTGTAAAGTTTTGTTAAGATTTAATAACATATTTCTTGTCATTGGGCAGTGATCTTGAATTTTTTTTTTTTTTCTAAGAGTAATTTATCATGTATCATATTGACAAAACTATTTAGGGATTTTGAAACTGTGCCAAGTATAGTCTGTTGGAACAAAATACTACACTTTAATCAAGGAAAATTTCTTCTTTCTGAGCGGAAGATATTTTGGGGATCCTACATGTATTCACATAATTCTGTAAAATTAAATTTATGCCAGTTGTATTCAACAGGATTCAAACATATCATCTTGATTCAAATAAGTGATAGTTAGAATTCAAATAACACAGTACAATATTACAGTACTACCCGACAGTTACTATATTTTGGTTATTTTTTTTACCTTTGAGCTGTTTGGCTTGCTCTGGGGACAGTCCAAATTTAAAACTTGGAGTTACTTTCACAAAAGCAAATGTTGTATTGCCTATCTTCTACATATATTTAGACAAAATGTGTCTTACTCTTCTTGGAAGTAAGGTAGGTCTTTTCAAAAATTAAGTTTTATTTCAATTATTTTGAGGAGATGAGGTAGTTTTTCAAGAATAGCATTTTCAACATGTGCAAGACAACTAAATAATAATTCCATTTTCAAAATGGCTGCTTGTACAGACCCCTTTTTATCCTCTTTTTCTTTTCGTCAAAAATATGCCTAATCATGTTTAACAATGATATTATTGCTCACCATGCGTGTAATATCATATCATGTTTTTATGTTGTTTCAATTTTGAGCTGCCGAAGGAGAAGAGAATGTATGTAAATAAATCTGCTGTATCAGCCCCTCAAGCTCTAAAAAGCACATATTCACCACTCATTTTAGGGGAAGTGAACTTGTCAAAGAAATTTGAATTTGAATTAAAACTCTAGCAATCAACAATGAGCTAAAGCTCATATTCTGAAGCACATTTTGTTTGACTTTGTCATCATGAAACACTCTTTTCCCTGTTTTGTCTTTTTGTACTTGGTCTATTAGCCTATTAGAGCATCAATGATAATGATTTAATGAAACAATTTCAATATTTATAACTTCAGATTATGTTAAAATATCTGTGTGTAGTTTGTGGGATGTTGGCTGGGGGAAATCATTGAAAATGTTCAAAGCTTTTAATTGTTTGATCATACTTCTAAAAACGTGTCGGTTGTTCATGTTCAGATTTTCAAGGATATTCGGGACTACTGCTTTCACTAAAGTTTTCTTTTTTAATCTGAGTTTTTGGAATCTTATTATTGTCTGTTTCAACACTTTTGTTGGAAAGTTCTAATGTCTAGTTTCTGAAAAACAAATTCAAACCAAGAAATTAATCCTGGCAAATTTTCTGGGATTTTTGAACTTATACATGTAGGTCACATTTTTCTGTCACTATTTTCAAAGAAAAGATTTAGTTTGTTGGTCAATCTGTCCATGGAATACATATCCAGTGTTGGTAATCATGCTATTAATATACTCTCTCACTGTCGTGATGCACATTATGGGTTTAAATTGCACCTTGCATGAACAGAATAAGTTGATTTTGTTATTGATGGTAATCATGTCTTTAGTTTCTCTTTTTGTCTCACTTTTCATCTTTCTCTTGCCGCTTTCCCCATGTCTCAGTCCTTCTCTTTCTTTCCTCTCTTGTCTCTTTTTTCCCCTCTGCCTTTCTCAATCTTTCCCACTTTCCATCTGTCATAAGCTTTCGTTCTCTTTTCCCTCTCCCTGTGTCTGCTTTCCACCTCACTAATGCTTTTTTTTCTCCCTTTTTTGATCTAGAAAAAAAAATTCTGTCTGCATGGATCTAGAAGGGTTTTATTTTGTACCATTTTACACAAGAAATAATGCCTCTCTGATTCCCAACAGACAGGTTTTTGCTTCAACTTCTTTCCTCTATTAAGCAACACTAGAAGCACCTTTCGTAATTTGCACTTTATATTATTGTGTATCAGTTCTTCTTCTGAACACCTTTACTCGCACACGGAGTGTTTCTTTTCTTGTTTTGTTCAATGACAATTTAAGATATAAGTAATATGATTTGAAAAATAATTTTTAAAAAATAATGAAATTCTTGCTGAAACTTTAAAAAAAAAAATTGCTTTTACAATGCTTCAGAGCCAAAGAATTTCATGTTGTATAAGGATTTGTAATTATGAATATATTTAAAAAATATTGTCCAAGGAAAAGAGCAGTACATACTACTTTTGTTAATAATGTAGTATTTTGTAGAATAAGTAAATAAATACCAGAAAGAGCCTATATTTGTGAAAATAATGAAAATGCCTTGTAAATGTTTCTTTGAAAAGTATTTCTCGCCTGTAAATCTCCTATCATGGAAGACCAAAAGAGAAAATAATTGTATATTTCTATTGAAGATCTATACATATTTCCCTTGCATATTCTTGATAGGGGTACAGCCGTGTTATATACTTGTAAAGCCCCCGCATATATGGTGTTTTATATACTTCAAAACTATATGTGCAGAAGGCATTTTGGGTCTTTAATTGTATATGTGAATATTAGATGACCAAGACATGTTTTGTGTACAAGCAAAGAAATTAAATTCAACATGTCCTTTGGAATATATTTGTGATCTGATTGTCTATTTTGTTATTTACATGTAGCTAAGTTATTTGAAAGGTTTTTATCATTTTGGTCCAACAGCAGTTGGTGCAATTCTTTGTTTGTCTAATATCACATGAGCTAAACCCATTTGGTCTATTCACAATTTGGTCCATGTTCTCCTTTGTTTAATACATACATGGACTAATTGTCAATTGGTATGATGAACATTTGGTTTAATTGCCAATTCGTCTAATGGCCAAATTGTCTGATTGCATTTTCGTCTAATGCCCAAATGATTATTTGGTCTATTACTAGTTTGTTACGGGAAGTGACCGGGTTGTGTTTGACCAAGTTAGACAAAATGGTAAATAGGCAAAGTGACAATTAGACCAACAGGTAATTAGACAAAGGGATAGTAGATAAAATGGAATTAGACCATGTGGGATGAGACTAAACAGGCATTAGTCAAAGTGGGTTTAAACCAATTGGCAATTTACCTTTGATAATAGCTACAGGGGTGTTAACTCATGACTTTACAGAGAGTATAGCCCTTGTGGCTTTTAAAAGAAGTATCCAGTATTGCTTGAGTGAAAGTTGAGTCACACCAGTGCAACCAACCCCTAACGAACTCTAAATTGAACAAAGTATTACATTACCATGAATGGTAAGCTAGTGGTCGGTTTGGGGTTGGTTGTACTGGTGTGACTTGGCTATAAGTGATAAAGAGAGGGATTGATCGAGTCATTGATAAATTGGTTGGTTACATTCCATTCCTGTTATAACAAACATATAATACAAGATTTTTTTTTTCTAATGAGCCAATTCTCCTTGTCCCAGTTTCAAAGTTCAAACAAGATATTTTTAGAACAAGGTCATAATTAGAGCGGACTGTAATCTCATTCCTTGAAGAATGAAGGAGTGATTGTCCCGGGTGATTGTGTGATTGGATACTACAGATGATCATGAGAGAGAGATATGTACATGAGTCAATAGAAATTCTTTCTGCAGTTCATTCCTATTGTTTCAAGGCACTCGGACCAAACAAATTCATTACACTGTTGACCACGGTGCAGAAGAAAAAGCAAACGAATGCTAAATCCTAAAGCAGAAAAAATTTCACCCATTGTGTTGAAAAAAATTCAATGTCTAACTTTCCAATTAATCTCTTTAGCGATTTTTCATCTTTACGACTATGTGCTAACTTCAGACCAATGAAAGATTTCGCTTCTGAATACTGAACAAAAAGAAGTGTACAAAAGAAAAAAAAATTGTACTTTTCTATACTGTAAATAAAAACTGCAAAGAAATTCAAGAAAATTTTCAGAAAATTCAGTTTTTATATTTATAGTGAGACCGTTTCATCTGCACATCTTTCAAAACATGACACATAACAATACAATATATTCTTCATCATAATACTTTCTGCAATATAAGGGCACATGATATTTATAAAATGTACACCAATTTCTCGTTGCATAATTACAATAAAAAAAAAAAAAATAATTACAATAAAAAACAACTTAGAACTACGTTTGGGATAAGACTAGATCGTAACTGGAAAAAAAACAATCAACCGGACATATGCTTGGGAAATGGTGTATTGCATGCACACATTGTTTATCCCAACATTCAATGCAATTAATTTCAATTAAACAGCTGTAGAATTATCTTTTTTCTCAAAAGGTGGCCTTATCTTCGTTTCGAAAACCACTCGCTCAAAATGAACGTGCCTGCTTGTACACAAGTGAATGGGAGTGGAAATAGGTAACCAGTGCGTGTGAATGAATAAAGCTCTGCTGTACAAAGTGAACGGTGGTTACCGAAACCACGATTATGCCCAAAAGGTTTTAGTTTGGTTCTTTCATATCAAATCCAGTCACAGCAAATTTGCGCCACTTCAACTGGGATATGACTTAAATTAGCATTCAAGCATATTCCAGCACTTGGCTTTCAAGCTACCATGTCTTATCAAACCAGAAGGGTAGGGAGGGTATTTTGGGGGCTTATTATTAATTATAAACTGTATTGTAAATTCATGCACCGTGATATAATTTCAATAAAGATATGTCATCAGAGTCTCACATCTTTCAACCTATCACTTCCATGTTCTTTTCACAGCTTAATTATGAAGTCTGTCTGAAGATACCATTCAAAGACAGGTGTCCAATCACCTCTGTCTGTCCTGACAATTATGGAATACAGCACAACTGGGCATCTCTATGTCTGTCACAGGATCACCACTCAAGTCTGAGACTGTCCCAACATTAATGGTAACCATGATGATGAGACCATCAGCTGCCCTTGATTCGAGGAACATCTTTTCCATCGATTAACGGGATGACCTTGAAGGATTGAAAGTATTCAAGGATCTTCTTGGTGTCATCCAGGTCCAGCTTGAACTCTTGGGCCAACCTCTCTGCAGAGTACTCCTGTAAAATGACCAAGAATAATATTTATAATGTGAAAACAAATAAATAATGGTGACAATAATAATAATCTTAATACAAGAAACAATAAGAAAACTGCTGTGAAAAGACACAAAACAATGAAAATATTCATAATGTTAAAAAAAAAAATGATTTAAAAAATAATAATCCAAATAATAATGAGAGTTTAATTCTAAAGGACATCACATCCATGTTTGTAACTCCAAAGAAAAAGCTGTAAATGGGTAACCGGCAGGATGTGAACATCATTGTAATTTGATCAGCACTGTCCGCATCAGTTTTAATGGTGCCTGGCTGGAATGCTCCTCAGGGAGTGGAAAATGGGCACACATTGTGTGCGGGCAAGCCTGAATCTGATGACCGAGGTAATAATATGTCTGCAAAGGGCTTAGAGATTTAAAAATCATGAATATTATTATTAAGGGGGCGTGGTGGTCTTACCTGTTTATTCTTCTTGTGTTTTGCAAGGAGTTCCATGGCTTGTCCAACTGATATCCTTCCCTCCGGAACCTCATCAGGTTCCAAGAACACGGACGGTGAACCAGGGTTTGACATGCGATTCTGTGGCAGAGGGCGGGCTTTTCGCGATGCTTCTGCCGCATCCTCTTCATCCATTAGACGCTGAGAAGAAAAATGTTGGATATAAGATGATAAATAAAAATATTTAAATTTGTGCATTGGTGAATTCTGGTATCAAGTCCACTTGTTATATCAAGGTGCTTAGGACCAATAGCATATCTGCTAATCATAATATGATACTGAACACGTATATAGGTTTGCACATGGCTGGTTATAACTTAACAAATTCTTGTCGTATTGGAATTAATTGTCTATACATTAGGTCCCTTTTCATTGAAAGTGATTTCCAATTACATGTTGTTTTATTCATAGCTGCTTTAGTGACTATCTGTATACCATTGTTACGCTAAATATAGTTCCCATCTAGAAATATGCTGGATACCTGTCCCAAATAGGCCATTTGTATTTTACAGACCTGACATTTTCTTTATCTGGTCAACAATCCATCTTCTGCACCTTGAGCAATTAATAAGTCAGTTCAAGTTGAGGAAGGGCACAAACATTTACAAGTTGTTACAGAACAAATTGTGAAATACAGTCAAATCCCCTTATAACAAGATGCGAGCTCGTAACCAAATTAATTACCTCATTATACCGAGTGAGTCAAAAAAAACTTTACACCTAGAAAAATGTCAATAAAAAGAAAATCAATTTATAAACCCCAAATTATTTTATATATTCTGAAAGAGTAACTGCTCCCGCATCTTCTGGTACCACTTTTGTATGGTACGTCTTAACGCTTGGATGAACACGACGCATTGTTTACGAACATGTCAATTTCGTATTGTGCAGAATGGGAGTAAAATCAAAGCAACAAAAAGCTAGTAAAAAGCAACTTCATCCTGGTTAAAATAGCACAACTTTTTAACAAAAATGTCTTCCGCTTAATAACTTGGCAGGGGTGTTGTTACACATATTGACTACATTTTGTATGAAAATTAGATTGACTCGTGAAGTAATGCACGATGAATACACATTAAAGAGTAAATTGCCACTGACAGACCAAAAAAAGGCCTCTTAATACTTTGGAAAAGTGATAATCTTGTCTTTGACGTGTGCTCATCATGCCTGACTCTACAGATCTATTCATTTTCATACAAAATGTAGTCAATATATGAAACAATACCCTGCTAAGTTATTAAGCGGAAGACATTTTTCGTTAAAAAGTTATGCTATTTTAATCAGGATGAAGTGCTTTTTTCTAGCTTTTTGTTGTTTGATTTTACTCCAATTCTGGCACAATTCGAAATTGACATGTTTGCAAACAATGCGTCGTGTTCATCCAAGCGTAAAGACATACCACACAAAAATGGTACCAAAAGATGCGGGAGAAGTTACTCTTTCAGAATATGTAAAACAATTTGGGGTTTATAATTTGGTTTTCTTTTTATTGACATTTTTCTTAGTGTAAAGTTTTTTTTTACTCACTCGGTATAACGAAATCTTGTTATACTGAACATAGAGGCACATAGAACATTTGCACATTTTTTAAATTGGAACGAGCAGATTTGCCATATTATAATGAAATTTTGTTGTATCCTTGCTCATTTTATATGATAGAAGTAGACGGTAGTCCAAAATCACCACTGTAGGCCTACAAGGTCAACTGTAGTTCTATGTATGGATGGAAACTTACCTGTCCTTTGACCTCTCTTGACATGACCTTCACATCTTTCAGCATTCCAAGGAGATTCTCATCTTTCCTCTGCTGCTGCTCCAGAATCTGAGGATTCTCTGTCATTGATAAAAAATAGAAATATTTTTTAACAAGGTTAAGCCTTTTTTTAAATGGAGGCCTACCTACACATTAAGAATGGAGGGTTTTATTAACTCCATTTTTCATAAAATGTGGAGTTAATCCCTTTTTGAAATTTGAAATTGAACTCTTCAAATATATGGGAGAGGGTGAGATGGTGGGAAATGGGAGATGGACTCTGGGAAAGGGATATTATTGGTGAAAATTGATGAGAGGAGACTGAGAGAATGAGAATTTGATGAGAGAAAAAAGACAACATAAAGTCCGTAGAACCAGAAGTTCACAACTCGGAAGGCTAGGCTAGGAGACAGGAATCTAAAAACTTCATTAGATTTTAGGAGATTCTTGACAAAAATGTTTAACTTTGACTTTGTTAGTCTCTTGTTTTACATTCTTCTCAAATCAAAGTCAAGCAGGGTCAAACTAAAAAAAAAAGAAACACAAAATTATGACATAAATCATATACAAAAACACACATGATGAATACCACTGGGACTCGCATAACAACGACGTTAGACCATATTTTTAGTAATTTTTAGTAATATTATTAGTAATACAACATGCCAGCCAGCCAGTTCAAGCACGGAGAAAAGTTCCTCCATAATTTAGTAATTTATGCATGACGCTCGAATGATCACGAATTAGCATATGAAAATTTACTACATTTGCGTGCCTTTCTATGATATCAGAGTAGTCCTGATAGAAATTGTTTTTAGGAGTGTGTCATGTATTTTTTTGGTACAGGTTTTTTGTTCTGCATTTTGTATGCGATTTTGGTATTATTTTGTGGGCGACGTTTCGGCAAGGTTTGGTATTTCGTGTGCTTTTGGGGGTTTGTTTTTGTTGGGTTTTTGGGGGTGTTGTTTGTTTGTGTTTTTTTTGTTTTTTTTGGTTTTGTTGGGTTTGTGTGGGGTGGGCGTGGGGGGGGGGCGGGGGTGGTTTTGTTTGGTGTGTTTTGTGAAGATCCTTGTTTTATATTTCTCTTCTTTATTTCTAAAAATATTGGAAGAGTGGGTACGCCCGAACGTTTTTGAAGTCGCGTTTTGCAGTTTTCTTGCGAATGGGTCCATGGTTTGATTGACAGCTGGCACGGACAAAGCGGTCTTTATCGGGAACAGTGAATCGCGTTGTTCAGTTACGGTCAAGCCTTCAGTCATCGCAACCGGGAGCGGGAGCTCCTCGCGATAGCTACCAGTAGCTAATCAGAGCGCCCAATAATCAAAATGCATTTTTCTCTATTTCTGTAAAAGCGGAATGGTAGACTTTTTCTGCTGCCAAGATTGATCAACACAGAATTAAAAATTAGAACTTTTGATTAAACATGTTACGTCGATTATTTAAATATAAAAAGATAGACGTATGTGTGCTACTTAATCTAGATCTGCAAATTATTATATTTTCCATTGTGTCCATTCTACGTCCTCCTGCAATGAATAAGAATCTACAACAAAAAATTGCAGCTAGCTACTGTGCTGGAGATAGCGGGCATCGCTGCAACACACAGGGAGAGTTTCGCGGAGCCCTGCCCGCCTCACCGAATCCCAATACATACCTTGCTGATATTGAGCTATTTTTGTCAGCTGTCTTGGGAGTTTAGGGGCTGGTCTTGGTTTTTGCTGATCCAGTAAGTCGATGCGCCGACTTTCCACATTGAAATTAGTTGCAACTCTCCTTAAAGCGCCTCCCATTTTGGATAATTTAAGCAATATTCTTCTGCCTCACGTACGTCACTCAGCAAGCCATGAGAAATGATTACCCAATAATTGTACTGCATTTGTCCTAGATGGCGCTATACCACAAATGTTGCACAAAAAAAAAACAAAAAAAAACAAAAAAAAAAAAACAGAGGCCAAAGTCTAGTGCAGAGCAGGTAGGTGCACGCAACCGTCAAATATTGATGCACATTTTCAAATTATACAGTTATTGTTATCGCAAGCGGGTCATACTGCCAAACATTACATCATTTGTATTGGCTATTTCACTGACCGTGTTTGATAAAGCTGTCCTGTTCGTGGATATAATAGAAGACAATTTAACACCCATTATATAGCATTTGACGTGATATTATTGCAATCTTGGCTTCGTACGCGGTATACAAACTTGAACTTGAAGTGGTATGGTATCTCGTGTATATTGATCTGCTGTATACTATATAGAGCTGTAAAATGGCGAATGGAATGCATTATCTCACACTTGTTGTAGGGGCTTTGGTTGTTATCGTGGGAATATTAAAAGTAGGCTCCAATCGAACCTGGACATGGATTCATGGTAAATTATTATATTCATAATTTTCATTATCTCCCTTTCTTAGCCAAGGCCTACGGCCTATAGATAAGAAACAGACTGATTATTATAAATCCACGGACTCAAGCACCTCATCAGCGAGTAGACTCGATACACACTATGTAAAAGTCATTTTTTTTGGCATGCAATAATAATTGCTGCAAGTATGATATCCGTAGGCCGTATAGATTATTATGTTATTGTGGAACTTCAGATATTAAAGACCTATAGGCTTACATTCTTTCTTTCTATCTTCTTTTTTTTTTTTAATATTATTATTCTTAATATTTGTTTAATTTGTTATACCAGTGATCCAAGAGTTCAGTGGCGGTGATCAACCTCATTGGCACACCGTGATATTCAGTTTGCATTATTTCTCCCTCCCCCCTATAGGCCTATCTGCAAATCATGGATCTGCCATACAACATGTTCGTAATCTGGGGGAGGGGCACGGAGCTCCTCCTCCCCCCCCCCCCCCCGCGTAGGCGCACTAAGGGGCGCCAAAATGACCTTTTGGGGTGCCAAATTGACCTTAGTGGCGCCAAACCGATCTTAAAGTAAGGGGCGAATAATTGAGAGCGCCATTTGAATTGAAAAAAAAAAGAAAACAAAGCAAATAAAAAAATAAAAAAATAAATTAAAAAAAACACGAAACTGGATGAAAAAAAAAAATCTCAATACCTCATAGACTGACTGCCCAACCCTACCCATATAGGGCCTATGACCTTCTTGACGTCCAAAGCGCCAAAGGCCGAACAAATAATATTCACCCTCAGCCCGATGAAAATATTTCTCCCAAAATACCAAAGCGCATTAAAAAGAAAAATCATTCATAATTTCTTTTCCATCAATTTTTTTCTCAGGTGACTTTGATGAACAACATGGCCTCCGTGACACCTCTCAAGTTGATCGGGATCCAACTCTCTGGTGCTGGCTTGCGAGCCCTGGTCGCAATCCTCGAGATCTCCTTCGGATCGCTCCTCGCTTTTGGCCGCAACGACTGGCCCGTCGTCGGAGGCTTCGTCGCCCTGTCCATCTCCATCCACGGTATTCTATGTCAAGTGGCCCTTCGCGACCCTCTGCCGGATTTCTTCGCACCCATCATGATCTGGCTCACCATTGCTTTCATGATCTTCGGACGTAACGGTTTGGTCGGTAGACATGGCGGGAAACTGCATCTTTCTTGAGATTGAAAAATAAGAAGAAAAATCCCTTCTTTGACATTCAGTGAAAAAAAAAATCTAATGAGTGAAGATATTTCGTCAGGTGATGAGGGCAACGAAATAATAATATTTAGAGCTGGTATTGGGGAGGGGTTGCATATTGGAATGAACTGGACAATACAAAAGTCAACTCAACTAATCAACAACAACAAAACAAAAGACAAAAAAACAACATTATTTTCCCTTTCAAACGACCTCATGTGTCAAAATATTTGAAGGTGATTATACTCGTGTAAAATTTGCACACAGGTTGTAAAAGAAGGAGTATTATTCTCTCAAAATAAGATATACATACTATAAGATATATAAGATATATATTTACAGATCTCTCACCCGTTTAAATCTACAATGTATATATTCTATTTTAATAAAAACGACAGGGTCTATTCGACATTATAAAGAGGAAAACATAATTATTATTAGTCACTGCAGGGTATTACTTGATATGGTTATTATGAAAACATTAGACGGAATTATTGTTCACGCTTCAGATTTGGGAAGGTATAAAACTTACATATTATCTGAACTAATTATTCCTCTACTCCAAAATAAATAATGTAGATAAAATAAAGTAGAATGAACGAAAGATTAGTAGGCCCTAAATAAGAATGTTTAACAAAAACAATAGGCCTTCTTAAATAAGTTACAATATGACCCTATTATTTATACGATATCGCTGCATGTATTGTGATGAATTTTTATTGACCAATATAGATTGAAATCGTGATTATTTTGGGTAATCAAACGAAGTAATAATGATATAACCAGAAATAACAATTGAAAAGTATGCACGTTAGAGTAATATGGAATACTTCATACGATATGTTTTTGCTGATTCTTGTGATGGAGTAGGGTATATAATTATAGTTTTATTACTGTTTTGTATTTTTACATAATTATACATGTTGTGGTTGAATAGACTTATGATTGAGTATACACACTGAAATAATAACACCAGAATTGTAAATAATTTACGAATATGTTTTGTTATTTTGCTTTATTTTTTATGTATTTAAAAAAAAATCAAAGTTGTCCTGCCAAAGACAAATAATAATTGTTAAATGAATGACAGAAATATCTGGATCGCTTTAGTAAAATTTTAGACCTCCATTATGATTTGTTTGAAATATATTTTTTTTAAATTTTATATTCCTTAAAAAAAAACACATTAGGGGTTTGATATCATTTACAAGCAGCTCGCACGGATGTATTTATGATGATTTTTTTTTTTTTTTTTT
>CALNVZ010000218.1:14261549-14287567 GCA_940671915.1 Paracentrotus lividus
TATATTCATTTTTCTGTACAAATTTGCCATAGGTCACACACGTGACCCACTAAAATGTCACACACGTGACCGACATCACGATATAAAATTAATAGATTAAAAAAGAAATTTCAGAGATAACTCCTATTCCAGTGGCAATATTTGGTTAACAGGTCCATAATGCATATCTCACAGCAATAAGAACATTTCATCATTTTAAAACTCACAGGAATTTCAAAAATGAAATTGAACTTTCAAACATCAATGCCGTTCGTGAAGTCACACACGTGACCCACTTCTTTTGACCTCTACCTGAAACATGCATATTGTAAATATCAAAAAATATTTACAAATGATAGCCAACAAATATATTAGCATGATATAAGCATTAAACAGTATATATTTAAAATTGTTAGAGTTATAGCCAATTAAAGTCAAGATTTTGCATAATTTCGGTCACACACGTTGACCAAGAATGGTCCAATACCATATTCTGACATAGAGTACCTATATAAGAATCTATAGGTACTTTATTCTGACATATATTTTTTAATTTACGAGCGATCGTACAGCAGACCAAGTTGACGTGACGACCCTGGATTTTTGCTTTATTTGGCTTATTATTGATGCAGAGCAGGTGCATGCAACCGTCAAATATTAATGCACAATTTTCAAATTATCAGTTATTGTTTCGCAAGCGGGTCATATCTGCTAAACTTACATCATTTGTATTGCTATTTCACTGACCTGTTTGTAAAGCTCTCCTGTTCGTGAATATAAATAAATAGAAGACAATTTACCACTCATTATATATCATTTGACGTGATATTATTGCAATCTTGGCTTCGATTATCAAACTTGAACTTGAAGTGGTATCTCGGTGTTGATCTGCGGTATATAGTTTATACAGAGCCTGTAAAATGGCGAACGGAATGCATTATCTTACACTTGTTGTAGCGGCTTGGTTGTATCGTGGGAATATTAAAAGTAGCTCCAATCGAACCTGGGCACGGATTTATGGTAAATTATTATATTCATATTATTCTCCCTTTCTTTATTATAGCCTAAATGTTACTAAAAGATAAGGAACGTTACCGCTTATTATAAATCCACAGACTTGAGTGCACCTCATCATGTCATTGTGAGTAGTTATACACCTGTGAAGAAGTCATATTTTGGCAGGCAATTAATAGTAATAATAATCTTACTTGAAGTATGTGGAGTGGGATCTTTTTATTATTTATTTATTTATCATTATTATTATTATTATTACATTATTATTATTGTTATTATTATTATTATTATTATTATCATTATTATTATTATTATTATTATTATTATTATTATTATTATTATTTATTATTATTATTATTATTGTTATTGTTATTATTGTTATTATTGTTATAATTATTATTATTATTATTTATCATATTATTATTATTATATATATTATTATTATTATTATATTGTTATTATTGTTATTATTGTTTTAATTATTATTATTATTATTATCATTATTATTATTATTATTATTATTATTATTATTATTATGTTATTATTGTTATTATTGTTATAATTATTATATTATTATTATATATTATTATTATATATATTATTATTATTATTATATTATTGTATTATTGTTATTGTTTATAATTATTATTATTATTATCATTATTATTATTATTTATTATTATTCATTTTTCTTTTAATTGAATGATTTATTTACCCCTTAGCTCCCCCCCCCCCCAGTTGAGCCAAGAATAAGGCAGGGGAGATGATCCGGCACACCGTGATATTTTGCATAAAAATAGGCGAGGACTTATATATACATGTACATATCTTTTCTCGCTGGCTCGAGATTTTAAAAAAAAAAGAAGAAGAAGGTTGAGCTGGGACTTGTTACTTACAATATTTGTTAAATTTCTTCGTTGTTCGATTACAAGATTTGAAAACTACCCTATTTGAGAATAATTCGGAGGAAATTTTCATTGTTTTCTGACCGTTAAAATACATCCCCCGGCCTTTCCTGATAAATCCGGAACAAGCACACGTGTATATGGTTGACCGCCTGCAATGAGTGAAGGGGGGGGGGGGGGGGGGGGGTTGTGAAACCTTGACCAAGGCATGTCGCAACATAATAGTGAACCACTATCCCCCCCCCCCTCATCATTCTAAAATTATAAGATTTTAATTGAGCCACGCCAATTCAAAGGTACTTCCCCTCTTTTTTTTTCCTTCTCATCCCTTTTGCTCAGGTGACTTTGATGAACAACATGGCCTCCGTGACCCCTCTCAAATTGATCGGGATCCAACTCTCCGGTGCTGGCTTGCGGGCCCTGGTCGCAATCCTCGAGATCTCCTTCGGATCGCTTCTCGCTTTCGGCCGCAACGACTGGCCCGTGGTCGGGGGCTTCGTTGCCTTGTCCATCTCGACTCACGGTATTCTGTGTCAAGTAGCTCTTGGCGACCCTCTGCCTGAGTTCTTCGCGCCCATCATGGTCTGGCTAACAATAGCTTTCATGATCTTTGGACGTAACGGGTTGGTCGGAAGACATGGCGGGAAACAGCACCTCTCTTGAGGTTGGAAATTAGCCCTTTCTCTAATGGAGTGAAGATATTGCGTCAGATAAGAGGGCAACGAAATAATAATGTGTAGAGCTGGTATTCGGGAGGGGCTGCATATTGGAATTAATTGGACAATACAAATTAAAGGCAACTCATCTAATCAACAACAAAAAAACAAACAAACAAACAACAACAAAAAATCATATTCCCTTTCAAACGACCTCATGTGTCAAAATATTTGAAGGTGATTATACTCGTGTAACATTTGCACACAGGTTGTAAAAGAATACAGGAGTATTATTTTCTCAAAATAAGATATACATGCATAAACTGCTAAAAACTGCTAAAAACGACAGGGTCTATTCGACATTATAAAGAGGAAAACATATTAGTCACTGCAGGGTATTACTTGATATGGTTATTATGAAAACATTATACGGAATTATTGTTCACGCTTCAGATTTGGGAAGGTATAAAACTTACATAATTTTCTGAACTAATTATTCCTCTACTCCAAAATAAATAATGTAGATGAAATAAAGTAGAATGAACGAAAGATTAGTATAGGCCCTAAATAAGAATGTTTAACAAAAACAATAGGCCTTCTGAAACAAGTTACAATATTACCCTATTATTTATTTGATATCGCTGCATGTATTGTGATGAATTAAATATTTACCAATATTGATTGAAATCGTGATTATTTTGGGTAATCAAACGAAGTAATAATGATAACCAGAAATAACAATTGAAAAATATGCAGGTTAGAGTAATATGGAATACTTCATGCGATATGTTTTTACTGATTCTGGTTATGGAGTAGGGTATATAACATAGTTTTATTACTGTATTGTATGTTTACATTATATGAAGTGGTTGAATAGACCTGTGATTGATTATACACACTGAAATTATAAATACCAGAATTGTAAATAATTTCCGAATAATTATGTTTTGTTATTTTGCTTTATTTTTGATGTATTTTTTAAAGATCAAAGTTGTCCTGCCAAAGACAAGTAATAATTGATAAATGAATGACAGAAATATCTGGATCGCTTTAGTAAAATTTAGGCCTCCATTATGATTTGTTTGAAATATTTTTAGTTTATTTTACCTTCCTTTGAAAAAAAAAAAAAAAAACACACATTAGGGGGCTGATATCATTTACCAGCAGCTCGCACGGATGTATTCATGATTTTAATTTTTTTTTTTTTTTTTTTTTTTTTTTTTTTTTTTTGGGGGGGGGGTGTTGTTTTGATTTGTATTTTGTATTTTGTCTTCTTTTTTTTCTTCTGGTATTGGGCCATTTCGATCGACGGCCCTGCTATAATGATAGAGTTTTCAGTTTTCTAAAAATGCTTTTAATATAGTCTGCATCCGTAGTTAAATAGATCTAGGCTCAAATTTATACTATATCATGTAATCATAATCATGATCTGAAATTCTTTGTAATTTTATATTGCTAAGTCAGTAGCATTTTGTTTGTTGTTTGAATAAACTGATTGTGAATTCAATATTCGTGTGTGGACTGTTTTTTTTTTAACCGGCTTTGATTCAAATCTATGATAATTTCATATTATTACAGTGTATTTACTATCAAACTCAAGGAGAAAAGGGCTACTGACTGAACATTCAAATGACTCCCTCTTTCTAAACTGATACAGAGCGTTTATTTCTTAACAATTAATGTTTCACCATGTTTCAGTTCGATATCTTTTATTTGGAAAACATTTTTGCTCTTCTCTTTAAGCCCTGAAAGTGAAAGCTCTGTCATGTCTGTGGAGAGTTGGTGAGAAAAATGAAAATGAAAGGCAAAGAGAGAGAGAGAGAGACAGACAGAGAGATGTTCGATCCTATAATACATATAAAATATATATATATATATTAATGTTCCATATCTCAAGTTGATCAAAATCGATGAGAAAAAAAAAAGAAGAAGGGATTGATTAACCAATTTTAAATTCTTAAAATGAATTCCGGATTCAAATAAGACGACATTAGAGGGCCCGAGGAGCATCTGGAAGGGGGGGGGGTGTTCAGCCCCCTTTTTTGCATTTGTAGCCCCCTTTGCCACTTATCAAAAGGCTCCGCAGCCCCTGCAATAATCGTTTTATTATTATAGTTTTTAAAGTGATTATTTAATTATTTGTTTTTTAATCAATGTGAGTGAGTGGAGTCGTATAAGATCAAGACGTTTTAATTTTGTATGCTTAAAAGACGCCAGATGGCGCAATACCATATTCTGACATATATATTTTTAAATTTACGAGCGATCGTACAGCAGACCAAGTTGACGTGGACGACCCTGGGATTTTTGCTTTCTTTGGCTTATTATTGATCGGAGTTGGAAGTTCAAGTAACTGAGCTATAAAACACTAAAGATGGGCAGTTTAACGTACTACCTGGCTGTTGGATTAGGGCTCGCCATGGTGGCTTTGGGGATGTTGAAAGTTGCTCCCATCGAACCCGCTCACGGAAACCTGGTAAGACAATGATCGAAGCCTTGAGAAAGCCTCACCCTCAACTCTGGCGTGGCTCGCTCCCGCTTCCCGCCGTTTCGCTGACCACTCCCAAGCTGTGCGTCGGCGGTCACGCTCTGTTGATTTTGCATGAAATTTGAACTGGTTTAAAATGCAATGTAACGTGTTAGACCTTCTAATTATATATATAAAAAATAAAAAATATCAATCAAATGAATAACGTCTTTATGACCTAAGATTGATAAAATTCCTTGAACCTACCATTCCAATAAAACAAGTCTTCTTTTTTAAGTTAATGTGAACGTTAGACATTTTGTCTAATTTTAAGTGATTGATCAAGATTGGAAATGAAAATTGATGACTGTTGACTGTTGTTGATACTTGAATGTTGTTTAGTTGAGATAAGGCATGACATGACCAATCTTAGATATTTTTAAAGGTGAAAATTTAAAGCATGAATTTCAGCATTATTTTATTCGATCTAACATACACAGTTAGACCATCTAGACCAGATCTATATTTTAGGGTCTATTTCTATGCCACATTTTAATTTTTTATTCTTTTATCTCTTGTCCTTTTGTTTAATTAGGTTTCTTACATGCATAAATTCGCCGGAACTTTCCCACTGAGGGCCGTTGGATTCCAACCGTCTGGTGCCATGTACTGTGCCGTGATGGCCGTCATGGACATTTTCTTCGGAGGTCTGTTGGCGTTCGGCCGCTATGACTGGCCCCTCATCAGCGGTGTCGTCCTGCTCTGCATGTCTGCCCTCTGGATTCAGGGTCTGTTGGCCTTGGGTACCCCTGCTGTGGATTTCTTCTTCCCAGGGCTCTTGGCAGTGCTTCTGGTGCTCATGTTGTTTGGACGCAACGGACTGTGGGGCGGTTATGGAAAGGTCCACCTGGCCTAAAGTCGCTTTTAAATTGGAGTGAGTGTGAGTGACCAGTTTTCCTCATTGGAATCTTTACTATTTTACTAAACTACCAAACCATCATTAAAAAGGTAACGGTACAGTTCTATCAAGTTTAGACTAATTCTGGTATAGGCCTATATGGAAGGTTCATCTGGCCTGAAGCTGCTAGTCAGTGACAAGTATCTCTTATCAGAATCTCCAGTTTGATTTTAACTTAGCACCAAACCACCACCCATTATTTACCGAAGTTACAAGACTTTACTTTGAACTATCACATGAAACTTGTTCTAAATGAAGCTCTTGTTGATTTATAAATTGGAGCTGATTGGAATAGTGTGTTAAGTGAACATTTTTCCTAATCACAATCTCCCAGTATGATTTCAATATTCTACTATCAACCCACCATTGCCAGCTATCATTTACAACAACAAAAATAAAGAAACAAAAATCCAGTTCTATCCAGTTCACTTCATTTTTTAAGTTATTTGTTGGTTAATGATTTTGCAGTTGATGAAACAAGGTGAAATAGAGATTGTCATTCATTGATCCTCACATTCTAGAACTTCTAAGTTCCCAGCTAAGGAAATATTCTAATAGTCAGCACATCTGATGAAGTTTTGTTGATGTTCAATAAATTTGCTGTGGGTTAAAAAAAGGGTCAATTATTCCACGGGAGATCAATCTCTGTATGCTGTATTACATATGTATGTTTTGTTTGTATTTGTTTACTGTATGTGATCATGTTTATAAAATGATGTAAATGCAGGCCTGCCCTCAATTGAAACTTTGGAATTCAGAGAACATGAATTTTACTGTGGCATAATTGTTTATTTTGTGATAGATTTGTAAAATATATTTTCGGATTTTTCTTGAAAGGTGCTATCAAATTTCCAAGACAGCATGTCATAAATTTGAAAATTCTTGTAAATCTTTTGAGACAATTTTTGTACAATTTATGCCTACATGTAGGTGCAGGATAGTAGGTTACTAATGTATGTATTTATTGTATTAATAATCTGTTATCATTAGAAATCTAGTGTAGTGTGGATCGAACTACTTCATTAAACACACACTGTACATATATGTACACTGTATGTTTACCAAATTAGCAGGGCAAGGAAGTGTGTGTTTCTAGTCTCAAGTAGGACTTTGGCAGTACAATATTTTGTATTTGTTGAATGATTTGTATATTTGTATGTTGATGTTAATACCTTGGCTAGACCTGTGTTTTAATTTTAAGTTGATGCAAAAAGAGAAAATAGACGTAAAAATCATGCAAGTTTTGTTAATTCAAAATGGTGTTAAGTGTGTTTCAGAGGGTATTTGTAAAGAATAGATAAAAACGCTGACAACACAGTATTTCTGATTATTGCAATCTATGAGAAATATTTAATTAACATTGAAGAATTCCTCAAAGTATGAGAATCATTTAAAGTTGTACAGTAGTTGATAACCATGTAACTATTCAATAAATTAGTGGACATAAATACTTTTGTAATGCTTTAATTGAGAGTATCATGCACAAATTCAAGTTTGATCCATTTTGGTAGTGAATCATGACATGATAATGAAAATTAAAAATGCAACCAAAATGTTTACACTGCCAATGGTTTTGTAAAGAAGCTTTGTAATTCCAGGAAGAAATTGTGTGTCCAATATATTTTGTGACCTGTATAGATTTGTGGTAAAGACAGGGTCAAGTTTAACAAATTAATGGTGCCTCCAAAATGTGTAATTTATTCCTCAGGTTCAGCTGTATTTTGTATTACACATTCCTAGTGTTATTATGTATCCAGCATTATCATCATTTTATATCAATTTTTGTACTACATGTATTTTTGTATTTATATAAAGTTCTGTGACAGTGTGCTCCTGGTCAATTGTGTTGTGTTTTTCCTAATAAACTATTATAGCTTCCAAAGAACTTTCATGCCTCTTAAAAGTGTTTTAATCCCATTTGTTCCAGAATTTTTTATCTTCCAATAATATATCTTGGATTATTCGGACAAGTCTACTGTGTAATAACAGAGTGATACCAAAGTAATGTTATTTGTCATTGTTTAATCTTGTTGATTGATGAATTAGTGCATGTAGCTACCTACCAGTATAAACATTGGTTTATCTCTGTCATTGATATGAACATTCGTTTATGGGCCTCACATTAAGATTGGCTGCAACATTTTATTAGAGACAAGTGAATGGTACATGAGCGTCATTAGAAGGTGATACCGTAAGTGTGAGACAGACAGACGGACAGACAGAGAGAAGAGAGAGAGAGAGCGGGGGGGGGGGGGGTGATAGAAAGAGAAAGAATGGGTGATGTGCGGTTAAATATGTGTATGTTTGTGGATGAATGGATGGCAATACATAGACATAAAATTGGAAAGAAATTATTTATCAACTGCAAAAGAGAAAGGAAGTTGGGAAGGACTTTTCAAAGATAAAGGGAGAGAAACAGTGGTGGAATAGGTACATACATTTGTAGCTACATACTTTTTAACAGAAAAGTATTTTGGGTATCAAACAGGGAGAGGAACAGAGAAAGAAAGAGAGGAAAGAGAAGTTCACCAGAAAGAGGAACAGAGAAAGAAAAGGAAATAAGTTGAATCCATTGGAATGAAGAAATAGCTTCAACTTATATAATTGTTAAATTTTATTTTTTTAAATGCTGATTTGGTTTTTTTTCCCACTTATTAATCCCCTAAACCACCTGCATTGTGCTATCTAAATAGATCAAGCTAGTGTAGTACTGCCTTAATGAAAATAAAGTGAAGATATGATGAAATAATAACATATTCCATAAAATAGTTGCAACTTCGACAAATGACATGACAAGAAAAATTAAGATCAAGATATTCATTGTAATCAAAATATAATTTATTCAAAATACATGATTCTTACTTTGGCAGCAACAAATCAGTTGCTTATTGATAGGCAAGATTGGAATATCTTCAGATTTACATTGAATTAAAAATAATTATCAAAATTCAGTAAAATTGATAAAAACCTGTACATGATGTATCCTAGGACATAGATCTACTTAGTTAATTAAGTACAAAGGCAGTCCACTCCTTTTATAACAAGACAAATCTGTCCCTAATTTCAAACAATTGCAATATTTTCTATGAATCATAAGTGCTCAGTATGTATGTACAACAACTTTGTTAAATTACAAAGTAATAAGCTGAATCGCAAGTACCTCATTATAATGGGAGTTGACTATGTAAGGTCTTTGCTTTTGCCAACAAAAATCAAGAAATTTTTGTTTGTGCAATACTTATCTTAATTATCGATCTCAGCAGATAATACATTTGCTTTGGCCACAATCATAATTCTTTTCTCTTCTTCTCCTACTTACTTGATAATCTTGGATTAAAATTTGTTTTCATTCTCTGCTGAATACACCTTTTTTCTCCCTTCATTTATATGTATCCAGTTGAATACAAGTTCACAAATAATGATACAAGGATACCAATAAATTTGCACAACTGAATACCTACAATATAGCATTGAAATTTATATATTTTTGTATAATTTAGCTATTAAAACCTATTCTAATGAAGAAACTATAATACCACAAGAATAGTCCGTAAATAAGCCTATGCAATATTTACACACTTTGGGTAGGCCTTACAATGTATGTCTGATGAAATATATGCACTACAAATAATCATGGAAATATAAAGATATTTGGTGAAATAAAAAAGCCTTTCCTATTCCTGCAATGCACTAACACTATTTCTAATACAAATATAATTGTGCCATTGCAGGTCAGTTAATGCACAATCTTTCAATGGGTCATTGTGTAAATATTTACTTTACCTTTACCCAACATACAAGCTGAAATACCTTCTCCTGCTTACAACAGTGTACACAGTTTAGTATTTGCTCCTGACAAATTGCACACAAAATTGCAGAGGGATAGGCTTAAAGGGGACCCTTCATTCATAAAAAGAGTAACTTCTACATGTATGAAAGATATATTTCCATTTGGTCTAAACCCATGTTGGCTAATGTCCAATTGGTCTAATTCCATTTTGTTTACAACCAGTTCATCTCATCATCTTTTGCTCTCATTGTCACTTCACCTATTTACCATTTCATCTAATTCCCATTTTGGCTAATGTCTTTCTTGTCTAATGTGCACTTGGTCTATCACAACTTGGTCACTTTCTGTAACAAACTGGTAATAGGCCAAATATTAATTTGGGCATTAGACGAATTGGCAATTAGACCAAGTGGTCATTAGACCTAATGAAAGTTAGACCAAGTATGCATTATACCAAGGGTAGTAAATTAGACAAAATTGTTAGTACACCCAGTGGATACAAACCCTATGAAATACTTCCCATATATATGTATATCCTGATCTATAAAAATAATTTGCAGCAAATACGTATTTTTTCAATTATCAGTTCACACATTTTCCCTGTTTTCATAGAAACATATTGTTTTGAATCATACAGTACATATTTTCCCTCATAATTTCAATATCAATTGGCAAGATTAATTGCATAGATTTGATTTGCGAGTCAATTGCATCCGACTTACATTGTAGATTGGTTACTGTTGATTTCAATACAATAAAAGCAAAACAACAAAAGGGGATGTTTTGTTGTGAATTAAGCCACATACTCTCATCCACACAATATAGATTCATTTTGTATCATATCCCTAACCTGTAGTTTTTGCACCAATAACAGACGATCATTTACATATTACATCATTTAAACACTGATGGCACTCGATCAGAGAACAATTATTTTGATAAGACACAGTGGAAACTCGTTATAACGAGATCTGATATAACAAGATAATTTTCCTGGTCTTTTTTTTAAAAACTCTTTGTATTCTTTTATTTTTTTAAACCTATATAATAAGGTAACTTCTGTGGTCCCAAGAACCTTGTTATGACGAGTTTCCACTGTATAAACTATAGTGTTTTATGCATAAACACATGTATGCTTGCATGCACGTAGTACTGGCAAAACTGCTAATTCAGAAGAATCACGACCACAAAAGTCAAATTGCTTGCCTACCTACAGTAGTTTCACAGGGGGTGGGGGTAGGTGGGTTGCAAAACATAAATATTGCATACTTGCTACTGAAGTATTGACGTGTACCTCTCTTATATCAAATGTATATATTTTGTATAAAGAATGCATGGCCTACTAAACTTTCTAAAATGGTTTGCTTCTTCTTAGGATTGAAGTTATAGTAATGTTACATTTAAGGTTACACACAGTGGTATTGAAGGGCCGAATCGCAAAGACCTAATGTCAGCATGGCATATCTTGTACAATCATCTAGGTGTAAGGTAGTACCATGGCTAGACTAAATGGTAGTTTATCACCAGAGCATGCAATAAAGATAAGATCCAGACTGTTTGTCCTAATTGACAATAGGACTATAAATTGGTTGACTGCACAGGTATTTATACGACCCAAAATACAGACATTGGTGCTTTTCTTTAAAGGGATACAGTAACTTTCAAAAACAAGAGCAATTAGATCAAGATGAATAAAATTATATTGCTCTAATAGTAAAAACAAACTACTGAAAATTTCAGATCAAATGGAAGTCATTTACTACCACAAAACAGTGTAACAGCCAAACGCGAGTGAATTTTCAACCCCTTTGCAGCAAACCCTCCAGCCCGCTATGGTCGGGGGGAACACGACAGGAAGTGGGGTGTCTTGAAAAGCACATGGCAATTTGTTTTCCACCACGAGATGGTTTACTAAATTTGAGTATGAAATCATTGATATCTCGAAAGTAAAGCAAGCAATTAACTTGTAATTTTGAAGAGATACCAGACTGACCTATAAGTTTATAATTATGTTGACAAAATGAGCTAAATCAAGAAATTGTGATTTGAATATCATTCAATGTTACTGCATCCCTTTAAGGGGCATTCATGCGTACAGTAAGAAGGGGGTAGTAAAGAAATCTATCCATAATCATGAAAACACGCAAATGATCTACTTCTGGAATGTTGGATCCATATAATGAAGTCTTTTCAGACTTTTTACACAATCAAAGGTTCACTCTAATTGTGCTTTCATGCCCTCTACTTTTGACAAAAGGAAGCAAGATACAAAAATGGTATTTAATGCAAAATAGCAAGATCTGTCTTACTTCTTTTAACAGATTTTGAAATTATTTCACAACGCATTATATCTCTCATGAGGAATGTAGGACTTCTCACATAATCAACGGTTCGTTTTATATGTGTTTTAATGCCCTCTTCTTACGACAAAAGGAAGCAAGTGAAAGAAATGACATTTTATGTGAAAGAGCAAAATGTGTAATTTCACTGATTTCTACACAATATCACAATGCAGTATATGATTATCTCTTACAAAGATAAGCATTGATGTATAAAATTTGGTCAGGATCAGAAGAGCGCAAGAGGTAGAATATGAACACATAAATTTCTCAAATATGTTCAAAATGTCACTTGCATCCTTTTATCAGTGTAAGGAAGTAAAGAACCAGCTTTTTCATTTGGAAAGCATGACAATCTTATATCTTTCAGTCAGTCTCACAATTCATTATAGTCTGTTACAGTACCTGTACCTGTAATGTAAACTCGTCATAACATCATATCATGGGAAATAATAATTTGAAAAATTTTGAGTATATGACTGAGTATTGGCTCTTACAACAGAACTTAACCAAGATTTTCAATTATTTTTATGACACACATTGTACGTATGTACAAAAAAATACTATAGGATAAAGTATTTGTACACAATGTGTGTCATAAAAACATTATGAACTGTTGCAAACATGACTTCTTTGGGCAAACTGAATATATCTAGTGCATTTGATCCAGAAGAAATTAAAATATGCCCTATTTAGAGATGGGCCCTTAGAATTTTGGTTCCGAACTGACTTCAAAAGTTAGGCTGTGTGAGGACCTTTAGAGTGAGGATATGATATCATTTATACTATGCAAACCTTTAGAGTTAGGCAGTGATGGCCCTTTATTTATGCAATGATGTCCCTTATAGTTATGCATGTACATGTATACTATGCAAACCTTTAGAGTTAGGCAGTGATGTTATATACTGTGCAAACCTTTAGAGTTAGGCAGTGACGGCCCATGCTAGCCAGTCCATGACCTCCTGTTCATAGTCCTGCATCCACCTGATGTTAGCCCTGGTCTGGTCCACAGCTTGATCAAATGCTCTGGATCCTGTCCCTTGGTCTGGGTGGGTCTCTATGAAGTCCAAGAGCTGTTAAGAAAGAAAATGCATTATTTAATAACAATGTACAGTCCACTCCTGTTATAATGAGTTACTCTGGACCAAGCCAAATGCCTGATTTTAAAGAAATCTTGTGATACTGAACATGTATGTTTGAAAACATTCCAAATAGGACTGGCAGAATTGCCTCATTATAATGAAATCTGGAAACATTTTTACTATGGGAATAATAGACTGTATTCACATTTTAACAGCCAATCAATGCAATATCGATAGCCCCTGGCCCATGGTTGTGTATCATGTGATGTCCATTTTGCGATTGAAAACTGTTAGTACTTGTAACATCATGTGGTAAGACTAGTGAAAATGCTGATGATTCTTTTGTCAAGTCTGTCTGATATATTATTTTTCACTCTCCATAATATTGGATAATTTGAGAGATAAGGTTTTGAGATATGACGTGATATCCAAACATTTTGAGGAGCATGCTCTGTACATCATCGCCTACCTCTTGTAGTTGAAATTCTGTATTAAAGTGTGCCGTCACCGCTTCAATCAAATCAGCAAACTGGAAAACACTGCTTCCATATCTGTATAAAATAAAGGTGGTCAAGATTTAATCAGGATATAGTAGCACAATAATGAGCAGTAAAACAGGATGTCTGGGATTCAAACAATTTTGAAATTTCTAAAACTATCTGAAATGTTACAGTGCATGTGGTTTCCAGTATGATTTTGTATAAGACTATGAGGAGTTTAGTTTAGTTTAAGTTTGACAACTCCTCTGTTATCAGTCTGCAGATGCTAGCATATTCAGCTTCCCTAAAAGCATTTTTTTTTAAAAAGACCAGGACCCTGTTGCATAAAACTTTTAACCAGAGTTTTTTCCGGTTAAAATCTGAAAACTCCGGTTAAAGTCCGAAAACTCCGGTTACAATAATTTTCTAGAATTTTTACTGTTTTTTCCATTGCATGAAAACATACCACAGTTTTCAAAAGTATTAATGCAATAAATTTTTAGGGAGTTTTAAAACTCAGGTTGAATAACCTAAGAAATAGGTCTACATAAGCTGAGTTTTTTAACCCGAGAAAACTTGGGTTAGAAAAAAAGTTTTATGCAACACCACCCTGCTGGCTAACCAATAAGTCACTATAAAATGACCACACAACTTACTCGTTCCTGAAGAAGTCCCAGTTAACCCTGAAGAAGTCCCAAGCCATATCATAGCCGACAGGGTTAGAGGCCACGTAACCTACGACATTCTCAGCATCCTGCGACTTGATCGTTCCGTTTGGTTTGATGCTCAAATCCAGATACCTGCAAAGTCACATGATCTCGCAAAGTTAACCATTTGAATACTGAATTCTCTCTTTCAAATTGACTTCATACAAGATCACCCACTTCCCATTGACAAGGGATTAAACGTTCTATTACCACTCAATTTTTCAAGAAAACCAGGTTTTGAAACTTCATAGTAATAATATTGTTTTATTTACCCTGGGTAGCTACTTCTAGGTCGTACCAACTATTCTCTTAGCGCTTGAATTAACTCTAAAACTATCAAAATATCTAAGTACGTAATTGTGTGTCCCAGAAAACAAAAGAAACTAGAAATTTATAATTGTAGGATGTACAATTATCGGTGGTATGTATTGACACATTAATACTCATAATGATAATACCAATAAAGATATATCAAGAGAGATAAATATATTTGAAATATTAAAAAAAAAAGAAAAAAGGTAACTCTAATTAATGAAAATAGATCAGAAATGATGGATGGATTGCTAACGAAAGACGAATGTAGATTCCAGTTTCAACACAAAATCATCTAAAATATACACGCACAAGCGACCTTATGGTTAGCAGAAATCGATGAAAATGGGGAAAAAACCCTGGCTACTTACGAGTTGAGAATCCATGGTATCTTACTACATCCCATGGCAGCAAGGAGGATGTTCTTCTCCGTGGCTACCGGTGTGCGTAGGTACTCCTCATAGGCGAAGTTCCATTCTTCCTGACCTCCAGCTGAGATGGCTGAGCAGTATACTACAGACTTCTGATTGGGTGGCACTCTAGAGGAATAGACGTACAGAATTACAAATGATGGGATCTCTGTTTTTGAACCAATACGAACTAGCAACATAGTCTAGTACAATCTAAAGTCCTCAACTACTCAATCTGGCCTGGTTACAATCTGAGCAGTGTAGTCCTATAATAAGCGTAAATGCTTACTGAAATGACAACACACTTATTTGCTACTCAATACATTTATACAGCAATAATTATGTTACATAGAAGCAAAAGAAGTACTTTTCCCATCTAAACAGCTTTTCCCCCTCTATGAATAACATAATACGCCAATTTATACCGAGATATGTAATGATCTCTTCTTGTGCTAAACAATTGAGAATGTGATAATATAGCATCAAAAAACTTGTTCCAGTTATTTGTAACTTTATGAATGACCCTGTTGAAACACCACCCAGAAATATATTGTATAATACTTTTCTGAGTAGGCCAAATGAAGTAAAAGTCTTAATAAAGGAAAAATAATTGTGGAAAAGGAGGATAATAATGAATAAATATGAAAGTGCCTTACGGATTGACATCTGGGTTAGTCATCCATTGTGCAAAGTAATCCATGGCAGTGTTTGAACAGTCTTCATTTCCATATCCACAAGCTAGACTAATGGCTATCACTCGACCAGCCCTGCAAACATGAAAATGGGAAAAGAAAGTTTAACCATTAAATTGTTTTCCAATAGAGTTCTAAAACTAAAGGTCCAAATGTTAGAGTGACAAAGATAATACAGTTCACTCCAGTTATAAGCAGCACAGATACAAATTTCCAATATAACAAGGCAATATTATTTTCATAGTCCACATTTCAATCAGTTGGGTCAAAATCGAGTCACACCACACACACACAAAACAAAAAGAAATAAACAAACAAAAAAGCAAACAAGGGCGAATGTCACAAATTGGTGTAAAAATAGGGAAAATGAACTCACTGATCAAGATGAGAACCAGCTGTGTCATTCCATCCTACATAATCATAGAAAGGCTCTACTTGACGTCTCATGTACATCTACAAGAACAATTACATGTTGTTTGGTTAATAAAGATTATTTACAGTACCAAACAACATGTTTGTAATTAATAGAAGATCAAAGTCACAAGAGAGAGGGAGGATAGAAAGAAAGAAGGAATGGTTAATGACAGTAGCAGACCCAGGCTTACGTCACACAATTAAAAGTATTGGTTGTTTCCTGAAAATAATAGAGCTGCTTTTGTCCCCAGACAATTGGGCCTACACGATCCCTTCAAATAGGGAATCCTGGATCCACGCCTGGATAAGAACAGTTTAAATTACAGGTGCTAATTTGGAAAATACAGCTGACAGGTCAAATCTGACCACTGACGACTTTATAATTACCCCAAAATGTATCTTTCATAAATGTTATTTGTATGATAAACAAGAAGATTACAATGTATATGAAGCTTGATTAGGAAAGACAATATTCGGTTAAATTAGCAAATAGGAAATGGAATACAAAATGTTGAAAAAACATGTATCATCATGGTTTCCCAAAATGATACTTATGTCAAGATATTCTGATGTTCCATTATTGACTCCTTGTGAATTTCTGTTGAAAGAACTGAAGGAAAGAAGAAAAGAATGATACGAAGGAGCACAAGAAGAAAAGAAAATTGGAAGATAAAGGATAAAAGCACAAGAAAAAGTAGAAGAAAAATAAAGGAAATAAAGAGAGGGGGTCTTTTGACAAAATTAAAGAGATAAAAAGTATACTACTTACACTGAACAAGCCATATGCTGGTGACCTGCTAAGCATGAGGTCAACATATGCCATGACTCTGTTCAGTACGCTCCATGGAACGTAGTCTCGTTCGTCTTCCATGTAGAATGTGAGGTTAAAGGCCGTGACCTGGCTCAGTTGACCTGACACGGCCAGACTAAAAGCGTCGCTGATCAGAGCTGCTCTGCTAGAGATTGGGATAACCTAGACAATGACAAAATGTAAAAGATTCCTCCAGGTAAGTTTCTTCACGTTTCCCTTTTCAGGTGGGCACATAATTTTCACAATTTCAGGTCCCCACCCCCTCTGCCCTTATCTCTACTAACAAGATGTGAATATGCATCCGATATGCATTGTTATGCAATGTCCCAAGAAATAAAGGCAGCCAAAACTTTATAAATGAACAAATAGAAAAGAATTCCTCCATGTAGGTTCCCCAATGTCCCATTTTCATCAGGTTATACCAATTTTAAATTATTAAACTACCTCCCCACCATTCCTAAGAATGATCCATTAGAACATTGATTACAATCTGGCTAAGCAATGTTATGCATTGTCACATAAATGAACAAATAGAGAATAATTCCTCCGTGTAGGTTTCTCCATTACCCTCATTTTTATAAATTTAGTTTCATGTGAAGATCTTCAGATTGATCTGCATGTATCAGCATCTGGCTAAGCATTGTAATGCATTATCAAAAAATAAGAAAAAAAATTGCACCAATGAATAATTCCTCCAGGCAGGTTTCTCCATGTCCCCACCACCTTCCTTCCAATTTTATTTTCTATTTTTTTTTTTTTTTAACATTATTAGATCCACTTCCCATCTTTTCTATGAATGATCCATGCAAATTTTTACTACAATCTGGCTGTGCATAAAGCGGGAGCAGCAAAAACTTTACAAATAGAGAATTCCTCCAGGCGGGTTTCTCTCTGTACCCATTTTTCAAATGGGTATCTCATTTCACAATTTTAGAACCCCCGAACCTCTACTTAGAATGAACCATGTGAAGATCAATCTTGTTATGTATTTTTTTGCATGGTCCAAAAAAGGAAAAAAAAAGTAAACTCTTAATATAGAGAAGAATTCATGCAGGTAGAGTCCTCCATGTCCCCAAATAGGGGAAATAAAAAGTTTGAAAATGAACAAAACAAGAATATTCCTCTAGTCAGGTTCCTCGATATGCTTGAATTGAGAACATTATTTTACCTCATGATCTGCCGTGAGTTGCGTACTGATTAGATCCCAGTTGGTCTCATCATAGTTGACTCTGTAGAATCCATAGGCATTAATGTTAGCCAGAAGCCACTGATCGGATGTAGTGCCATCATCAAAGTTAACTGCCACTGCCAATATAATAACAATAATTATGAAAATAGTGGTATCTTTCATAATGACCTAAGGAGAATAATTGTTCAGATTTACCTGAACAACTTTCCATTTGGCTTCAACATCAAATTTATATTGTGATAAAAATAAACAATATTGGTAGAATAATGATATTATTTAAGAATAACAGAAACAATAATTTAGAAAAAAACAAATCAATGAAAAACGGCAATCATCCACTTTTTCTGCTTCTGAAAACAGATTTAGGCACATTGCACCTGATACATTTTCACCTGTTTGAAGACAAATCACTATTAATGGATATAATGATGCTGATAATACCAACTTTAAACCTCTAACATCTCGAACAGATACTTTTTTCTGGGAATTGTTCTCGGTGAAATTATTTCAGTACTGTGTGTACCAACCAACCTGAGTTCATATTTGGTTCCATCCATTCTAATGTTGGATCAGTAAAGTTTCTTGTAGCATCAGTGGTATACTTCAAAGGCACATACCAGACGTATCTGAAAGAAATTAATACAATATCATGGACTTACTATAAAACAGAAGGAAAAGTTCTTATTATTTTTTAGTAATAAAGGCAGACATACTTCCTTCGGTGATGATGGTGCTGATGATGAAAGTGAGTGTTGATTGTAAAAATGATAACAAAGGGAGTGACAGTAATAATGATAATGATGGTGATAATAATGATGATAGTGATGATGGTAATGATAATGATAAAGGTGATGAAAATGGTGATGGTGGTGATAATGCTCATAATGATGATAGTAAACATGGTGGTGATGATGATGATGATGATGATGATGACAAAGGTGACAAAGGCAATAATGATGGTGATGATAGTGATGATGACAATGGTAACGATAGTGATGGTGGCGGTGGTGGTGATGATGATGATGATGATTATGATGATGATGATGATGTTGATGAGGATGTATTAAAGATGTATAACAATGCTTGTGGTGAGGATGATGGGGATGGTAATGATATTGACTATGAGGATAATGATATTGATGATAGTAATGAAGATTGAGAGCCTGGATTGTTGTAAAGATGATAATGATGATGATGATGACGATGATGGTGATTATAATGATGGCAATGATATTACTGATGATTATCAAGAATGATTCATACACAACAAAACATCCTAATTACAAACTTACATTAACCCTTTGACGCGGGCCTGTGAATGCGATTGTTACCCCTGTCGGAGCGATTTTTTTGTACACTGACAGTATATATAGAAATTTGTCATGTTTGTGCTTTCATTACTCTTGCATCTAACTCCGCATTTTCATGATTTGTAGTAAATAACAACATGAAAGGGCAGACATTTTTCTATCTAACACTGTAAGGCAAAGTCATCAAAACCAAATATAAGACGCATTATTTTGTAAAGAAAAACAGTCATTTTGGCAGAAGTTCCGCTTTCTTCCTTTCCAGTAGATTCACAATGCAAAGTGCGTAATGCATGTAACAGCACGCACCGGTTCGATCGATGAGCCTATCTGAATAGCACTTGAAAAGAGGTCCTGTTTCTTTCAATTATTTCTATAAATATGGATTAAAGATTCTTAGCGGCCGGCTTCGCACCTCTGGACAATGGGCACCTTTGACTAAGCACCATTCATTAAAAGCGCAGGTGTAAGTTTTGAAATAAAAGCGGACTTATACTTATAATGCATACTGCATTAGGCATACTTTACATCTAATTACATCGTATAGTTACAACAACTAGTTCAAGCAAAATCAGATAACGACCCCTCTCATTATCGTGATAAGTATATATAACTAGGAGAATCGGAAATCGACAGGCTTAATATCTCCATGCAACTAATGTTTCATATATATATATATAATAATGAACATTGTTTTAACCCCTAACCTTTCTATTCTCTCTCCTTTTTCTCATTCTCCATCTTTATCTCTCATATTTCTCCTCTCGAGCTAGCTTATTTGATTATTCTTCCCTCCGGACGCGTACCGTACGCCAAAGTTAAGATTGGGAATTCGATTCTTATGTAAAAAATTATGGTAATGCTGAAATGAAGGTAATTTTTCTTGATTTTTTTCCACGTAACTAGGTTATTTCTTTAATGGATATTAAAACGAAATATCTTGTCTCTATTCCTCAAAATTAGCCCAAAAAGCTGGTGAAAAGCCGAAAAAGCTGTCAATATTTAGAGAATTACGTCGGCTTCTGTAGAAGCCCGTCGCACCCAAAGGGTTAATAACTTTTAAACATCCTACAAAATCAAGGTTACCCTAAATCATCGTAATCTGTCGTGGTGTTGGCGGCGGGGTTGATGAGAAAGCGGTTCTGGCTGACCTCAAACCCACCGGTATAATCACGGGTCACACTGACGCTTGGATAGTTCATCTGCTCCGTCCATGTCCTCATAATGGCCTCCACAGCGATATCTTCTTTACCATCCTCTACTGCAGCCTACAATGGACAAACAATAATTGTTTTTCAGAAAAATGTTCCTTAATCACTCCTCAGCTTCCGTACTAAACCGCCCTGCATTTTCTGCATACTAAAATCGTGATAGTATCTAGAATATGATGTCAAACATGCCCATACTTGCTGAGCGTTACCTACACGTGATTGTGCATAAAAAGTATATGCTTGTGTAGAGTGGATACAAGAATTTCCCACTGAGACTCACTGATGCATACAGCCAAACACTTTCCATTGGAGAATAATCTGACACTTTTCATCCAATCTCTAGGTGTTAACAAAAGGGTTAACACCATAAATTCTTCATAGCCCAACTGGTTAGGTCATCGTCTATCTCAATGGTTTAGATCTTCTACAGAATTCGCTTCCGTGAGAAAGTTACAAAAATCGTGAAATAAACTGAGAGGGAGTGGAAATGATAGCCACTGAAAATTATACCAAGGCATAACAAATCATAGAGGCAATATGGATCCAAAGGACTCCAAAACCCATGAACTGAGATGCAGGAAACAACTCTAAAAGTATTTTTTACTATTTTTGTCTTTATGATGCTTACCTCGGTCAAAACTCTCCATAAATCAGTGTTCTTTGCATTGCTGTATGCAAACTCATTAAGATAGTTCTGAAAGAAATTGGAAATACAAAAAAGAAAATAATTAAATGACACACAAAAATAAAATGCCTCCACCAAACTAGGCATTAATTATCTCATATTCTTCAACTTGTTCTTAACCCTAAAAGGTCTGGGGGCAGATTCCGCCCCCCTCGACATTTTGCGCAAGATCTCAAAAATGCATAAAGCTGTTGACACGCCCTTTCATGACTTTTTTCTTTTAAGTCTCGCGCAACTTTTAAGTCCAAATTTGCGACGTACTGGTACGCGGTTCTAAAGTTACGCAACATTTTGTACATTCTCGTCAGACCAAAAATTGCTCAAAAAGTGATTTCGTGTACAAATCCAATACAAATGTATTTCAAGTCAATATTCATAAATGTTTGATTATTTTTGCTTTTGCTGCTTCAAATCAATTAGTTTTTGGTTCTTTGTGGTTAAGGTTACAGCTCAATGTTTGTCCAAAGTTTTGTTGGTCAGGAAATAAAAATTGGGTTAAGTCTGAAAATAAAAAAAGGGTAGGTAAATCTGAAGATTTAATGGGTAAGATTCCTAAACCCCGTTTTATTTGCAGACCAACATATCTTTGGAACAACAAACATTTTTTCCGATTTGGAGAAGCATGATTGTTCAGTGAGTAGAGCCGTGGTCCCTGACTGGGGGAAGCTCTAGTGTTCAAAATCAAGATGGTGCGCTGGTGCCCTTTAGTAAAGAATTAATCTTCACTACCAAGTCCATCAGATAGGACTTAAAGCTGTATTTTTACTGTATCATTTAATCACATTCCTAACCCATTAAAGATTTGAGGTATTTTTTTTAACAAAGCCCATTGAAGCATGGTTGTTACAGATCTTTTTCTTTTGAAAGTGAAACAAAGACATCCATTTTATCAATATATTAAATCATTTGAGGTCTTCGTTCATTCAAACAATGAGTGCAAGAATGGCCAACGAGAAAGATGCTCCCTTTGTTTTATCCCACATATGTATGTGGCATATTCAAAAACTGGTTTATGGCAATATATTTTTTTCTACTGTATTTTTTAATACATTATTACCAACTGTCAAATTTCCATCCATAGAATTATATATATTTGGTAGATGGACCTAAAAAATAGCAAAAGTTTAAGGTTGACCCTTTCAAGTACATCATATTTTATGATAGTCAAATAATCAATGAGGATTAATCATTAATTGTTGAATCAATTATTAATATCTTTGCATTGTAAACTTACAGCAAGCCCTTTCTTGAAAGTCTCCTCGCCCAAGAAGTTCTGCAACATTCTGAGGATGGACGCACCCTGATGGGGAATAAAAGAACACCAGAGCATAAATGTTAGGGTGTAAACAGGATCGACAGCGACAGGGAAAGATATATAAAAAGAAAAAGAGATAAACAGACAGACAGAGACAAGAGAGAGAGAAAAAAAAAAGAAGATTTATATAAATAGAGAGAAACAAACAAAACAGACAAAGACAAGGAGACACATAAAAAGAGAGAGAGAGAGAGAGAGAGAGAGAGAAACAGACAGAGACAGACAGACATACAGAGACAGTGAGAGATAAATATAACAGAGAGACAGACAGAGATATAGATATATAAACAGAGAGAGATAGAGAGAGATGGATAGAGAGATATGGAGAGAAAGAGAGAGAGATGGGGAGATATGTAGATGATACAATGCAAATAAGAGATGAAGTGAAGAACATTGGAACTAGATTGATCAGTTTGAATAAATGATGCCTCCAATGACGTCACAAATTTTGCGATATGTTGTTGTTTTTAATTTTTACGGCGCTGTCATTCATATGAATATTTACGCCAATTAGATTTTAATTATTGATAATATGATTGATGGAATAGATCGCAACTAATCTATTGTTCATAAGAATCATAACAAGGTCATGTGACCTACCTTATTGTACGAGATGGTATCAAACTGTTGGTTGATATCATCTGGCGTCTCGACATCAACGATGATGGGTCGGGAGGTAATGAGGGCATCGGCATCAAGGGCGGTTTGCAAATCAGCCCGGACAAACTGGTCTGTCTGTGTACAAGAAAACAAGAAATAATTATGTTTCGAAAATGATATCAGAGACACTGTGAAGGAGCAAAGTGGTTGGACAGGGAGGGGGGATACCCCATTTAATGATAAGTACATGATATGTTTTATTTAGCTTTGACATTTTAACATTTGGAAAGGTGCAATATGGTGCATAGATGGATTGTTCATTAAACATTTTACCATATTATAGATGGGACTCAATATGCTCTAGATAAGATATACATAGGATACTTATCTTAAGAAAAATGATTTACATGTATAATGCCTACAGTATATGATGAGATCAATTTTGACAACTATAAACACCATTATATACCTCATTTTAAGAATCTTTAATAATCCTGTCTTCTGATTGGTTGAAAGTGCAGTCATAATCTGACCTATGGCCGCCATAGACATTTTTCCCGGTTTTACCGGTCAATAGAACATTTTTACAGTACTTTTTGCCCATGGGCATAGTGCAATCCCCATTTGTTTACGTGCAAGGCTGCTGCGCATGCGCTTTATTTCAGACACCATAATTTGCGGCGCGATTTGGTCGATAATTTTAGACAACTCCGCTGCTTGTGCGCGTCAACGCGCGTGCGCGCAGCGTAGACAAATTCTTTCGTCGCGCTAGAACGGATCCCAGATTTCTAGTTGAGCGTTAAGCCTGAATTCCGATGACGATGTTGATCTAAATGTTAGCTAAACAAGCGATTTAGAGGTCGGCATTTTGCAGTTAACTGTAAGTAGAATGCGATTGTGTTGCCTGTGCTGTGTGGCGAGCATGCATTGTGGCCTGCAGAGCCAGGCAGAGGCTTTAACTTTCATGAGATCTAACGATATTTTAGAATCTAACGTTAGATCGTAGACTTCACTTAGGCCTAGACTTAGTTCTAGGTCAAAATTAGACCATGTTTGTTGTTTTTAGATTCGGCATATAAAATATATATTGACTGCTTTTATTTTCGGGACATGGTCGTTTCTAGACTGCTCTCGGGAATCTCCGAATCTGCCATAACCCGCGACCTGCGGTCTTGGGTTATAGCAGATGCGGAGATTCCCTTGACCAGTCTAGAAACGACCATGTCCCTCAAAGCAGTCAATATATCTATACTATTCAACTTATGCACATGTAACAGGCAATCAAACATATCACTGGATAGATGAGATGTGGTAAACAACTGATTTACAGTTATTAGCAGGCTTTATAGTTAGCTACTGCATGATTTCTAATGCACACAATCCAATATACAAATGTAATCTCAATTATAAATTGTAGTGACACATTGGCCCGAATTCACAAAGGAAGTTTAGTTAGCCCAGGCTAAATTTTAGTCCATGGTTTAACTAGCCCGGGCTAAACTTTAGACCACGGTTTAAACCCCGGCGGTATTCACCAACAGTGGGCTAACTAGTCCATGGTTTAAACCGTGGATTGGATTAACGGGGGTGCGCTCTCATAAAAATCCTGGGTCATATGCGCAAATTTAATAAACTAACGCAACTGCGCATGCTCTTCGCGCTTATGCATGGGACATGCGTATTACGTCATAATGCTAACTTAAGAAGCATTATGACGTAACAATGCAATGTTAGAAATCAATTATCTTTTGTAAATCTTATCTGATTGCTGTCGATTATTACTCCTTTTTAAAGTGAATCTGTAGGCCTACCCTTTTTATATATCTTTAAAATGAAGAGTCTTTTGAATGCCATAATTAAATCAAATTAATTTACTGCTTGAAAAATCTCGCCTTGTACACATTTTTTATTTTACATTGAAGAAGGATTACTTTAAAATGTGGCATATAAATCAAAGACCCATCATTTCTATGTTTATTTCTAACACGTGGAACGTTTTTTCTTCCTCTCTCTCTCCTTCTTCGATCTACTTTTCATCCATATACTTACATCTCTGTTTCAATATGAGCACACACCAAGCTCTATCTCATAACTTTCAAACTCCTTCTCATGAGAGTTCTCCCATTGCCAATCATATATGTATCTTTTTTACAACTAAACTGTAAAAAAAATCTTCCCGCAAAGTGATGTTAGCAGAGTCGCCATGAAATGAGAGTGTTGTTGTTGCTTTTTTTTCTTTCTTTTAATGTTTTGTTAATTCTTTCCATGAATTTACGGGATAGAACAAAACAACAAATCAGTTAGTCCCGATGTATATATTTTTTTTGCATTGTATCTCTCACGTAAAGTATGTGCAGGAGAAAAATAAACAATATTTGTGTAATTTTACAAACAGAATACGGCAAATTCTGGTGACAGCATTTTGCTGAAAAGATACGAATATTTTTTACAGTGTAGATTCTTGTTCAGAATCTTGAATACCCGGTAGTTCATTTATCAGAATATTTGCCCTTTATTAGCTATTCCACTATATTTTTCTTTCGACTAAAAAAAAAGGAGGGGGAAATAAATGCTTACACTTTGAAAAAAAATTGTCAAATTCATTATGTGCCCCGGAATGGGTGAAATTTGACATTTTATTTTCAGAGTGCATGATCAACACTACAAAGAACATACGTCGCACATGCACCTTGTCA
>CALNVZ010000218.1:14292744-14381250 GCA_940671915.1 Paracentrotus lividus
TGACGGTAATCATGACTAATCTAGAAGAAGGAATCGGGGAAAAAAAAGTTTTTTCTGGTTATTCTAATCTAAAAAAGTGATTTTGATCGTCGTCTGCTCTCAGTCGGAGATCAGTCCAATGGTCTAAGTTATATCTTCCAGCACATAAATGGACGAATGGGACTGAACTCCCACATCTCCTGCGATGAAATGAAAACATAAATTGCAGCCACAGAACGATCACGATTTATACTGCATTTGAGGGAAAATATTGTGAATTAAGAATAGAATTCTCATATGACTTCATATTCATTAATAATTAGGCATGAAAAATACTTACGTTTCTAGCTTGTAAACAGGACATTTGACGGCAAATCTACCACCCTCTCACGTCAGGATTTAGACCATGGACTAACTAAACCACGTTTGTGAATTCGGGCCATTGAATCTCAAAGGCCATACCACCTGTGTGATAAAATCTCTTTGACATATTATTGTTTTTTTGAAAAATTGAAAAGTTAAACAGTAACAGAATCAAACAGATCTATGCTTTTTGGCAAGCAGCATACCATTCCCACTACATCAAAAATGTAGGAAATATTGTGTGTGCAATAGAATCTGTTTGACAATTTATTGTTTCATGAAAAGTTGGGCATTAATAGAATAAAGCTGATTGTTGAATTTAAAAAAAAACACAAAGTAGAAAAGTTAGGATGTCTTTGGCAAGCTACATACCATTCCCCATTCAGGTTCTGCTGCATCGGCTCCAAGGTACTCAACATAAGAAGCAAAGCCCTCGTTAAGCCAAGTATCGTCCCACCACTCAAGTGTGACCAAGTTACCAAACCACTACGGAGAAGAAAGAAAATAAATAAATAATGAATGGTTTTGAGTTCCATCGTGCAAATATTTCATGAGTTGAAAGAAATAATCAAATAAATGCAAAGCCCTTTGGTCTGAGCGCACGTAATCGTCCCACACCTCAACGCGTGGACCAAGTTACAAACCACTATAATAGAAGAAAGCGAATAAATAAAAATATGAATGGTGTTTAGTTCACATCGGTGCCGATATCTTCATGAGTTTGGAAAGGCTATTCAAAATAAGAAGCAAAGCCCTCATTAAGGCCACAGCTACTCGTCAAGCACATTCAAGCATGACCCAAGTACCAAACGCACTATGAAACACAGAAGAAATACTCATTCATCAGGACTAATTTGATTTGATTTGAGCTGGGGTATAGCTTCTCTTTACAACTCTAAACGGAAATAAAGTTTATTCATCACCACATACTGCATGAGCAAAGAAGATCTAAAATTGACATAAATTTTTTTTAAATAAAAAATTAGAGCAATGTGAAAGTTAAACAAAGAAAGTGGATCTTGCTAATCTTCAATGGCCGTTCACTGCTTTTGACCATCTGACACCTTAGCCTTAAAGGATTTGGGTAGGCCTAGGGTTCTACGATGGAATCATATTTAGGGTTCACTATTACTGAGGGTTTTTTGGCTAGGATTCAGAGGTACACTCTTCATGGCCTAGGCGTGTGTGGGTGTGTTGGAGCACCCATTCTACAAGAGCGCATGTAGCGTCGAGAGCCTCATTGTTACCCTGATGGGGCGATGCTCATGTGCTACCCAATGGCACAAGACCTCTCTGTCGTCAGTTTGATGAAGAGACGCCCAGGGGTTGTGTAGAGCAGAGGGCAGACTTCACTTGTAAGTGATCAGACCCCACAACTCTCTCCATGGCTCCCGCCTGCAAAAGTCCAGGAATCGGCTATCATATCTAGGAGAATCCACGATAAGAAATCATGCTACCTGATGGTACATCTTTAAGGCATTTTATGAATTAGATGGCTAAACTCTTAATGCACGTAATCTTGAGCAGCCGTTCCTTTTTTTTTTTCTTCTTCTTTGTCACCTAGGGAATGTGCTAGAGTAAAAATACTACATCATCATTGTAAAGTCTTTAGGGTAAATGTATGCTAGTAGTAAAAGGACCAAAATCAGACAGAGGAAGTGGGAAAGTGAAGAGAAAATGAGAGAGAGAGAGAGAGAGAGAGAAAGGGGGAGAGTGAGAGAGAAAAGGAGAGAGATCTGATCCGAGTTCCCAATCACTCTTGCTCCAAATTCTGGAATCTGTGTCAGATCTCATGTTCCAAAGTCAAGAAAATATACATACATGTAAATTGAATAAAATTAAATTAAATGACAAGAGACAAACACATCATTTACCACCTGCTAATTCTTAAATGCAAAAAAAAAAAAAAAAAAATCTGAGTTCTGACTTACCCATTTTGGGAAGAGGAAAAGCGGTTCCAAAATAATCATCAAAAAAGTCCAAGACTTCCACTCCCTTCTCTAGTGCATAGTCCACAGAGTCCTGAGCATCCGCTCGTGCCCATACCCTCAGCTGAAGGGTCAAGTCAAAAGAGAATAAGATAGTTATTCAGGAGCAGACATTATAATATGCCTACTCATTTTTTTTCTATTATGCAAAAATAAACATGAATAAACAATTACACAACACATTTGGGCTTATAATTATTCATACTACAATTTCCCTCTGATAGTTAATGCTAAAAAACATGCTTCAAAGACTACATTTATTACTCCAAAATGCCAGACGGATTGTTCCACCTCAAAAATAGTGGAATACCTAACAGATTGTCAATTCTCAAACAACTACATAAATGGCAGGGGCATATCAGTACTGAAATCAATATTTAACCCTATATAAATCATCTCAAATAATGGTCACAAAATTTTAAAGTGACAATATTTCAAGCTCATTTTTTTTGGTGGTAAAATGTAAAATATTATTAAACTGAACTTCCATCATTTGCAATGATACCTTTCTTGGAACAAAGATGTGACACAAACATGTAGACAAGTACAGTTGCATATGAAAATACAAAATCCAGTTTTTGCAAGCTTTGAGAAATGATACAACACTATGCAAACACCACTTTAAAAAAAACCCAAACAAACAAAATGGAAAAAAGAATCCCAACACATGCACTTACAAGAACATCATTGTTAGTCCTCTTCTCCTTAGAAACAAAGTCACACACCACAAAACAGATGAGATAGGTCGACATAGGAACGCTCTTATCAAAGACGGACCGCGTCCATCCGGCCTCCATTGCTGTATCGTTGCTAAGGAGGGGCATGTTGGCAAGGGCGATGTATTCATCCTGGTGGATCAGGGTCAGATTGAAGGTGACTTTCATGGCAGGTTCATCGAAGCAGGGGAAGGCCTTGCGGGCGTCGGTGGGGGCAAAGAATGTGGTTGCTAGGTATCTGAGGATAGAGATGAATTGACATTTAAATGAAATTCCTGTTAGGTCGATATTAAACAGAGAAAATTAGAATAAAATATAGATTCTTAACCATGTAAGTGTCTCAATATATGCTTTTGAGACGATGAATACATGTCTATAACAATAAATTTGAGTCAAAAAGTTCATCTTCACAGATAAATAAAGATGTTCAATGTATCTGAAGATGCTTGGGGGAATCCATTAACAGCATTTGGGAACAAACGTGTGGAAATGACAGAATTCAGGTTGAAGTGTTTTATTTTTCATGACCACTAAGAAATCAGTTTATACTTGTAAAAAAATTATATGACGCAGGCAATTTAATTCCTCATTTGTTTTTCTTTCCTTTCTATTACATTTTTGCTGAAGATAATAAAGGCTGCAAGCTAGGATTGTAATCTGGAAATATTCAAGTACTTCTATCTTTTAAAACACAGGTGGAAATTCAATAAATTTCACAAGTAAACCTTGAAGAAATAGGTCTTGGAACAGAAAACCCACCTTGGTGTCCCATCCTCGGCCTGATATGAGCTCCTGTATAGTCCCACTAACCCATCTTCAAGCGGTGCTTTAAATCCAATGGTGAAAATGTACGACTCTCCCACAGTGAGCATCTCGTCCAGTTCCACTATGAGGTACTGGTTATCTGGGAACGGCCGCGGTACTTGGAGAGGGACATCAACGCTCCCATCGACCGACATCATCGACCAGGTGTCTTGAACGATATCCAACTCTTTACTGTGGAGGAGGAGGAGGTTGGTGCTCTTCATACACTTCATGATGATGCTGATGGTGCCTTCGAACTTCTGCTGGTCGTTGATGTCGATGGTCAGCTCGATGTCGTAATGAGATGGGATGAGGTCTGTAGGGAGGCGTAGACTGTGCCAGGGTTTTGTAGCGTCTGTAGCAGATGGGGATGGGGTTGGCTCTGCTACAGCAGTAGTTTCTGCCTTCTCAGTGGGGGCCTGTGTGACTAACGGTGGTTCGATGGGTGGATCGGTAGCCCCAGGAGGTACCTCTCTATAAAAAAACAATTCATGTATTTAGAACTTACAATGTTGTCCAGTTCTTATTATGTCAATTAGCTTTAACCCATTCGCGCCATTGTCCCACATTTTGTGGTTTGGGTCGATAACTTTTGTTTCAGAGCTCTAAAAAATGCCCATTGTTGTTGCATGACCATACTGCATTTGATGTCAGGAATTTTATTAATAAGAATAATCTTTAAACTCCCTAACTTGGCAACACCTTGGGAAGTTGAAGATCATCGTTTTCATCAAAATTGGCAATTAAATTTTTTTTTTTTTAAAGTTCCTAACCTCACATTCAATTAGAAGCATGTAGCATTAAAATAAAAATATTGCTATTGCCAATTTGAGGAATAAAATGTGATCAATTTAGTCCTCAAATAATCTCTGTCCTGAATGAGTTAAATAAATGAAACATCAGGATATCTACATCTATTTTTATTACAGCCTGAAAGGGCAAAGAAGGCTGTTTGTTTTTCAGGACAGAACCTGAAATTATAATGACATTGAATGGTACAACTTAGAGGAAACTAGTCCTCATTCATATCAATATTCAATATGTCTCATTCACCAGTTGAAATGTTCCCATCATAGCATTTATATTGCCTGCTGAGATAAGAACTTTAATGTTTACTTTGTAAAGTAATTAACCTTAACAAGTTGAAATTTTGTACAATGCCATGCCAGTCACGATGGAATGGCTGATTTGAAAGGAGCTGTTACTGGCACATATCAGTGGGATATGCCAATAATTGTAAACAATTGTGATTAATTGCATGAATATCAGATCAAATATGGACTTTGTAGTACCATACCAATCTATACCAATAAGTTAAAACCCCTATATTCTTATTTATTTTCTGTATATATCTTCAAAAGCATTTCATACATGTTATTAAAGGTAGAGCCAAAGAGTAAAGAAGTGTAGTATCATAAATACATTGTATGTTATGATTTGATTAGATTTGATTTGCAATTTATTTTTAGGAACTACAATGAATCATATTATACATTAATTACAGGGGCTCTTTGGGGCAATACAGGAGATAAATATCCCCAAACCCCACATATTATTCCACCATATTTTGATTTGTGACAAGATTTCTTGACCCTTTCTTTCTTGTCTATTTGTTATATCATTGCATCACATTGCTTATCAGATGTTAATTTATCTACATCACTTTTATTTTTATAAAGCACATAGAGAACTGATTAAAGGACTTCTCCGGGCTGGATTTTGCATTATTAGAAAAATAAAGTAAAATCTAAAAAGCACAACACTGAAAATTTCATCAAAATCGGATCAGAAATAGCAAAGTTATGAATTTTCTTAGGTTTTGAATTTTTTTAGGAAACAGTTTTTGCCATCTTCAAATTGGCAAACTGATGATGTCTCAGTCCCCCTACTTTCTTTGTATTTTATTGTATGAAATACCAATTATCAAGATTTTCTGCCCCAAGGACATAAAAACAGGGATTAATCGTTGTGGAATGTTCAAGGTCACTAGTGCTTTTACCAATTTCATTATGAGGGATAGATTTTCTGTATACGCAATATATGAAAAAATGAGAAAAATAGGATTTCATATGATAAAATACACAAGAAGTAGGGGGACTGTGACATCATCATTTTGCTCATTTGAATATTCAAATATTCAAATGAGACAATGAGACAATGCCAAGAACTGTTTTATGAGAAAAATTCAATACCTAAAAAAATGCATAACTTTGTTGTTTTTCATCCGATTTTGATGAAATTTTCTGTGTTGTGTTTGTTAAATTTTACTTTACTTTACAAAACTTTTTCATTTCAGCCCGGACTCCTCCTTTAAGTCATTATGCAGTAGAACAGAAGTGTTATTATATCTTTTTCTCTCTATTGCGTTGAAAATATATTTTTTTCTCTCTATCTCTATTGAATTTTCTTCATTAATAATTCAGTTCTTCTTAAAGTTGACCTTTATTGGAGATCACTAAAATCAGTGGTTTATATATCAGAGTAATCTAGAGAGCAAGACATTTTGTCTCACCTGTTATAACTATTTGCGTTATTTGCGACAGCGTTCTAATTTCTAACGTTATAATTATTCTGTAGTGTTGGCATCTCTGTTATTATAATGTACTTCAAGAATATTTTTTAATTCATACGATTTACACTCAACCCTACAATATCGTAAAGGTTTGCAATTCCCGGATAGGGTGCCGTGTATCATACACACACGCGCACTCGAAAGTCAAAATAGCCAGCAAACCCGGAAGTCAAATTACAGCCGCAATTCCATATCCTGACGTCACGCATTTGGGCGTCTTTTTGGGTACGTATTTGGGGGCGTTTCAGAGGGGGCGTCCCAATAACCAATAATCGGCAATATGTTAGATAGTGTTCCTCATGTTATTTCCTGCACAATGATATATAATTCGACCATATTTATTCTCTATGAACATTAACTTTAAGATCAGACTTTATAATTTAGAGCTCAAACATCCAAAACAATATTGTCATGGAGATATTTAAGAGGAAAATATAAGACAAACATATTAAAAACATTTCAGAAAAATGAATTTCTGAAAATCAATGTTGAGACAACAGGTGGGTGGGCTTACATTTGACATGATATATCACTGGTAGGCAGAAGTCCACACAGCAGGCCAACCAGTAGAAGGGTACTACCATAGGCACAGACAGCTAGAATCGCCACGTTTCGAGATATCTTCGTCTTACCGCTCTTGTAGTCCTCCCCGGGCATATCCATGGTGAGAGGTCAGAGGTCAAATCTTGGAGAATGAGAGTTGGTCTGGGTTTGTTTGGTCCTGCTGTTTGCCTGTGGAGATTCTAGAAACATGTAGGTCAAAGACAAAAAAAAAAAAAAAAAAAAAAAAAAAAAATTGATATAAATGATATGAAAGTCTCTACTCACTTTGGTTGACTACATTGTTGGACAGTAGCGAATCCAGCCTTAGGCCACACAAGTGAAAGTATCAGGAAATGCCCAAACATAATAGAAACTATTGTCCCCAAACAATTTGCCCTGCACAATCTTTTGAAATAAAAATTGCTTGATCCATGCCTTGACTATTATTGTGAACAAACAGTATTTCACTCCATAACTTGCATTATTAAAAAGAAATAATGAAAATAATTTAGGTCCTTACATGTATGTGACTTTAAACTTTATACACAAAAAAGCTTGACTTCATTTGGAAAACAAAAGCTTAGGAGATGTTGCACACCTTTTTCTCTAAACTTGAGGTAAAAGATTCACAAGAAGTCTAGCACTTTAGTGTTTCCTCAAAACTTGAAAAGAGAGATAGAGCATCTTTAGACTTAGAGTAAAACCAGAGCAAGTCGTTTGCAAACTATGTTCCCCCCCCCCCCTTTACAAAAGAAAAAAGAAAAAAGAGAAAGGATGAAAGAAGAGTCAATTTGTTGAATTAACCTTCTCCAATCACTATACCTTAGAACTTGAGGAAAAAAAGATGCTCACAAAATAGAGAGTAAACTGTTTCCAATCCCCAATTTATAAAAAATTCTTCAAAAATGAAGGCAACTAGCTAGAAGCTCCTGGCACCCAGATGCAAGCAGCTCATATGACCTGTAATGAAGTCATGTGCCTATCTGACAAAGATTGAGTAATCATCGTTGTATAACGCTTTGGACTCAATTAGCCGAAGGTTTGGAGCTTAAATTATCAACTTCCATTATATGAGTGTGTGTACACCTGTTTACATTCTAAGCCTATCTGTAGATAAGTCTGATAAAGCTAAGTAGATGTTTGAAATGTAATGTGAATAACCTCTGGACGTTGGCACCCGTTCAAAGGTTCGAGGGCGCATGCTGGAACACAGCGCAATAAAACGGTGAATGTACTGAATACAAAGCATATCAAAGAATTATAACAACATCATAAAATGCTCACAACTATTTTTTGCTTTCAGGGGGTAGGGTCCGGATTGTTTTCATTTGTTATTTTTTATATATATTCAAAACTTTTATTTAATTAAATTTTACTATAATATCATATTTTATTTGCATTTACTTTTACAGGTACAGGTATTTGTGGGGGAGTTAGGTCACCATAATTTGATTTTAATCTATTTTGGTCTGACATGCAGTGGGGTATTGACAGGCCACGTGTCTCATGTTCAAATATTAGCAGTCTTGTATTGCAAAATTTAGCAGGATATATCTACAATATGTATGGGAAATGTGTTTTAATTTCAAACTATAAATGCGTTGTACATCTGGATTGCAATGGGGAATTCTATTCTTCCTCCCGCTCCGTCTCACTGTCTCCCAATCTCATGTACTTTGAAAAAAGATAATCACCGTCATTATCTCATATAATACATGCATGTATTTCTTAACTTCTGTGTATAATGCTCTTCAATTTGGAATCACAAACAAACAATCTTAAAACTGTTGGAGTATCAATCATTGATATATATATTTAGGCATTTAATCAAAGTTCATAATCATTATCATGTTTGATATCACAAGTTAAGTACATGTACATGCACTTCACTTCCGATAATAAGAGATGAATGTGCTAAATTACAATACAGTTCGTAAGCCATAGAGTTTTTAATGCCATTCTCAACGCGAAGTCCAAAGGGTCTAATAATAAATTAAACGTGGGCAGCACGTGCTTTCACACAAACATCAATAATCTTCAACATGTGATTTATGAAGAAATAATTCATTGCTCATATTTTCATCAAACTAATCTGGTCATCTTTTGTGATTTAATAATTTTTTAAAAATTTTTGTATATGATCTCATTACTTTAGCTTCTGATTTTCCATATTAAAAACTGAAATATCCTAGTTTTAAAGGGGCATACATGTATAATCTCAATACATATGCAACTTATTGCTTTGAGCATAATCATAAACTAAATGAGACAGATTTTATCAGTATCATGCTTTCAAACAAATACATCATACAATGTATCTGTATCATTATGATCATTATACATGTACATTGTATGCTTTATTAATGACATCACAATATGTTTAGGAATTTCCATTATTAAACCCTTTTTTGATTGCTTGTTCATTTTCACTCTAAATTTTTCTTTTTAAAAGTCAGCCTGATTCTCTGATTTTCCTGCTTTTTGACATGGTAAACTATAATTCTCCTCAAATCCCAGGTACCCAAAGACAAAGACTGTTGCAAATATATTACTTGACCTGCAAATACATGTAGGAATTCAACAATTCTGCTTTTATAATGATAACTATAATGTACTCAGGGTTGGATAAAATATATTCTCTGTGTGCAAATATGTAGTAGCAACTATTTTGGTGTATTTGTTCACTGCATAATACAGCTTCAAAAGATACATTATATTGCTCCTACATGTAGGATAATTGTACTTTGGACGCTGTAAATCCCTGTATTGTTGGTAATTCATTAACCACAAAATATTGCCCTTTTCTTTATCATCATGAATGAGGATTGTCAATATCTAAACTGCCATCAGATCAGAAATACACAGAACTGCAACAGATTGCTAAAGAGGACCCTTAAAATCTGTATAATAAAACAATAATATCTGACATTGACTCAGACTTATTACCAATTGTAGGCCCTACATCAGAAAAGACAGATTTCATCACATGAAATTATTGTTAATTTAAGGATTCTAATGCTTGATCTCCTTCTTAATTCTTGATGCCAAACCACAAGTGGTTGATTACAAAAATGGTATTATTGTGTGCAGACATTTTCGCTCTTTTTGCTGATATATCTAGTATATATGTTAAAGCTCATAAGAGTCAAAAGTTATGGAGTCAAACCACATAATGTGGAGTAAGGCCTATTGTCACAAATGAGTTCACAAAGAAAGTTAGGATTATGTCAATACACTTATGCATAGTCAATTCATAATTGACCTTGCACTGGGAAGTACCTTACTGCAGCAGTTTTCATCCAATGGAAAGTCAATGCAGAAAAAGTAAAAATGGTGTCTTGAGAAGCTCAGCCCAGTCAAGGTGGCATTTCCAAAAAGGGTCTAAAAATTGTACTGAACAACATAAAAAATATTTGAAGAATTATATTGCAATGATACTATAGATTATCTTAATTTATTTTGAGGTAGATTTAAAGCTGATTTCACTAATTATTATTGAAAAGTTTCCTCAGCAACCAAGAGGGCGACAAACAGCCTTTTTTCAGTACAGCTATGTTGGTTTGCAGCTGTATGTGGGATTATGTCAATATTCTACTCAAACTCTGTGTATCACCTTCAACAGATGCAGGCCCAGTAAAAAAGAATTCCATCTTAATTTTCCCACCCACCTTCTTTGTTTAAATTTATATATATTTTCATTTTCATTTGAAGAAAAAAAAAATAGCCCAAGGCAAAGTCAAAGATAGGTTCCCAGTTCTAAATAAGTTCTAAAAGACTCCCATAAAAGTAATACAAAAAGTAACATGATTCTATTACAATTTTCTTTTACATTTGAATCATAAATTGGTGTTTATTCTCATTGGAAATTCAAACGTCCTGGGGCCGTATTCCCAAACATATCTTAAGACAAATATTTTTGTATCTCAGAGTTAAGACAAAATCCGTATTCCGAAAATTATCTTATCTTTTCTCTTATCTTTTCTTGTAAGTTCGTGGAGGGCGCATGATGTCAGAGCTGTTTTGCGTAAAGTTAGACACCGGCGCACAAATATTTCTGTGCGCAAGATAAAATCTTGAGATAATGGGTATTCTGAAAATTATCTTATCTATTTTTTATCTTAACTACCTTGGCAACAACAAGAAAATTTACAAGAGGTAGGGGGCTATTGTATCTCAATGATAACTGCGAATTTGCCCTAATTAATCTTTTAGTAAGGGTAAGATAATGAGTATGCAGGGTCAACAGGCCTACATAAGAAACATCCCGAAGAAATTAGAGTAGATTTTGCTTATTTGTTGCCATTTACGACCTCATCCGAAATGATACACATTTTCATTTTATGGGCTTTTTTGTTGAGAAAACCCAGAAGAAACGTCACAATAGAATAAATTTTACCTCATAAAGAAAATTTAGCTTGCAGACGAAAGCGCACAAATCGCGCAAGATTAAACTACGCCTAATGTTAACGGTGCGCGAAGCGCATCTTAATATTTTTAAAGAAGGGGCACTTCGATTGGTTGACCTAAGTATTTAAAACCTTTAAAGATTCGTTGATGGTAAAAAATTGGGCGTGAACGGGGCGTGACAGAGATAATATAAGGGTGGTCCTTAGAGGGATAAGATAATTTTCGGAATACGTCTTAAGCCATATATTAGCGGTCTATTATCTTTTGAGATAAGATAAAAGATAAGATAAAAGATAAGACAATTTTCAGAATACCGGCCCTGGCTGATTAGAAAAAAGACTCATTCCCTTAATCAACACCCAACACACCTCATACACATCATGCATGTACAATTCAAAACATCATGCTCATAGACAGTGCACAGTGCGAAACGGACAGAAAGTGGTCGGCTGGAGTAGGGCAATTACTACGAAGCAAGCACCTGCTGCGCTGCCACCGCTAAACTTCAGCAAGCAGTGTGTATCTTTCGTCAGATTTTACAGCAATATGTCTACTTGAGATCCACTTGGAAACACACATAAACCAATAATAACCAGTCATGCCATATCACATGCTCGAAATCATAAAAGTTTAAAAACAAGGAAACTATTACTTACAAAAAACAGCAACGCCAACGTATCAAATTCTGTGAACCAAACCTGTGACTTGCAAGTTAGTTGCAAGTTGTTTTGATAAGATATGCGCGCGCACATGTTTAAGGGGCGGTAACTTTTAATACTTTTGGACCACGCCCACTTTACAAAATGTAAACAAAGTCATAAAAATATTCTGATTGAGACCAAAATCTATGTATTTCTTTTTTTACAATCATTTCTTTATTGTAGAATTATAAACAAATTACAATATTTACAATTCTTTATCTTAAACGCTATGTTGATGGATCCTATATGGACTTATAAACGTCTGATGAGAAAGAAGTCAACCACGCCTAACCTCGAATAACATTATAGGCCTATATTTCTACACTCTTAAAAATAATAATGGTGGAAAGGGGTAAATCAAGGGGCCGTGGAGTGACAGCGTTTTCGAAGAGGACACTCCTCGGCCCCCCATTAAAGGGTTATTTAACCCTCTACATCATTTTATTTTTCAGAGTGTATTATCATTGATATAGGATGAACCTAACTTTTCTGTATCAAACGTTCAGTTTCATACAAGAATTAAAATTGTGTTTTATCTTCAACTGTTGTCAATCATTTTCAAAGTTTAGGGCGGATGCTGTTTGATCATAAAGGATGTAATTATGAGTAAAGCCTTCCTGCCCTCAATATTTCACTCAATCATTGATTAGTTTACAATAATTATATTCAGTTTTATACAACATAATCTATACTGGTCCTCCAAAACATTGAATAATGCTGTAATGTTTGTTTAACCGCATACGTATCATACTGCAAACTAGGTCCTGCATTCCGATTTAAATATCCATTATTATTATTATAATTATTTTTAATTCCATAATAAATTTCACTTCCTCCCCCTTCATGGCAATTATAGCGATGACGATGAACTTGGTTTAGTGCTGAGTAATACTCCATAATCCAGTATTTCATGACGAGGGGGGGGGGTGACTGATTATCACATTTTGCTAGACCTCTAGTTTCATTTATTTAAGTTATTTGTTTTATTCTCTCTTTTTTTCTCTCTCTTTTTTTCCCCTTTTTTTTTTCTTTTTTTTTGTTGTCCCAGGCGTGAAAATTCTCGAACACTAAATGCTTGCGGATTAAGGATTTCATTAAAAGGGGGAGGGGGATCGCCGTATATTTTAGTAAACCTTTTTTTACAATAAAATTTCGATTGGGTGACAATGCTCTCGGTAGTTTGTTTGGTTGTTTTGTTGTTTCGTTTATGCTTTTTACTTTTTAAGGGGCCAAACAGTGGCCCTTTTGGGTCATTTTAGGCACCTTTTGTAGATTTTAGGATTCGAAGGAGCATTTAAGGCCGCTCTCCCCACCCCTGGATCAGCGCCTTATGCCATTTAGCAACAATCTTTGATCAACTTCTATAAATCCTGATAAATTAACGATCTCAGTCATTACGCTATCAGTAGTTAGGTGTTATTATGTAAGCCTGCAATTTTCGAGTAGCCCCTAAGTTATGATTAACTAGCAACGACCAAAGAGCATGTTTATTCTGTCCCTGTTGCTTATCATCATACTGAATTATCCTGAAGATACATTCTTCTAATCTCCCTATATCCCATACATACCAATTCCGTGTAGGTGAATTATTGTAAATCATTCAATAAAGCCTTTACATCTGCGTGACAATATTCCTTATGTTGATGATTTTCAACCTTTGATATCACTATTTTTAATCTGAATGATTGTTGTTAAAAATCCTCAGCTGACGTCAATTCTTAATATTAGACTTGTAATTCTGGAGGAGTAATTCAAGGTAAGTCTTAAATCATGTTGTTTCAATTAGGTTTTATATAATTATCATTAAGAGCTACTGTTCGGTCTATATCGTTTTAGCAACTATGCAGCATTTTGTAGCACTTTATAGAGTAGGCCAATTTAAGAATAGGGAGGGTTAATACTAGTCTATCGCGAAAGCTTTGAATCGTACTTGAATCATTATGAATATGACCGCAGGGAATAACCTTGATCGTGCATGTGTGTAAAACAATTGTTACGATTAATTAGTGGTTGGATTATGAATATGAGTATGGAAACACTAATTTAATAATTATGTTCATCATAATACATTTCAGCGTTACGTATTTCATCATTATAAAAATTAAAAATAATCATTTCATCACTACTATGACTACACAATATATAAGAGTATAGACCTATATACCAGTATTCACGATTCATATATTTTATGATACTTTTTTTTCTTTTTAAAGAAGTGAAATATAATTAATTCGAATTGAATTGAGTACTATTATATCAAGAGGTTGGGCCGAGCGGGCCGCTCCCTAGACCAAAAATTTAGGAAAAGTGGCTAAAACCGACATGTTTGGCCTTTGCCCCCCCCCCCAGAAATGAAAAATTGTGCGGACACAGTGAAATAACTCCCCCCCCCCATAATGAATGGCATCATTATTGTGCGCACGCCTTTAAAACATTTTATAATGGATCCCCCCCCCCCGAGAGGACTTTTGACTGGCCGGTTTACTGAAGACAAAAAAAAAATATTGGCTTGAAAAAAACCCCAAGTAAATTAGAGAGGGGGTAAGAGAGAGATGGGCAAGAGAGAGGGAGAAGGAGGGAGGAGAGAGAGAGAAGAGAGAGAGAGCGCGATAGAGGGGATACATAAGTGGGAAATTGTTACCTACGCAAAATATACATACACAACCAACGTTAACCCTCTTTGCTTTGTAGCCATATGGCTACTAATTTTCACTTCACCTCTTCTAAGAATAGCACAAAGAGGGGTAACAAAACTAAATCATAGGAGCCTGACGAGGTGAAAATATACAGATAGAGTAATACGATATTTTACATAATGTAATAATGTGAATAACCAGGTAGCAGGGGCGTATCCAGGATTTCCCAATAGGGGGCGCAAGGAAATTTTTATCGCCGTCAGGGAGGGGAGGGGTTCTTCTAATTCATATTGTACATGAAATCCACATTTTTTTCATTATCACAAAAGTTACATATTTTCTATACCCTAAGACAATGTATGTTGCGTAGAAACCTATTTATTGTGCATTATATACCCTTCTGATTGGAATCTGCGAGCGCGAAACGAGAGTCAAAAATGTTGAGGTTTTTAAAGTATATATGAAATAAATAAAGGGGCATTTTCTAGTACTAGAAAATGGTAGATTATTGTGTATAATAGACCAATTTAGTATCCGCGAGCGCGAAGCGCGAGCTGAAAATTTTAAAGGTAAAAATTGGAGTTATTATTTGTGCATTATGATTTGGTATCAGCGAGCGTGAAGCGCGAGCCGAAAATTTGGTTTAAAATTTTTTGTAAAATTAGAACTATTATTGTGCATTTGATTTGGTGTCAGCGAGCGCAAAGCGCGAGCCGAAAATTTGGGGTTTAGAATTTTTTAAAGAAAATTTAGAGTTATTATTGTGCATTATTTGGATTCCAGCGAGCGCGAAGCGCGAGCCAAAAATTTGGGGTTTCAAAAAGTATTTTGAATTAATAAAGGGTACTTTCTAATAAACCCATGAGGCCAACTATGTTTCCCAGGAGGCCGAGGGCCCAGGAGGCAGAGGGTCCAAGAGGCTTCTTTTCTTTGTGAAATTTTGAAACTTTAGTTTTAAATATTTTTACTTTTCGTCACTAATGTATTTCTTTTCTTAAAAAAGGGCGTTTGAGCAATTATTGCAAAATACAATATGAGAAAAGTCGGCCTCGTGGGCCCTCCCCACATTAAATGCCTTAGTTATAGTCGTTTAGAACCAAATAAAGCCTATTTCGGCTTTTTATTGAATAAAGTTGGGCGAAAATTGTACAAGCATCGAGCCTATTCCTTCTCTTTTCTTTCTTTTTCTTCTTTTCCCCTTTTTCCTTCTTTCTCCCTTTTTCTCTCCTTTTTTTTTTCAGTCGGCCAATAGGGGGGCGCGCGCCTGTTGCGCCCCCCTGGATACGCCCTGAGGTAGTAATGTCTTCTTCTGCAATCCGGTCAATCCCCTAATTGATAATCTCACTAAATTTGTAAATATTATCCATAATCCGAAGGTTATACTATCCATATTACTCATGAATTAGGTTATCGATTAATGCAATTGGGGTTGTAATCTATGGACCATTAAATGTATATATTTGCCATAATTATAGGTGGTGATCTTAATTCCCGGACGCCAAAAATAGTCTATATCAAACTCATTATGGAGCCTCGGCTTTCCACCCGGTAATAGCAAAATAAGGTGCAAAATGTTACAGCATCATTCGTTTGAAACATGTCACTTTTCTCATTGTTTTTTTTCTTTGATTATTTTGATACTCTGTAGACATAAGATTTCAGATCAATCGACAGACCGATAGGAAATTTGCTTCTGGCCGCCCACTTTCCAGAGGGTGCTGCGGCACACTGCCACCCATGAGTCGTATAGGTCAGGGAAGAAGGGAACCAATTTCCTTTTTTTTTCCCCTCCCCCCCCTTCCTTAGGCACACGAGACAAAACTTAAAAAAAAAAAAAAAAAAAAAAAAAAAAACATATGGGGAAAAAAAATCTGTATGGTGCGAATTAAAGTAAGAACTTATTTAATCGCATTAATTAATATTCCGAAATAAGTTTTAATTGAACACTGCAGGCCTACACAATTAAATCTCAGATGAAAATATGATCGCTTTGATCCGAAACGAGTGCATTTAAACCCTGTGTTAAATAAGGTCAAAATTGAACGAAATAATGACTAATAAATTTCAGCGCTAATTATAAATTGCAGCCCCATCATCGATTATCACGTGAAATGAGATATGGGAGTCATTAAACATCTAAACCCTTCAGTTTCCTGACAAAACGCGAGGTGAAATTCGAGCCAAGCGAGCAAGTTTTAAGGATCATTTTTCCTCCAAAATATGCAGTGTTTTTTTTAATCAGTTGTGAAACTAAATCTTAAGAATTTTGATGGAGGATCATTGACGAAGGAGTTTCTCCGAGCACCTTATATCGACTTTTTGGTGTCTTCTTTTGGGGAAACAAAAATGGCCGTGTCAAATAACGAAACTTCTGACCGTCGAGCTCGTCAACAACTTTCAATATGTTTATTTTGATATAATCAGGAAAGCATGAGGACTTAAAGACTTTCTTGTCATTTAATTCAATTCGACTTTGAGATTGACAACTTTATGATGATGCGTCGCCAATATGCCACTCTTTTGAGCTTTTGAACTATGATTTTGGAATTCTTTGAAATTATCGTTATTTCGATGAAGACTTGTGACGCTCCTTTGATTTAAATTGCTTGATGGAGCCACTGTTTACAAACTTGGGATTAAATTCATCGTGAATGTTTGCCTTGAAAAGCTTCTTGATGTGTGTTTGATCTTGATTCCTATTTTCTTTGGACTTCCATGATTCAACTCGTGTTGGAGTTATAAACTGCTTGAAAGGAAAATTCTTCTAAAAAAAATTAACCATGAAGTTGAGCAATCATGCCGGGAATGAATACGAGAACTGTGCCGGGAGTGGACTCCCGTATTTCGGGAACGGGTCGGTCAGACCGCATCAAAACGGGAACGGTGCAGTCGTTCCCTTGAACTTCCCTGGGAATATGGGGAACGGGAATTTCTTTGTCAGGAACGCGGCCACTGGGTACGTAGCATCCAACAACGGGCATTACATCGCTACTTACCAAACGAGCTATGGGCCCCCGAGCTACGGGCCTTACGGGGTCGGTCGGGACTCGATACGTGTTCGGGACACGAGTACCGTTTTCGGGAATAGACCTACCTCGTACGAGCTTCCCGATTTCATCAACTCGGAATCGGTGTCTATTGGATTATCGACTGAGGAGGGTTTTAGGCATCCGCTAGGTTTGTTATTACTTTAATAATGACATCTTAAAACAGATTAATATACTCCAAATATAAAATAATATTTCTACCTGTCCCCTCAAAATGCATACCCCCTCCCCCATCTATTAGGGCAGGGACAAGACGCGAAATGCAAAATAATTTAGTGATATCCCATTCGTATTCAGCAACCTGTCCGCATATTCTTGAAAGATTCCTGTTAGTTTATTTGTCGTTACTGATCATACCTTCACGGCACACACACCCCCAATAATAAATAGATCTAAAAAAAAAAATAATAATAAAATAAAAAATCGCCGAAATCACATTTCCTTCCCAACACTTCCCATGACTTGTCAGCGCTCTATTAAACAATAAGACAGAGGTATATGACATATTAGAGAAAGATATACAAAGAGATAAAGAGAGAGAGAGTGAGGGAGCGAGATGGAGGCCTTTCTGAACATTGACATCACACTCAAACCAGTAAGGAACTTATGATGAGAGAGGTTGGGATGGTGAGTGTGCGTGTGAGAAAGATAGAAAAAGGTGAGAGAGAGAGAGAGAGAGAGAGAGAGAGAGAGAGAGAGGGGGGGGGGAGGGAGAAAGGTGCATCGGGTGTGTGAGGGGGTTGGAGGAGGGTGAGGGGACCTTTACAAGCTGTTCAAATTCTCAATCCTCATATTGAATATAGTTCCGGAACAATTACATTCCCAACGACGTGTCGTCGACAGGGTAGATCATGCAGTCATAATAATCCGCGACAATGTTTCAAATCCCTTTAAGAGCTTTTAAGCGCTATGAGATCTAAGTGATTATAAAGTTATGTCCTAATCCTAAATGTTAAAAGCAATAATGGCGGGTAGTTCACGAAAAGCATGACTTCACAGAAATTCCCCAACAATCATGACAATGGTGGTGTTTTGTTTCTTTTGTTTTTGTTTTGTTTTTGCATTTTTTAAATAGGGCCTTCAGTATGATAATGTCTACCATGATAATGACAGACTTTTTTAAACGTACTTTTACCATACTTATGCCCTTCTTATAGTTTGTTTCCATGACAACGGAGTAATGTTTAGTCATGTATATTTGAATTTAGATAACATTATTATATATAGGTTTTCCCGGTCAAGTTTAAAGCATCTCCGATCAATTTGACATTTCTTTCAAGCACTTTCTTCCGAAATGTGATCGCGATAAAAGATCTAAACATTAATTCAATTGAACGATACCTCCGCTCCATGAGGTACATTTAAATTGAATGATCATAAACGAATTCGATTGCAAAGAGTTTAAAATTGACCGCAAAAACCTATATTATAACATTGTAGTGCATGTTGATCTTGCATGAGGAAGTCATTGCTATTTGGGATTGTGATACTATAGAGATGAAGAGAGTGTAGATTGAAAACAAAAAATATCTTTAATCGAAATATTAGTATTTGATGTTTAACAAACTAACATTCGGAGACTCCATCTGTTAACATACCAGTTCATGCAATAATAATTCTCATTAATTCTCATTATTAAAGTAATTCCACACGCGTCAGCGCTGAAATCTAATCATTCAAATTCATATAAGATATAATATCATCTTACAATTCAAATCAATTAAATTTAATCAAATAATATCAACCAAATCAACACAACATAGATCATATTTTAGAGTCAGACGCAATCCCTTTACACATCAAGTCACAAATCAATCAAACAAAATCAGAATATAACATTCTCAAATTATTTATTTTCTACTGAGTATACTTGAAACACACAAAGAAAAAACTTTCTGATCGTAATGTCATGCAAATTGAATTCAAATCAAATTAAATCAGACAAAAATCAGAATGTAACTTTATTAATTTTTTTTCTAAACCTTTTAAACCACTTTTCATTAGTAGACTACAATCACCAATGACTAATACTAGTAGCAAGCGCGGCGATTTCATGTCACGACTGGGGGGGGGGGGGACAGAAACACCCGAAAGTGAAAAATAATACACTCAAAATTCGCATACTTCGCACATTATGCAGAAACTAATGTAATGTTTGCGAGCGCGAAGCGCGAGCCGAAAATTTTGCCTTATAATAACATTTAGCATTGTATTTGACATACATTTTACCTCTTTATTAGCTTCACATGCTAATCACTACATTAAAATATGTTAAGCTTTAAAAATCGAGGGGGGGGGGACGATCCCCCCAGAAAAAATTGAGGGGGGGGGACACGTCCCCCCCCCACCCGTCCCACGGGATCGCCGCCAGTGACTAGTATGACTTAACCCATGTACTTAACCCAATTCAAATAAAATCAAACTAACCTCAAATCAATCTAAAATCATATCAAATCAAAATAAGACAAAATACTTGAGACGATCTCCTCTCACAGGAAATTAGGCCCCTACATCTCCAAACTAACAAACCCAGCCGTTTATCTTAATCCTTTAACCAAGAGTCTAATCAAATTCCAATTAAGATCAAAATCATATTCAATTTCAAATCGAAATCATATTCCATTTCATATCAATGTCAAAATCAAATTTGAATCACAATTAAATTCGAATAAAATCCAAAATTGTAATAAATTAAACGAAATTCGATTTAGAATATAATATAAAAATACATCTTAACATTTAGTATAGAATCATTATGCGATTGGCTAATCAAAATAACCCATCATCTCATATTAAATCACACTAACATCATATCAATCTAAAATCAAATCAAATCAAATCAAAATCAGACAAAATAGACAATACTCACAGGTCATTACATCTCCATACTAGCAGTCCCTAGCCATCTATTCATCATGGCCACCGAGAAGCTCCCTGATCAACCAGCAGTCATCATGATATGATTTTATTTAGTTCAGATCAGATCAAAACAAATCAAATCAACCAAATTTAAATCAGTACGGATTTCATTTATAATCAGAAATATCATATTTCAATTTCAATTTCAATTTATTCAAATTTCATTCATAAAAAATACAAGATATAAATATATCATACGAATACATGGTAAAAAACAAAGCAAAAATATAAATAAATACAAAAATGAAATTTAGGACATTGCAAAAGACCGATGGTCTTGACTCGGCAGAGCCCTAATGCCATTATGGCATGATATACATTCAGATAAATCAAAATGATGACAAGATGAAAAAAATAATAAATAAATAAAAAATGTCAAACTCAACATACATCAATTAAATCAATTCTAACTTAAATTCAAATTCAGATCAAAATCATGTTCAAATTCGAATCAAAATCAAGTTTGAATCAAAATCAAATTTGAATCGAATTCAAAATTGTATCAAATTAAACGAATTCAATTTAGAATATATCATCAAAATGCATTCTTACATTTTTCATCACTTCTTATTAGTATAATTATTAATGCGAATGGCTAATCAAATAACCTATCATTCATCTCATATCAAATCATACTATAACATCAAATAAATCTAAAAATCAAATCAAATCAAAATCAGACAGACACAATCTCCTCTCACAGGTCATTACATCTCCATACTAGCAGACCCCAGCCGACTTTCCATCATGGCCACCGAGAAGCTCCCTGATCAACCAGCCGTCATTACGACCACGACAGTCACCTCGCAGACGACCACGACCAAGAAGATGACATCGAGCTCCAGCATGCCTCTGACCTTCGACAAGTCTTTTGCGATGTCCCCACAGGGCGTTCTCGCTTGCATCGAGGCGGTGAGGATTATGTTTTTTATATCATTTTTTTTCGTGGAGGCATATAATAAATGGGTAGTTTCTATGAATAACATTTATTTTTTTTTTAACTCTCTCTCTTTCTCTCTCTCTCTCCCTCTCTCTCTCACTTCTCTCCCTCTTTTCCCCTGTCTATCTATCTTCCATTTCAAGACGTCTATAGTTTCAAATATAGCAGAAATTTATTAATTGATTGATTGATAGATTTAAAGTCCCATTTATTACCCTCAAAATAACAGGGGTGATATTCACTCTTGAAAATAAAAATAGACATACTTAAGCGAGGGAGCGAAGCGACCGAGGGGGGAAGGGTGTTGGAGGGAGGGGGTGTCCCCCCTCCCAAGGTAGGGACTTTTTGCATGTATGGACTTTAAATTATGCAATTTTGTGCATACCTGGAGAGGGGGGAAAAATCGGAAACTCGATTTAAATCAAAGGAATATCACCCCTGAAATAATCAAAAATAGTACCGTGGCAATTTTCATTGAGATCATCAAAGAGCCCAACTTTATTGTTGAATCGGCCGTAGCTAATATTCACTCTGCCACAATTTATTCCATGTGGTATTTCTTAAAACTTATTATACTATTGTATACACATATCAATGTAAAAAAAAAATTGTTTTGGCTTTTGAGGTTCTGAAGTATGCAAGTAATCTATCACATAGGGTTTTGAATATCGACTTGAATGACAGTATCTTGGCCTTGAATATGATATTTTCTGTTAATTAGGACGAAGAAATAATATACTCATAACAGGTCTCTGTTTTTATAGAGAAAACCTGTCAAGTAGTAATTCAATACACTTCCTAGCTCAGAAGGGAAGTCTACCCTGTTGGTTTTAATTGAAGTAGAAATTAAAGAAACTTAAGCTATCAGTGGAGGTTTGACGAAACGAAGTTATTATTATTATTTTTTTATTTGAAGTTGAAGTTTAACTTAAATTTGAATTTGAATCACAATTCTAATCCGAATTTCCATTTCAATTTCAATTGATTTATTCTAACCAACTAAAACCTTTGTTTTCAATCCAGTTCTACTTTGTGGTTGCTGGTTCAACTCTTTTGTCGCATTTATCACTTTTTTTTCTTTTTTTTTTTTTGCTGCTGGTAATCGATTTGATTTTAAATCAGACAATTACTTTTTAATTCTAATTGCAATTCCGATTCTAATTCCAATTTCAATTTTTTAATTCAAGAATTTTAACCAATCAAAGCATTTGTTTATTTATTTATTTATTTTTTAAATCCAGTTCTACTCTCTAGTCGCATTCATCACTGTTGCTGCTGGTGATCGATTTGATTATAAATCAGGTAGCTTTGCTTTCTTCATGACCGTCACATTCATCGTTTTCTTCTTTACTCTCTGTCATTACATCGGCGAGGTGACCCACCTACGATACAAGATACAACTCCCATGGACAGTACTGGTAAGAAGACATTTTTCCAGGGGGGACTCAGATTTTTTTTTTTTTTTTTTTTTTTTTTTTTTTTTTTTTTTTTTTTTTTTTTTTGTTGTCATTATTGGGGCGCACCAAACATTCCCAGATCGGAGAGAATATGTAACCGATGTGATTTGAATATGATGAGAGATGAATTTCATTTAGTTTTTCAATGCCCTTTCTTGTCTCTGCTATTTAATACCAAAGACATAAAAATATTGTCAAGACTTGCCAAGTTTGTAAAAATAATACTTACTGAGTTTAAAAAATAGATAATATAGGTACCATACAAACATGCACACGCATGTTAACTGCGATATTGTAAATAATGTTGTGTTATATTTTATTTGTTGTTTTTATGCCATCTTTTTGTTTATATACATGTATACAGTGTATGATACATGTGAAACATCTGTGTATTTCTCATACTCCGAAAGGTGTCGACCGAAATTTGCAAATAAAAGTTCAAAGTTCAAAGCCGAAAATTTTGTGACATTTCCGAACATTTTTCTTTCACTCCCATTGTTTGTTCTTTGATGATCGCTTAATTCCTATAGGCCTGGAAATTTGTGTATGGAAATTTACTTTCCACCGCAGTACCTAAGAAATAATAATAAAATAATAATAATAGTTACATTAATTTATATAGCGCTTAATACAAATATTCACTTTTGGTGTTTCTAAGCGCTTATAGTGTTAACTAATTATTACCCGGCTTAGCTAATATAGGCTACCCCGAAAGGTGCTCACAGCATTCAAGGAATTGCTTCCTACCGGTACCCATTCACCTAACTTGGGTCAAGTACGGCAAATTTGCAGGTTGACACCTTGCCGAAGGATGCTAGTGGTACGGACGGGATTCGAACCGCGTACCTTGTAATCGTAAGTCCGCTGACTTATCCACTCGACCACACCATTCCCATAATAATAACAGAGAACTATTTCAAGTTGGACATGGTTAATCCATATTCAATATCATTTGAAAAATCTCTCAGAGAGAATATACGAAAGTAAATAGAGATCATCTAAACGCAGATCTGGGTAAAGAAACTGTTGACGTATTTATGTTGTGTTCATCGTGTTTAAAGTCGCATTATGTTTGTTTCCAACTTGTTGTTTCTACTTTTTCTTTGATTAGGACATGGTTGTATATTCGACATACATCATAGCATTACTCATATCATCCTCGTTAGTCGCAGCTAATGGATACAACCCAAGCCATGGTGCAGGAGCGGTAAGTTTTCTAATATGTTGTTTTATAAGCTTTCCCCCGAGCAATTAAACTGTTTTTTTGTTGCAATTTGGGGCGGGGGTGGGTGGGGTTACCACCTTTTACCCATCATGCTCATGTGTTGACTGGTCTATGATTATGTGAGCGGTTCCAGGGGTGTTGATGGGGAAGGGGGGGGGGCATTTGCCCCGATTTTTACTACATTATTTTTGACAAATCAGAGTAAGTGCCCCGATGGAAAACTGTGATGAAATATTGTTCATTGTTGGGTACTTTTCTTTGCTTGTCAGATCAGATATTTTAGAGAGATTTGTTTACTTTTTACACATCAGCGAAAATCCACACCTTAACTGGTCATCTGAAAATATGAAAAAGCTAGGGAATTAAACCAAAAATTAAAAACCGCACCAACACTATCACAGAACTCGAAGAGGGCTAGCACGACGAACCCCCACTATTCCATCTTTATCATGATTAACTTGTTTTCACCTTTTAAGTGGTCCACATATTTCAAGCATTGCTTATTAGTGGATCTCTCTATTTCCCCAGATTATTTTCTTTAATATGTTTTTTACAAAAGTAGAAAATAAAAATATGTATATCACAATGTTCTGTGATTACATTTATGTCCCATACATTTGTATTTCTTTCAGCTGGAAATGAATAAATATGAATTTGAATTTGAATGGTAGAACTAACAATCTATCTTGTAATTCTAATTATTCGCTGTCAACCCTTTTATTTCTTAATCTCACTTTTTCCAACCTCCAACCTGTACAGACTCTAGGTTTTGTTGTGATGCAGCTCTACATGATAAGCCTGATCCTCACCATAATGACATACCGGGCAAGGCAGACTGCCAATCAGCAGTCGATGGGGGCGACATCGGGTACAGTGGGGGTGGACAATGCTGGTAACACCATAGGGGCCTCCAATCCGGATAATTTTTACCCTGGTCCTACGTATTAATTGAATGTTCTTCATTTGAGTATTGTTTCCATGGTTGGGGGTGAAAGGGGATATATTTTAAAGGAGCTTCCAGGGTGATTGTCTGGTATATTGTAAATAAGAACATATTATGCTGGTATATGTAAAGTATTAATGACACAAACTTATTTTGACAATATTTTTGTCACCGTGCAGCTATTATAATAGTTTTCTAATCTCCAGAGTTTGTATGTCCATATTCCATTTTTTTATTTTGTTTATATTTATTGTTTTTTAAAATCTGAACAGGTCAATTCGAAAATTGATATAATTTCATCGTATTAGAAAAAGAAGGTTAACGAATATAGGCCTAGTGCGCGAATTATGATTTTTTTTTTTTTATTATTATTTTTTTTTGTTGTTTAGTATAATTGTCTTATAACTAAGTTTTTCGTTGAAAATTATGTATTTCATATTAGATTTTTTGTTGACTCTTCACTATGTATTAAACAATTCTGTTGAATTTTACAATATTTCATTGAGACATATAATCTCTATAAAATTTCATCTTAAAGCAACAAGAAAACGAAGTGTCAATTTCTTGCTCTCATCTGCCACTCCTTTCTAAAAATGGGCGTGTTTAGAAAACAAATAAAAAACGAGACATATTCATTTTACTTGTAAATACTGTAAAATAATTTTTGTATAATACTTTCTAATTTCTAAGCTACAGCACCTAAACACCAATTTTTATGTTATTTTCCTTCAAAAAGAAAAGCGATGATTACGATGATGATTATAATAAATGATGGACTGGATATTTACTGGTAAATTATTGAATTAATTGTCATTATTTTATGAATATCCTTGATATAGAAAAAGAAAAAATATACTAAACTACCTGCACTCTAAAAAAAATATTTGTATTTTTACAGCGACTCTGCTGACAGCAGATTTGCTGTAAAAATACAAATATTTTTTACAGTGTGTAACGGGGAAGTCGGTAAATGACTACAACACTGAAACACGCAGAATTCAAACTGAACATTCTTTATTCAGCTATAAATGTCAATTACACACGTCATACATGATCAAATGATTGAAATATATTGATAATCATAATGACAATAATAATAATACTTGTAAAAGTCACTATTCTCTTTTAATAACACAAGGAGTACATACGACTAGACGATATCAAAGTCAAATATACCCCAGTCCCGATGAGACCAACTCCAAACTGACACAAGACTGAAACAAAGATTACATTACTTTTAATGGCAAATAAGTGATAGATTTAAGTTTGAAGCTGCTCTTAAGTTGATTCGGTTGTAAAACAAATGAGATGGGGGAAGGGGGGGGGTTGGAGGGGCGGACGGAAATTATTGGGGGAAAATGGGCACACGCCTCTTGTGCCCGGTCCCCAGCCTCTAACCGTCATACACAAAACAAATTAATTGAAATCCAAACGATAACAATTTTATAAGGAACATTTTGTACATGCTGCGAAATACCATGGATATGGAGAAATTAACATAATTATAAACTGCAGTTAACACAATAATACATTTTAAAACACTGCAAAGTATAACAAACAACCATGCTTACCGAACATACAAGGACATCAATTATCATATCAAGTTATATAGACAGTATAGGGTAAATACTATGGTGGTAAACACTAAATTCCATTTTTATAATAGTAATTCGGTCTCTCCTATTTTTTATCAACAAATCATGAAATGGCTGTAAATGTATTGGTTAATGAATGTTAAAGATGATGGACATGTTTTTAGTATGATAATTCTAAATATTATACAATTTAAATAAGTATCAAATAAGTAACATTCATTAAATGGGTGTATTTAATGAAAATTCTCGCTCAATGAATTTTTACATTTACAATGTAATTTCAATTTGCCCTGAATTAATAAAAGGTAGAAATTTTTACTTTATTACCGCGTTTTTACACTTCTTTTCCATTTCGCTCTCACAATGCATAACTTCATATAATTTGAATTTGGTTAAGTACTCTTTATATATTTGAAAATGAATAAAAATGGAAGCATTCAAAAGTTTAATGGATGTTATATATCAATGATGAATATATCAAATATTATTCAGCAGCAATAAGAAAGAGATTTTTTTTTTTTTTTTTTTTTAATATCATGTAGATCCTTGATTTAGGGATAACTGAAAATTGTTCATGCAGCAAAATGATTTCTTCTTGTCAGTATTAAAAGCTGTATTTTTAAATAGGAAATTTGGATTATTATTAAGTAAATTATCTGCAATCATTTGTCATCACTCTTATGATTTTTGACATCATAACATTTTAAATTATTAGAAACATACAAAACTAAAGAAACACATTAAGTCACAAAATATTAAAATACAATGCAGCAATGAAAATTAACAAAGAAAGCGGGAAGCAATCTTAACATATACTTATACAGCTCCATATTTGTATAAAATAAGTAATTAATTAATTAAATTTAATATCACCATTTCCCCTTGAAAACCAGCAGCACAGGCAGTTCTTTTAGTTATTACTAGAAAAGATCAACAGAAATTATTATTCATAATTATATTTCTTCAATAACCAATTAAGTTTGATCAAATCAGTATAATGTAATTTCATCTCACAAATGTATTTTGATAAATCACAGAACAAAAAAGCAAATGTAAAGAGTATATTATTTGTTTTCAACAATAAAAGTCACAACTTCCTTTAAAGAGTTATTCCATATCGCAGGCCATTTTCTTCTTGTTACTGTTGATCACATTCTTCAACAAAAATATTCGAATTATTTAAGAGTCATTTTAAGAATAAAGGGGAAAATGATACCCCTAAATTTACCATTTTAAAGTCATTATGCAACTATTTGTGCAAAAGCTAACTTTAAACATTATCTAAACAGGATCTTTCCACACTATCTTATAATACAAAATAATATTTGGCAAGTCTGTAAAAAATATTTACACGAAACTGTACAATAAACTCTGTATTCTATAATTAACTGGGGATATGCACAATCCAACAAATATATATATAATTCTAATACTTTTTCTAATATATTTTTATCAATATCATTAGTTCAGAATCTAAAGTAAAATTAAAATAAATTCAAACATAAGGAGGGAAGGATATTCATTTTGTTAAGCTAAATACAAAATTTCATAGGGTGCTCATATTTATATTTTGAATAACCATAACTGACTATAGTGGCATTGATAAAATCCGACTTACTCTACTATAATTGACCAGATTTTTTTTTTTTTTTTTTTTTTTTTAAACATTCAAATTGGAAGTCCTGATCCTTAAATGAAAGTCCATAATTTTCCTTTTCATTATTAAATGAAGATCATATTGAAAATAGAAATAAAACAAAAGAATGAAAAAGCAGATAAAAAGCTGGGTCAGATGCAAAGACTGAAAATGATCATACAAATTGGTGCTGGTTTATAAGTTTACATTCAGAATGAGTTGAGCAGAAAACCAAAAACAATTCTACACAAATGCAATCTTCTTTATAAACACACATGGCTATATCTATAACATGCAACACGGCATTCATCAAATTTGTGCAGTTAAAACAAAACAATTAAAACCTGATTAATGAAATGTTTCTGAAGTACTGATATAACACAATGAATGAAATGAATCAATTTATAAAACATCTGTACAAAATATGATGTAGAGTGGTTTGGGGTCACAAATACGTTTACAATCACAATCGGTGATAAACATGACAGTACTGAACAGGGGCAGGGAGGAAAAAAAATTAACATTTCTATTAGAGTAAATAATGGGAGCAACAGGTTTTTCTGCATTCAATATCATCAATACCTCTCACATGATATTTAACTTGCTTATATTTTAGTGAATAACTTTCTCCTTTGAAATTTGAATGAATTATTAAGAGATACAATTTATTCAATGATACTGTTTAAGTACATGAACAATGAATTACGTTTGCAAACGTTTCTCCTTTTCTATGTAGAGTTGAATGAGAAATTATAAGAAAAATGTACCTTTTAGTACCTATATGTACCAACATGTATGTAAGTACAAGAAACATAGCATTAAGATTGCAAATGTGTACACAAGTTGTTGAATTACTCTGTTTAATACATGAATCAAGTAAATTCAAATGTAACAGACATGACATTTAAAATAATTCTGATTGTTCAAAACACATATTAAAACAAAACACACTGTTTAGGAAGTTTATTGAGTTGATCAAACACATTTGATTATTGGCGACATCCAGAGAATATTTCACTATGTTTTACTTTTTTAATACTAGTTGAGGAGAATAATGACACATAACGGACATGACCAAAAAAAATGCATTTTATGCCATGTCTGTAATGCTCACAAAATGTAGATTATTTCTTCAGCTGGTGAGAAATTTTGTTTTGAAATTTTCTCTGAGGGTGACAAAGTCAAATGTGTCTGGTAAACTAAATACAATATGTTTGACACTGTGTGTTTCGTTTCAAGATGTGTTGAAGACCAAAAATCTCAATACATTTCACGTCTTTTACACTGGAATTGACCATTTATAAGACAGTAAAGCTTAATGTGGCAAGCCAAGTTTTTGATAAGTTATATATACAGCAATGGTGCAGTGGTATAGTTAGCTGGGAAAAGGTGAAATATTGACAAGGTTTTCTAATGATAAAGGAATATATACATTGTACAAGCACATCTTACATACAACTGTAAACTGTTGATTGAATTGTCTCATCATGATAAGTTTAATACAGGAAGCTCTGGTTCCTGTCTTCAAAGGGTTAACCCTACTTCAAACCTAATTGTAAGCTCAAAACAAAATGTCAGTCCAAATGGTTTATTGATATAATCAGAATCTCATGATCACAAGAATAGGGATTCTGTCTTATATTAGTATCGTTCACAGATCAAGCCTAACTCCAAGTTAACTCCAAGTTATTCTTGAGAACTTAGTCCTTGGGGATAACTTGGAGTTAACTTGGAGTTAACTTGGAGTTAAGGCCTGTGTGAATGAACTTGGTGTTTATGTTCACGAAGACAAGTCGGGGTTTATGTGCTCAACAGATCTTAGGGTTAAGGCTCGAAACTCCAAGCAGTGGGTGGTCTCCAATCGCATGTTTGACCATGTGGACACGATTTTAACTTGGGAGTTTTGTGTTCTTGAGGATAAGAGTGACCTCTTTTAGTACGGGGGAATGAATAGCGCGCGCTACCTACAACTTGTACTTCCGGTCATCGAGCCTCTCGCTTATCCTATGAGGATAAGAGGATAAGCACTGAACCCGACTCAGGAACAACCCGTCGGGGTTTAAATTCTTAAGGATACAATCCTTGAGAACTAAAACCCGATGGTCCCATGTGAACATAGCTAGTACCATCATGATTTCTGTTGTTTACTTGAGGAATCTTTCGATAAACACTGATTAGGAAAACGATAGCAGGCACTGTTTTTTCATGATTTTCTCTCAAATATTAATAAAAAAAAGAACATGCATGTTACAAAATTCTAACATAAATGTACATGTAGTACATAATACGTACATTATAACAGAGCTTCATTTGTTAACAAATCACATAGTACAAATAGCTCTTTTAAGTCTCTAACAAACTTTGATAGAACACACATGGATACGTTCAGGTTCTGATGTTCAAGAAACCTAAAAACATCTATTGCCTATACATATGACTATTATTACATACAACATGTACATGGTAAATTTTAAATTTGTTAAAGAGATCTAGTGTACATGTAGCTAAGTTAATGCCATACATAATGTTTGATATCTACAAGTACACTCTTTAGCACACAATAGAGAAGACAAGATGTACATGTATTTTTGAAAGGACAAGAAGAGAGTCTACCATTAATTAAGAAGTTGTTCTGTCAAAGAACGTTTTTAAACCTGGACCCTGTTGCTAGAAACTTTTATGTATCGTGACATAAATTTATGTAATGATAGGGGAATTTATCATAATTTCTAGCACTTGATTTATGTCATGTATCTGGGCTTTATGTCACAAGTTATGATTTAAATCATGACAAGTTATGATTTAAATCAAAACTTCCTAGCAACAGGGCCCTGTTTATATAAACATGGATAGTTAAAGGTTAACTATCTAAATTAATTGACTTTATCTAGGCCTGTAATTTCATATAACAATACATGTATGTGAAAACATGAGCTGCTTTTTAAAACTCCTACCCTGTGAATTTATAACATTGTATCGTCCTTCAAAATAAAAACAATAGACAAAGAAATGTTCATTGTTATTTTTAGTATCCTCATCATGTTTTAGTTTATTATTATCATGTGGGTTATTTTCATCACTCAAATCACCACTATCATCATTATAAGATGTTATTGGTGAATTAGATTGGAGGACTTCACTTACCATTTTTGCTACAGGGAGGGGAAGAAGTTACGCAAAAGCTCTGCTCACATACTTCAAGTGTATTATTGTAATCCTTGTTCATGTACATTGTACACCACAAAATATGGTACTAATACAATATTGTGGTATTTTTTTTTTATATCTTTTCATGTCACCCCACAAGCATACATTGTGTACATCAAATTGTTTTATAACAAGCCCAGAAGCTATCGCGAAAGACTAAAATTGCACAAAAAAAATACTAAACAATCTTCTTAAAAAGCTAGAACTAGTTAAGGAAGAGAAAAAGGGAAGAGTAGAGTCCTACTGAAGTTGCTTTCATCTCTTCTGTTCATTCATTCGATGCTGTTGGACGGCGTCCCATACCCGAATCTGTGCTCCAACCCTGAGAAAGATAATGCAAGTCACTTAGCATATCATAACAACTACATGTTGGATAATTAACCCCCAGGGAGGTGTTTCACCAAGTTGTTTGTAAAGATATGTAACATGTTCTTAGGTGCTATACTAATCATTCTCAGTCATTTAGCACAAGAACTGATTATCAGTCATTCATAAAGTTGTCTGTACACTAACAAACGACTTGGTGAAACTCCACCCTGGACAACTACCCTGTGAAATAGGGTTATGGTTAATAACGTGTACATCCAGCTTGCCGTGGAAGTGATAGTTTGCCTCGTCATTTGGATCAAGAGGTGATTATTTGCTTAATATTCCACATCTGAAACATTTTAAGAGTAACGGGCAAACCAATATTTTGGTTAAAAATTCCTTGATCCTTAAAAAATCCACTCAAGTCATCGATGCCTGCGCTTGTAATTGTAATGTAAACGCGTACAAATAAAGTGTGCGCAATTTATTTAGTGCGTAGGCCTAGCTCAAATGGGCTGAAGTGATTGTTACATAACAAAGAAAATTAAAAAAGGAATTGTTACGTCACAGAGCAATTTATCTGTCGATGCATGTGATGGTAAAATGATAGTAAAAAAAAAAAGAAGAGTGACAACACACTTTTTTCGCGCATCCTAAAAAATAATTGATAACGCGTTATGGCTCTACATAATCTATGGGGCGCTGAAGTCATCAGCGAAACTCAAAAAGTACTATTACTACGAGTCATAATTGATAATGGGAAAACTAAAATTCATCACATGATTGACTTTTGACCAATCCTGTTGCAACATTCTTAGTATGTGGAATATAAACAGGCATAATGATAGCCTCCTTTTTTTGTTGGTTGTTGGTTTCCAAACATCTAAAATTGATAACCGAACACAAATGAGTTATCATGACACCCCGATGTGACCCTTTCCAAACTCACCTTATTTTTAAAGATCTCAGATCATCCCGTGTCATTGAGTTCAGGACCAAGGGCAACGTAAAGTCTTCTTCAATAAACTACATCAAGAACAAAATACAAAAGAAATAAGAATCTTGATGTAATTCCTCTAAAACAACATTTCATTTCAAATCTAATATTAAATGTAATATACAACATATTTCACACAAAAACTGACAATTATATTTGTACCTCTTTCCTCAAGTACATGCAAGTTAAGGAAATACGGTCACATTATTTTGGTCTATTGTTGAATTTGCACATTTTGTCATGAAAAGATGCCCACCCCTTGAAATTATGAAAGCTTTCACAACAGAAAAATTAATTCCTTCTACTTTGATGTTTTCACCATTTCATATAAACTGTTTCTCAATATAAAATTTCAAGAACAAACTATTATTAATCATCTTACCCTTCTAATACTGTCTTCATCCAGTCCTATGGCCTGTAACCATGACGATAACTCCTCCTGACCAGGACCATCTCCAGCTAAAGATGGAGATGAAGATGGAGAGTAATAACATGAAACAATTGGCACACACTCTATTGATAGGCAGCATTCTTGACAGTGCAAAGAAACTTTTGATGGTCGGTATAAGGCAAAGAAATTTCATGGAACAACAACCAAGCATAAATTATCTGACAACTTCATCAACAAGCACAATAAATTTTTATTCAAGTACAGTCCACTTTTCGTAAATAAGGTGATAACAAATTATCTTGTCAAAAAAATAATCAATATACCATCCCCTATCGCACATGTCATATTACCATGGCTTTATACCGTTTGGTCATGATAGGTGTCTTGTGTATACAATAGCATACATGTAATATCTGTATCCTCTCTCTCTCTCTCTTTTTTTTTTGGGGGGGGTGGGGGGGGGGGGGGAGGGAGGAGAGAGCTCACTATTTAGCCATTATTAACATTTTGTTTGCCACAGGTCATATGGTTGTAATTTGGAACATTCAGTAAACATCTATTGAGTATTAAGAGAAGATGAGTATTTCAATTTTTTTAAAAGCAATTACCTCCATTTTCTTGTAGATTTGAGTTGACAGAGTCAGTAGCACCAATAGGCTGGAAGCTGTAGGTAGAGCAATACAAAATGAAAAATGATATTAACAAAATATTATTTTTTAACCCACTGACAACTGAATATATTTGGGTTGAGGTCTATGGAAAATGTGAGTCAAATCAGTTCGTCTCCAATAGGTTATTATTTTCTCATACTTGCTCAGGGCAGCCCATTAACCCTTTGCTTTAGCCTTCCAACATCCTTTAAAAGCCCCTTAGCTTAATCCTCATACCGACTGTACCTGTCCTTCAAAATTCTGCTCACCATAGCCCCTCAAACAGCTCGAATCCATTTTTCAGCTTCCTCCTCAAGCCTGGTACTGCTCATCTGTTTTTTATTTCAACGTGGCTATATTAACAAAAATTATTTTGAAAAGTCTCAAAATGTATCATTTGGGCAAATAGCTCTGAGGAGCTATATGTAGGTGGCCCATTACACACAGCCTCTGGGTGCTAAAGGGTTCATCAAACAGCAGTATTCCAAAAAACATGAGTATGCCATTAAAAACAAAAAAATAAGACACTCTTCAAAGAAACATTCATTGTGTTTAAAAACAAGGCATGGGTACTCACCCTATTCTTTCCATCACTGATCTGCTCACACAGAGCTGGGTCTGAAGGACATCATTCAAAGACTTCTGGACGTCAACCAACTCCTGTAGCAGTCTGGAAAACAGAAGATAACACATGATGTTTAACAGATGTACAAGCAAAATAAATATCTTGAAAAACACTGGTCATGTCAAATGACAAATAAAAACTACATGTAGCATTAAGGTTGGAAAAATAAAATTGTGTCTGAAATTGTCAAATTGTCCAATTGCTTTTCAAATTGCATTCAAGTAATAAATTTAACCAGGTAAACTCTTGCTACAACAAGGTTGAGAGTGGTGAAGGAAACAATTTCCAGAAAAGGTCACCGTGCCATGGTTGGGCTAAACCAATGACCCTGAAGTGTATAAAACGCTTGCCTATGACACCTCTATAATACGACAGTTCATGGGAAATAGAAAGACCAATCCAGTGTAAGTGTCCAAGTGGTCTAACGTGGAATGTAAACTGAGATTATCAGTGAATCCCGGCATAGCCAAGAATGTCCGTGACCCTGTCAAAGTTAGAGTGCGCTTTCTTAATGCTCTATTAAACGCTTTGATAGGTTACTTAGTGGGATAAGGTGCTAAAAAAATTCAACTATTATCATGACTCCTACCTTCCTTGTTCCTGGACAAGCCGCTGGTGATCCATCTGAAGGTTAGACATCAGGTTACGATTAGGTATGAAACACTCGTTGGACCTTGTTGAACTGTCAAAGGTCGAAACGCCCGACGTGTTCCCTGCCTCTTCCTCCGCGCCCTTGGGGAGGGGTAGAAAGTGGTGGCCGGTGCGGTAAATACCATCACTCCCGCCACTGTTGGTGCCACCAGGGGGATGCGTGTTCATACCGTGGGAGTGAGCAGGAGGCTGATCGTCTTCCTTGCTAGGGGCGATGTTCTCACCAAGATCTGTGAAAATAGATATGGATAGAGGATTAGAGACATAATTATAGAGAGACAGAGAAACAGAGAGAGAGAGGGGGGGGGGACGGTTAGAGGCATATTGAGAGAGATAGAGAGCAAAAGGCATAATTTTTCCCTAATTGATTGGTAAAATTATTCTTACTCCAGCACACAATAAAAATTGCTCAGAAGCTTTTTTTTAAAAACATTTGCAATGGGGGAGGGGGGGTCTTAATAAAAAGATAGAAATATCAACACCTTCAATAGATGTCGAAGAGAAGAACAGGAACCGAGATAGGGGGCAAGTATAAGAATTATACCAAGAGAGTATGTGGTGTCGGACCATTTATTTTGTTTCCATATGACCATCCTAAAACTACGCTTCTCACACTACACCACCCCTACTATAATATCCATGAGTGTGGACACGCATTAATTTCTTTTGTTACTGAGGGGGGGGGGGGGTGATGATGAATAGATCATCAAAGTGCATCCAGCTCTATGCCAGTGATAATATCAATAATAATTCTATAGTACCTGGGCAAGCTAAGGCTTATATGGGAACAATATGATGCATATACAACGTTCTAATTTGACTATGGGGGCATTTTCTGAGGATGTTTACCCTTCCCATTGCTCTTACCAGGACTAAGGATGGTGATGGTGACTTGGACTGCATCTCGTATCAGGTTGTCAAGAGCAAACATCCAGTGTGGCTTGATGTTGTGCATGTGTTGCCGCAACACTACATTCACCTACAACAAGAAGAGATCAAGAAGAGTTCAGTCAAACCTGTCTATAAAACAGGGATGCCACTAGGTGTCCTCCAAAAACCCTGAAAATTTTTCGCGGGCTGGAGCGCGCAGCGCGAAGTCCCAATACAATAATTGCCAATAGGCCGGGGTCCCAGCTCTGGGGTTATAGATGCTCTGTTGCTGCTACCTGAGCCTATTATTTGAATAATTTTCCCCAAAAATTAACCCAAATTTATGGGTAATTTTCATGTAATAAAAAAAAACAAACATATAATCTACTCACTCAAACATAATTAAAGATGAAGGCAGAGTAGACTTCAAATAGAAATAGTTTCCATTTTTAATTTTAATCTTGATGAAGTATTTTGGGCATTCGAAATTCCATGTTACAGGATAAAACTTTCAGTATTCCAATGCTTCTGTGGTGTATAGGCAAAGTCGGAAGCACTTACACTTATGCATGGTCAATTCATAATTGACCTTGCACTGGGAAGTACCTTATTGCAGCAGTTTTCTTCCAATGGAAAGTCAATGCAGAAAAGTGTCTTGAGCACCTACAGCCATGTCAAGGTGGCATATCCAAAAAGGGTCTAAAAATTCTACTAAACAAAATTTTTAAAATCTAATGGAAGAATTATATTGCAATGAGACTATAGATTATCTTAATTTATTTTGAGGTAGGTTTAAAGCTGGTTTCGCTAATTATTATTGAGAAGTTTCCTCATCAACCAAGAGGGCGACAAACAGCCATTTTACAGTACTGACTAATGTTGGTTTGCAGCTGTATGTGAGTCGGAAGTAACTTTTTAGTCCGATAGAAATATTTCACGGCTATCTTTCTTCTCTAGCAATTTCCACTGAAATTTCTTCTTGATTGCACTGTCAATTTTCTTGTCATGTGATTCTCTTTTTATATCCATGGCCCATATCATTCCACAATTAATCCATTAAAAAAATCCAGAGTAGTGAAGTCCAAGGCAAGCACGATCGCGAACGAAAAACTCGCCAGGAAATATGGGGTACCGGCCAAGCGCTGGCGTGCCCGGAGCGCTGGGGCGAGAGCAAGGCATAGGTCCGCTCGCTCTGCACAAAACCCACGTGTATACTTATTCACATCACACACCATATATGGACAAGATCGCTAGAATTGTGGTACAGTCGTTTTCATAAAAAATTACAAATTACGTACATAATTCACACATTGCATACTACAAAGTAGTCTACAAACGACTTTAATCTTTTTATCGTTGAGATTTCTTTTGCTTCCGCATTTTTCAACGCATGCACAGTCAATCAATGAGCAATTATTCCGGGTTTTTTTTTTAACAGGAAAGTCGGAAAACTGGAAATAAGACAGATAAAAGGGGAAAAACCGGAATTCCGGGAAAAACCGGAAAAGTGGCATCCCTGATAAAAAGCAACCGCTGTAGATGGATGGTCTTAGTTTAAGGGCAGGTTTCTTTCTACTAGGCAGCCATATATTTAAAGACCTTTATAAAGAGGGGTAGTTAAGAAAAAGGATTTACTATATAATAAGATGGTACTAAATGTAGCAAGGGTGCAGAAGAGGTTACATTTATAAAGCAACATACATTGTTCCCCTCGACATATAAGATGCTCAAGAACTCTAAAATTACTTTAAAAAATATAGGGAAATCAGTTAAAGCTGGGGTGATAAGCCTAGCTCATAAGACTAATTTCTAATAAAGGGGCCTGTAATCAATCCATTTATGATGGAATCTAGTTTTTACTTATCTACTGATTTAATGTATATGATTATATTGTGATACTTTGGTTTTAAATAAATGAACTGAACTGAAATGAATAGCCACTTCAAACAGTGCTCGATAGAAACATAGCAATACACGCTGTATTTATGTAAAAAGGGAACTGCATTATTGTCATCTTTCATGATATAGTTTTCACTTACCGAATCCTGGAACACATACAATGCAGTATGAATTTCACTGAGAGCTGCTGGATCATAGTCTAGATCATTACGCAGTTTCTCTGCAAATAAAAAAAAGGTGGAAGAAAAAGGAAGGAAATGGGTTAATAGATATTCAAAAAGAAAAAAGTGATAAGCTTCCACCCTTGAGAATGTACATAATCTAAATGAGCTTTTGTGAACAAAGTAAAAAAAATTTTCTCCTTTGTCGTACACAGGTGAAATCTTACGAAAGTAGGGAATAGGGGAGTTTCTTATAAGTTTTGCAATTGTTTCAAAAGAGTTGCAAACTGTTGCAACTATTGTTTACTTTTGCACACTCTTTAATTTCTTAATGAATTTATTTGTCATAAATATTTGCAAACGTTCACAATCAGTCTGTTTCAATTTCCTGCCAGCAGCCATGCGATCAAGAGGTGCTCAATAAAATTGTTCAATTGATCCAATTCAAGAGACGAGTTGCTGTATCAGTGTAATACCAAAGACACAGAGAAGTAATGAGGCAAGGACCCCTTTGAGGTAGCCCCAGAAGTCCATGGTGAGGCATCGGCCAAAGAAGAATTCCATTCAGTCCATGAAGTTCAGGCTACCCTCCTGGTAGAGTCTTGAATGATAACAAGTCATCTATCTCATTATCTCCAGATGAGGGGGAAACAAAGCAACAACAAAAAATAAAAAAAAAATCCTAGACTTGAAGATCACCAGACAAAGAGATGTTGGCTTTTTTCAGGACTATCCATGTTCTACGATGCCTGCAGCTACAAATACAATTTCGCATATAGCTCGAAACCGACAGTAGCAGACGGCAGAAAGGTACACCTATCATGCTCTGCATAAGAGGCATAGCTAGAGCACTCTTTTTGGATACAAAGCTCAACTGAATTTGCAGCTTTGAACACGTATGTACGTATGTATGTATGTATGTATGTATGTATGTATGTATGTGTGTATGCATGTATGTATGTATGTATGTATGTATCTATGTATGTATGTATGTATGTATGGGTGTATGTGTGTGTATGTATGTATGTATGGGTGTATGTGTGTGTATGTATTTATGTAGGTTCATGTATGTATGTAGATATGAAAGGATGTATGTATGTGTGTTTGTATGATTGTAAGGTAAAAAACAAAACATGTACTAAACATAGTGAAATGCATAAAAGAAAGATGTATGTCAAGAAAAGGAGGTTAGTTCTATTTTACACAAAATATTCATCATTTAAAGTGTGAAAAACAATCATGGCTTCTTCTTCCTTTTTTTTGGCCAGATTTTGGCCAACGCAGATGAAAAGATGCAGCACAGATGAGGACACAGTGTATCCCTCTCAAGCCACGAGGCAGAGGTTTCATAGCTTTGCTCAATATCCCACAACACTCATGACCAAGGTTCCAGAAGGTCCAAAATGGGTTAATTACAGCCAACAAGAACTTTCTTTCACTCTGGACTTTAGCAGTAGATATTTCCTTCAACAGCAGCCATAATGTCAGCAGCAGCAACTGCAGCAGTTCAAACCATACTAGCATTAGCAAGAAGAACAATGGGTTGAATACAAATGGAAAGTGATGTGGCTCTTACTGAGGACTTTAACAGTACATGTTATCTTCAGCAATAGTCACAATGTCTGCAGCAGCAGTGCAGTACCACCCACACTACCATCAACACGAACAGCAACACCTATACGTTGATGTAAATTGCAAAACATGTTTTGCACATTATTATTACAAATAACACCAAACATACTGACTTACCTAATGTGCCAGACAGCATCTTTCGTTCCCGCTGCTTGATGAAGAGAGCTATTCCGTGATTTAACGTCATTAGGTGATCCTGCAAAGGGAGGAAAAGTTGACAAAATCATGGTTTAGAAATAGGAGAAGGGTTTATAACATTTGTTCCACCACAAATTGCTATAGGATTGTGAAGGTTGTGGCATGATTTGACCGTTTCAATCATTGTTGCATGAAATAAATAAAATATTTAATTATTTGAATGATTAGAGATTAATGTATAATCATTACTATACATTCAAATGAAAATGACTTGTCGTAGAAATACTCGAAAAACTAGATTTTGTAAAGAAAATTCTCAGTGTTTAACAGTTTAACTAACCATTCAAGATACATGTACTCACTGTATTAATTTTGGTTGGAGGCCTGTCCGAACTAAGATGTACTTTTTTCATCCATTCATTCACAATCTGAAAATGAAAATTAAGGAAATAAACGGAAGTTATATGAAATTAAATGGCACTGAATTCAAATCTCAAATGGCCTGGAATTTCTGCTCAGAATAATAAAGTACATGTATTTATCCATTTTAGAATTACTGCAGTATTTGTTGATTAAAACACAATTATTGTGCAGTTGCATGTTGTGGTGCTAGAAGAGTAACATGTTTTCTCAACTGCACTACTGATTTGTGTACATTTATGTTTAGATTGGGGTAATCTTCCATACACTGTAGATACTGTATATGAGGCATCTAACATTATTGTACCTAAGATTAAAGTTTGGGCATGGCATTTAGAGTGTAACGCTGGAGCTGCAAAAGCTAATTTAGCCCCCCCTCGACATTTTTCACAATAAATTTTTGACGCGATACGCTAAAGCCGCGGCGCTTCATGAGTTTTTTCTTTGAAGTCTTGCGCATCTTTTGAGACCAAATTCGTGACCCCCGGGTACCCAGTTTGCGAGTTACGCATAATTTTGTACCCGTGCGTCAGACCCAAAATTGCTCAAAAACGTGATTTCATGTACAAAGTCAATACAAATTGTGTTTTCAGCTAAAATTCATAAATGAGTGATTAATTTTGCTTTTATTGATAATAATCATTTGATTTGCTGCTATTTATGACTGAAATAATTTCGCGGACCAATTTTATCGAAAAAACAATTGAAATAAAAAGGTTAAAAAAACAGAGGAATATATAAGAAATTCCAAAAACAATAAAATACATAAGAAATTAATTTTGATACCGGAATCTTTTTAAAGTACAATTGATAGGAATGCTATAAAGAACATTCATACCAAAAATTAGTATTCTAGGAGCTATATTTAATGAATAAGAGCAAAAAGTATGATTTCTTGCATAAATTAGCATAATTAGCATATATAATTAAAACGAAACATTTTTCGGAAAAATTAACTATGCAGTTACGGAGGGTACGCCACAGGGGACATGTGTGCCAATTTTCGTTGCGATCACGCTGTCGACGGCCGAGATCTCAGGGGGGGGGCTAAATTAGCCCCCCCCTCCCCCCCTGGGCTGTGCATTTTCAAAAAGAGCCCGGGCAGATTAGGGTTAAGGAGCAAATAAAAAGTTACTAACCTTATCCCCATCACCTTCAATGATAGTGAGTAACGTCTGTCGTCTCTCACTATCTTTCCTCAGCATATAGAAGCCTCCCTGTGGGTCGGGTGTAATGGGTGTGTCAACTCCGTCCTCACTACTGCTATATTACACAATACAAAAATGATTAATTCCTTGATTTTTATGTTTATACACATGTATTTTCATCATAGTAGAGCAAAAATACCAACCTTTTAAACAACACTGATATTTATCGAGGTTTAAAAAGAGCATTTGGGTGAGAAAATAGAATTTTTACCTTTTAAGTGTTGTAAAAAGACAGTTCTACAAACAAAGGAAACAGTTTATTATCTCTTAAATATTATAAACTTCTTCCTCATATCAACCAAAACATATACTTCTAATATCGACCTGGCCTTATATGATTTCCATGTACATACAGTATATAAAGCATTTATTTCTCCATGTACCAAAATATTTGTTCACAAATAGCTATTGTCTATTTCTAAGTATTCAATTAATTTTATCTATTTTGAAACACATACACTATTTATTTTCTACAGATTTCTTATAGCATGAGCTTTAATAAGACTTTTAAAAAAGTTGGATTTTAAGAAAGCTTGCCCATAAATAAATGAAAATTATATGACATTGTATGACAATGTATGACATTGTATTTTCTGAGACTTGATATGAGATAAGAAAAATACATGTATATGGTGCATAGATATAGAAGAAAATTGATGTTATTTATATGTTCTAAAGGTTGTACTTGTAACCTGATGTTGGAATCTAAATTCTTCATGTAATTACAGTTACAATGTATGTTTGCCATGGCAATGATTGGCATCAAGTAAGATTTACACCTTTTAAAATAAATACCTGTAGGTGTACTTATGCATGACTGTACCTCATTCATTTCTAATAATATGAAATTTACATGTAATATAGCAAAGGAAGATATATATGATTCAAAGTATAAGCAACTGTCTACTAAGAGATACTGTGTAAGCGATATTTTGGCAATGGTTTTTATTTTTCGCGAATTTCGCAAGTTCATCTTCACAAAAATTTCCACTTCAACATAAGGCTATTTATAGCAATGAAAACATCACAAAAGGCGTGCAATTATCAATTTGCGAATTTCCAAAAACAGTGCAAAATCGCCAAAATATCTATATGTGAAAATATTGGCTTAAACAGTATATTACATTGTATTAAAGATGCTGCTCATATTTGTTTCCTTCACACTTTTATTAATTCCATGAAAACAGATTAGTAAGCACTCCAAGTTTGAATATATGATATGGTATACAATTGCAAAATAGCAATCTTCCCCAGATTATATGTTGCACCTGTATAACCCAAGTAACATAATAAAGTATTATTTTTATTGTGAAATCACAGCAAAATCCAAAGCAGAACAGATTAGAGCTTAAACAAGTAAAAGGTTATTATGTATGAGCATGTAAAAATATCTTTAAAAACCTTAACAACTTCATGTGGACAATGCCTTCTTTATATGCTTTACATTGGTGTTTTTCAGGGTCACTTTTTAATGTTATTACTGTTTTCAAGCAACTGCAATGAGTCTATAAAATGGTAAATCGTCTTGTAGGTGATGATGTTAGGTGGAACATGATTTTGGAAACATATGAGCAGAATATCATAGATAAAAACATTACTTTTTCTTTCAGATGATATCAATTTTCATTTATGGTAAACAAATAGTCCACACTGATTTTAAAAGTTGGGGGCTTTTTGACACACTCTGTGTAGGTTTCTAAATTGATGATTATAGGTTTGAATGTATAGAGTATTGCTAGCAATCATAACTATTCAATATTCTATTATCTAAAATGTGCATGTTAGTGATATTATTCAAGACTTTTAGCTCCACACTCCAGTCCTGAATGTTTCAAAGAAAAATCGTGGCAAAATATTCAAACATTGTACCTTCCCAAAGATGAATTATGCCAGGTATATATTCTGGAGATATAAACGATACAAAATAAAATCTAACAAATAATAACAAAAATAACAATAAAGAACTTAAGAGCACAAATAAAAGTAATAAAAAAAGTGATACGGAGAAAATAAAATCATAACAAAACTGATACAAAGAAAATTAAATAATTAAATAATGATAATCATAACAATAGGATAAAATACATGTATGATAAATTATAATATTGCCATGTGGGGTAGATACGTATAAATATCTACATTTAGTACGTGCAAATCTACACCACTGACAATGAACTCTTACCTGCCCTCGATCCCACCCCCGCCCCCCCCCCAAAAAAAAAAAATAAATAAAAAATGCTAAACCTCCTCAGTCCTGTAGTCAGATGAAATACTTCAGGACAAATATAAATTCATGCATGCGTTTCATGCTACATACATGTATGTGAGTACAGCATGCTAGACACATTTGCACATGTATTCTGGTAAAATGCACTGCTTTGCAATTAACTGTTGTGTCATTTTCTCAGAAGCTTTATTGCCTCATGCAGAGACGGGTCTTTTAGCAATGTTTGTGGTCACACCATGTCATAAGTGCAATATGCAACTATCTACAACGTCTTTATATGAAACAGGGAGTTCCATGATGTTCTCAAGATGTATTGTGACCATCGCATAAGGCCCCTTCAAAACTATTGGCCATGAAAAGAATTCACTTTTATATTTATATCTAAACTTCATCCAGCTTTAGTGTTCTACAGACACTTACCCAGGGGACAACAGCTCAAGTGACCTCCTCTTGTCAAGTCGGATGCTACTGTGAGGTAAAGTGCAACAAATATTGAAGAACAAATTCACATCAAATAATAGTAATACAGATCAGCAGTGTAAGTGTAACCATCATGACAAATTGAAGTGAGATCCTAATAATTTGTAATCTATGATATCTCCCTAGGCGACAATGGCTCTGCTGTATATTTTCATATACTAATTTCAACCCTGGACTTACATGTAACTAGATACTCTTGCCTTAGCCTATTCCTAATCCTTACATGAAACCATATTGACGCCCCAAACATACGTCTTAGATGAAATGAATCCAAAAGCAATCGTTGAGGAAGCTAATGTTGAGCCACAGATTTTGTAATTAAACTAATTAATTGGAGCCCCTCCCCTTATGATTTTGGTAGTCTCAAAATACAACTGCTGGTGTTCAGTTTTTTGTCATAGTGAACTGTTTGCACGGTTTGAATAACATTGGATGTGTAAGGTGAAAGAGGGTCATTGACAACAAACATGTGAGAGGATAGTGGTTTTAGGATATGGACAATAATTTAATTTAAAGAAATAATACAAACACCAAAAGTGTACAAATGCCAAGGAAATGTAATTTTGCAATAGCAAATCCTTAATAAATAACTGCTATGACAGATACAAATAAAAAAGAAATGTTTGGGAGTATGACATACAGTACAATCATAGTGCTACATTGATAATTGGTCAAATAGAGTGGTTCTTCATAATTGGGTCAAACAAAATAAAGAAGAAAAATCTATCTTCAAGAAGACTGTTAAAAACATGTTTTCAAAATAATATGGATTGTAACATAGTCAAATTATAAATTTATTTCATGTAAACTTACCTGGAAGTTGCATCTGCTTCACTGAAGTTGGAGAGGGTTGAAGCAATTGTCAGGGGAGACTCTGGTCTGCTACTAGGGTTCACCATTGGCACTGAGGAGGCGAGAATAAAAATGTTATTTTACACCATCAGATATAAAGATTATCCTCATTATTATCATTCTCAAATCATCATGATCTACCCCTATCATCATCATCGTTATCATCCTATAATAGCCATCATAATAGCCATCATCAATATAAACATCAACATTACTACCTCCATCAAAACCATCATCATCACCACACCCACCACCACCACCACTTCCCTCATCAATTTCATCATCATCATCATCACCACCATCCTCCTCCTCTACTACCTCCCCATCACCGTCATCATCATCACACTGCAAGCATCTAGATAACGTACTTGAGATGCTTCTGTCTGTCCTGTAGTCCGCTGCTGATACTTTCTTGCTCAGTTTTCTTCCTTTGATCAAGAACGGATCCTGAAGTAGATCATGTGCTGTAGCTCTCTTCTCAGCATCTGGCTCAAAGCATCTGCAAAATCAGAGTGGATTAATATTATAGCAACTTTTCCGCCAAAGGTAACTTTTATGAAATACTGGATTCTGATTGGCTGTGGAGCAACTTTACCATCGTAGTTACCATTGAGGGCAAAGAACTAATATTGTTTATGTAAATGGCATACTGATGAGCCTCTCTGTTTCAACAGTTTCAATAATGTTGCTTGTTTATATAATAAATCCTTATGAGATTCCACAGTGCTCTGGAGGTTCCTATCCTCTGCTAGAATATGAAAACGATTAAGAAATGAAAGTGCAACACAATACCAAACAAATTTCCCCTAGTTTTACAAAAGGAGGTGGCAACATGCCTTTACAAAAAGGACTGGATTTAACATCCTATCCACGGGACGGGCTCCAAGTCTCTGGAACAGGTGAGGGATACATTAATTCAGAAAACATCACGACAAATACCCCCTGGACAATTACCCCAGGACAAATACCCTACGAAATACAGGGTTAAGGGGCTGTCCCACTGGAGGCGATCGTTGTTGCGACAACTGGCGATCTTGCTGTTGTAAGTGTGGTAGCAAGTTGTTGTTGTTGTAGCCTGGTGTACATATAGTCGTATTTAGGTTTATTATCGCCTTTTTAAAGCCGAACTCCTTACAATTATGAAATTATCAGGTTGTCGCCACAACGATCGCCGCCTGTGGGACAGGCCCTTTACGGTTAAGTGTAGAAGGTGGCTTTCTGGTGTATGTAGTTGTCGTACTTGAGGTAGTAGGTGTACTTGAACCTTCAGAAGTAAAGCTTCTTTAGTGATCCACCTAGGAGACACTCTTACACCACATCCTATCAAATGACTAGCTTACCTAAAGATACATTGAAACTTCAAACACGTCTGCTTTTGGTGTTGTTAAATCACAAAAAAATATTATTTAACATTCTATCTGTGGGACAGCTTACCTGAGAATGAAATCCTTAGCAGCGTTTGAGAGACTGGATGGGATCTCAGGATGATCTTTGTAGAATCCAACTTTGAACATGGCTGCTTGTGGTGACCCCAACTGAAACAGCAAACATAAAAACGGTCATTTCCTCAATTTTCCCCACCTTTTTCTTATTATCTAACCTATCTCCTCTGACTCTCTTTCCATACAAATCACTCCAATGCTTATAAGAAGACACACACATTCAATTAGTGTTAACATAACTATTATTGGCTACCTGTAGTCTCCCCCCCCCCCCTCTGAAAACAGGAGGTCATTGCAAGTTTTATGATAACAATAAAACTTGTTTTATATAGTACCATTTCCAATAGTAAACTATTAAAAAGTGCTTGTCAGTGTACATGTATCATTACTTGATTCTAGTTATCACTACATTCTCATAATAATAATAATAATAACTAGCATTTAGTGCGCTCTTCATAGTAAACTATATCACAGCGCTTACAGTATATTATTATCCCGGTCATTGGATTCATTTACGATCCCGCACTTTTACAGTGCACAATCTCCACTCACTGAGGAGTATTCCAGCTGGTCGCCTGTTAGGCGCACACATGCTAAAGCGAACCACATAGCATTCGCAATCCTACCGGGTACCCATTTTTATCACCTCGGGTGGGGTCAAGCAAGTAGGTAAAATGCCTTGCTCAAGGGACATAAGTGCCGGTGCGGGAATCGAACCCGCGGTCTTTGAATTGACAGTCCAGTGGTGAGACCACTACACTAAGACACTTCTAAATTCATCAATGAATTGTGATAAAATTTATCTTACACCCACTCCAATTAATGTTCCAACAAAATAAATGTATAAGGTACTAGAACATCACTATCATTATTGTCAATCTCACCTCAATAAAGGGGGGTTTCCCTGTTGCCATCTCAACTATAGTGCAGCCCAAAGACCAGATATCAGCCTATTAGGGAAGAAATGGAAAAATAAAATAGAAAGGAGAGTCAGAATTATTTTAAATAATTATCATCATTTTACATTCACAATTTAAACTTTAACCCTAATCAGACTGGGGTGTTTTGGTAGCTGTCAAGACTGGGGGGGGGGGGGGCCATGATGGCCCCCCCCTCAAAGATCTCGGCCGCCAATCGCGCGACTGCGCCGAAAATTTGCACGATGGTAGTGAGTCATGTAATCTACAAGACTGCGCTGTTAATTTTTCCAAAATGATATGAATTTTTTTTATATGAATTAATTATGCTAATTTATGCATGAAATCATACTTTTTGCTCTAATTGAACAAATAAAGCTCCTAGAATGCTAATTTTGTGTATTATTATTCCTTGTAGCATTCCTAACAATTGTACCAATGAAAGTGAAAATAATCATATCTTTATGAATTAGGTGAGAAAACTCAATTTGCATTGACTTTGTACACAAAATCAAGTTTTTGAGCCATTTTCGGTCTGACGAATATTTTTGAAAATCGTGCAGCGTCGTAATGGTACAACCGATTTTTGCGAAAATGGTTTCAAAAGATGCGCGAGACTTGAAAGTAAAAAGTCAGCAAGCGGCGCGATCAGAAAATTTCGTGCGGCGGAGTGGTCGCGGAAAATGTCGAGGGGGGGGCCATGATGGCCCCCCCCCCAGTCTGATTAGGGTTAAGTAACACCATGCGGTATAATCGGTGTTACAGAAAACTTTCAGATGTGAATACTTAATCACCATGGAAATATACAGACAAAATTTTAATATTATTATATCATTATTTTGATATTTGATAACTGAGTACTAGCAATAGTTCTTGTTGCATATTGGGTCGTCACTCATCTTATTTTCTTGGAATCAGTTATGGCATCTAAAAAATTACGCAACGTTACACTACTATTATCCAGAACAAACAACACACAATTATACTATATGATTAGTAACAAATAAATGAATACTTACTGGAGCACCGTGACCTCTTATACCTTTGTCTATCACTTCCGGGGCCATGTACTGTAGGGTGCCTAGAAAGACCAAAGAACAGACAATAGTAAACTGAGTTACAGTAGAAAATATGAAGTAGGGGAGAGTGGGGTTAGTTGGAACACGGGGTTAGTTGAAACATTGTAATTTTCTTGAACGTCTATAAATATATTTATGCAAATCTACCCTCAGGTTGTTGCTATTAGCAACTGCCATCCACCACATTTTAGACAGCACACATGCTTCAAGCCTCATGAAGTTAGAAAGTAATGTTTGTTTTTTCACCTTCTGAGTAAATTTTGTCATTTTTACAAATGTTTTATTATCTCAGAGAAGGTCACAAATTAAGTTGGCCAGTTTTTGATTATAACAAACAGTTATACCAAACTACAAAACAAGGTTAAATATATTGCATGTTGTTGTCCCTCTTTTGTGCTGTAAGCTTACAAATGTCAAATGGGCCTCTGGGGTTAGTTGGAACATGTACTAAGTAAATAGGTTTCAGCTGAATAAAAGAATAAAAATCATATAATTCAATGAAGTGTTCCGAAATATTCCTATACATGTATATTAGAGCACATTGGACAATTTTATTTTGGTTTAAACAAAATATATTGCAGAATGCTACTTCACAGGACTTCAGAATATCTGTATGTGAGTGGATGCTATCAAGTGTAATAAAACATGAGGTTAAAAAAAAAATTGAACACCAATCTTTAATATTTTGATTGGAATCAATAAAGCAAGTTAGCTGAACCCATGCAATAATGTTGCAGGTATTTTAAATATAATTTTATATGATATAATGCACAATGTTTCAACTTACCCCATACCTTGTTCCAACTAACCCCGTGTCTGGGGTTAGTTGGAACACTTGATATGGTCTTGTTGAAGATGGATTTTTTTCCGGAACCATCACTAAGTTTAAGAATTTTATGGGGTACATTTGTAGCATACAGATATACACTCAAGCTGATTGTTTGTTGATTCTTGAAATAAATCCGCTTTTGTTTTACGGCCATTTTTGTGAAAAATGTTCCATATAACCCGGCTCTCCCCTAAAGTACAGTTACAATGTAGTAATATACGTTTCCTAGGCCATGATTATCATTTTGTCTGTCCATTTTTCCACCTGTTCTTAAACTGGTAATTTTATTTCACACCTGTTCATGATACATGAACAAACAGAAATCCACTTTGCTTTGATATTCCAATTGATTTTGTAATTGCCTTCTTGAACTGATACTTACAATAATGATTTTAACATTTTGATCTCATTACATTGCTCAATACCTACATGTACATGTATGTAACTTCTAAGGTTGCATGTTTTTGTATTGGGTGCTTATACCCAAGTAGAGATAAATTAAAAGAAGAAAGTGCAAAAGAGGAATACAGATTACAAATTGAGTCAATTACCTTTGAATGAGCTTGCTGCAGGATTCAGTCCGGCTAATCTCTTAGATGTGCCAAAGTCTGAAATCTTGACCACTCCACTGTATGTATTGACCAGAACATTGTCTCCTTTGATGTCTCTGTGCACAATCTTTTGGTCATGCTAAAGTTGGAGAAAATGGATGTGGAAAAATATATTAAAACTCTTATTGCACACATGCATAAGAATGTATGGTCTTCAAGTTAAGAGAATGATGGTTAAAAAATGTATTAACTTTTCCAATGGCCCAAAATCTTTTAGTATGGATTCTGCTGAATTGTGGACTAGTTTGCCTGATCTTGTGAAGAGCATCAATTCCACAGAGTCCTTTAAAATTCTATTGAAATCATACCTGTCTGTGAATTAGTAACTGAAATATTCTAACATTTTGTAACTTTTTTGAGTATCAGGCAAAAATGGCATTTCATACTATCTAATATACTGCTAACTTTTCTTTATAAGCGCATACGGACTTTCTTATGTTTGTGATATACGCTACATAAATAACATTCATCATCATTATTATTTATGCTAGCAACTTAACCCTAATCAGACTGGGGGGGCCATCATGGCCCCCCCTCGACATTTTCCGCGACCACTTCGCCGCACGAAATTTTCTGATCGCGCCGCTTGCTGACTTTTTACTTTCAAGTCTCGCGCATCTTTTGAAACCATTTTCACAAAAATCGGTCGTACCATTACGACGCTGCACGATTTTCAAAAATATCCGTCAGACCGAAAATGGCTCAAAAACGTGATTTTGTATGCAAAGTCAATGCAAATTGAGTTTTCTCACCTAATTCATAAAGATATGATTATTTTCACTTTCATTGGCTGAAATCAATTTATTTTGGCATATTTATGCTCAAAAATGGTTCTTCAATGATTTTTGCGTAAAAAAAAAAGAAAAACAAAAGGTCGAAAAGACAAAGAAATACATAAGAAATTCATAAAACAATAAAATACATAAGAAATTGATTTTGAAACGAGAATTTTTTTCTAGTACAATTGTTAGGAATGCTATAAGGAATAATAATACACAAAATTAGCATTCTAGGAGCTTTATTTTTTCAATTAGAGCAAAAAGTATGATTTCATGCATAAATTAGCATAATTAATTCATATAAAAAAAATTCATACTATTTTGGAAAAATTAACAGCGCGGTCTTGTAGATTACATGGCTCACTACCATCGTGCAAATTTTCGGCGCAGTCGCGCGATCGGCGGCCGAGATCTTAGGGGGGGGCCATCATGGCCCCCCCCCAGTCTTGACAGCTACCAAAACACCCCAGTCTGATTAGGGTTAAGCAGCAAAGTGAGATATTTCACTAACAAATGTAAATACCTTTGCATTTATTAATAACAGATTGAAAAGCAACAGAAACCGATTGAGATTCAGTACTAATTTTGCTTTATCTTCTCAAGAACACATATGTGTAATTTGTGACAATGATAAAGCAAAAACAAAAACAAAAACACACACAAAAAAAAACAGGATATAAAAAGAAATAAAAAAGAAAGAAGCCAATAATTACCAAATATCTAAGACCCTCCAGTATCTGCTTGGTGTAGTAGACAATGGTGTCTTCATGGTCTTTCAGAGGACCCCATTTAGACCTCAGCAGTGCAGACAGGCTCCCTGCGGAATAAAGACAAAATTAGGATAAGAAACAACAATTTTTGATCATGGCACAACACTAAAATGGTACCTTTCAGAGGACCCCATCTAGACCTCAGCAATGCAGAAAGGCTCCCTGCGGAAACAATATAACATCAGGATAAGAAATGGCCACGCACTGACTTTTCACATAACATCAATCACAATAAAAGTTACAAGACAATCAAAGTTATTTAATAATGATGAGTCTTTAATATGCTTGTATATGAAATCCTTCTATCAATGTGAATTCAAAACTAACAATCAAACAGGAATTACCTAAGTTTTACACATGTAGTCTTATCATAACAGATGAAGAACGATGCCTATGAGTTAGCAGACTGCAATGACTTTAAGAGCTAAATTTACATTTCCAATCTGAATTGGTTGCATTTTAAAATAAGATTCAAAATACAAGTAAAAGTGTATACTTAGGAACTTTGACAGAAACTATTTGTACAGTGCATAGAGAAATCCTACATCTACATACAGAGTTTTTGTTATTATCATTACATTTAAATTTTACTTACCACCGGGAACCTGCTCCATGTAGATCTTGAACGTATTCCCTTCAATGTCTGATCCAAGATACTTGACAATGTTTTTATGGCTCAACCTTGAATGGAGTAGGATCTCTTCATGTAAGGGCTGTACCTCCCTGTGAAATAAGAAAAGAACTAGATGAATCTTCGACCGCGCACGGTCGGAAGGCATGCCTCCGTATTGCCACATCGGAAAAAAAAGGCATGCGCATGTTGAGTATTTTACATCCATTTATACCATGACATCTTTGAGATATTGACCCCAAATCTATTAAAGTTGTATCATCAGAATTATTTCCAACTCAGGAAGGATGGCTACTGATGTAATAAAAAGGATAAACATGTTTAAGTTGATCTGTCAAAGGTCCTTCAGAAATTGCACAAACGAGTCATTTACATAAATAACCAGTGACCTTTGATGTCCTGACCTCAAAAATCTAATCAGTTCATCTTTCCTCCCACATGACCCAAGTTTGAAGTTGATCCATAAAACGGTTCAGAAGTTACAGCAAGAACGTGCCATTTTCATGTATACAATGACGTCTGTGACCCTTGACCTTTGACTTCATGACCTCAAAATATAATAAATTCATTGTCCCTACCATATGCACACATGACCCAAGTTTGATGTTCATCCATCAAACTGTTCTTAAGTTATCGCAAGAACAAGCCATTTTCACGTACACAATGTCCTCTAGATCTGTGGCCTTTGAACTTTGACCTCATGACTCTAAATTCTAATCAGTTTATTGTCCGTCCCATATGCACATATGACCCAAGTTTGAAATTGATCCGTCAAACGGTTTTTAAGTTATGGCGAAAACGAGCCATTTTCATGCATACAATGACCTCTGTGACCTTTGACCTTTGACCTAATGACCCCAAAGTCTAATCAGATCATTGTCCCTACCATATGCATACATGATCCAAGTTTGAAAGTGATCCGTCAAACGGTTCTTAAGTTATCGCGAGAACGAAAACGGGACGGACGTACGGACGGACGGACGGACGGACAACCCGAAAACATAATGCCTCCGGCACCACCTTCGGTGGCGGAGGCATAAAAATTGTATTAAATAAACTTATAAAAATATCTCACTGCTTAATTATCCGTTTTGGGATAACAGACACATCATTTGCACAATAAAACATTTCTGTAAACAAAATCAAAAAAGATTTGCGATAAAGTCCATTTATTCATTCATCCCTAGCCCCAGGATTAATATTTGTGTAGAAAAAAAGAAAAAAAGAAAAAAAGGAAGATAGAAAGTGACCACCGTGACTTGATTTGAAAGAAATCTGGGAGGGGAGAAGCAAAGCATTATTAGCCCCAAATTGATGATCCCCTCAAATGTTACACAAATTGTTATCGTAATTCATGCAAAGAACAAAAATGAACTTCTTGTACATCTCATGAATGAATCTCATGATGCCCACTGATTCTCAGTGAACTACATTGAGTATCTCATCTCATAAAATTGATAGGGTTTTTCTTGACAGCGATGGTCATCTTTGTCCTACACTCTGGCCACGTACACCACACCAAACGTCCCTTTCATATTTTAAAATTTTCTTTCATCCTCATATTTATGCATATTTTGTATATTACATTTCATAAATATATTTTTTGTTGCTTCAAATTGCCTGGACTATCACTTCGGTTCTTCCCAAATGATTCACATTGCGTATCTTACCTCATATCTGTGATGGGGATCTCCTTGACAGCGATGGTGACCTGCGTCCTACAGTCTCTAGCTGCATATACCACACCAAACGTCCCTCGACCCAAGATCACTCTATCTTTATTGTCTGTCAGCTCGTACTCAACCTGAAATCAATGCAAAAGATTAATGAGAACATCACACAATATAATAAACAATGAACATGTATGGTATAAAATGCTACTTGTTTCTGTTTTTATGGCACTGTCATTCATAATATGAATATTGCCAAATACAATCATATGAATAAAAAGGTTCAGACGTAGATCCAAGATTTCCGAATTGAATACATTCTGCAGGCCAAATTGTCTGGGAACAATAGCAGCTCTATTATGTTTGTGCATGGGCACACTGAGGTTTACTCTTAATGTTGTACTTACGTTGGAGATAAGGCTCCTCTATAAATTCCACTTTGTCTCTCAAATTTTTTAATTAAGAGGAAAAAAATATCGATCTAAGTTCTCACCTGGATAGGTTCATCATTCAAGTCAGAGTCAACCTCACCTCCAATGACTGCACTGCTGCCTAGCATGTCCATGATGAGGTCATGAAACCTGGGGAAGAGGTCGAAATATAAATGTAGATGATAATAATGTAAATCTGTAATGTGCTCATATCCGTAATTCTTTGATCAAGGCAAAACAATGTGTGACCCTGGCTTCAGCATGGCTGCCAAGAGGATTTGGAATCCCTCTTTTCACAAACAATTGTCCAAACAAATATAATAAACTAATTAATCCATCAGTAAATTTGTTTAGAGTTAGGGCAATTTTGGGAAGAGGGCAAGGGGGAGGTTGAGTGGTTTGACGGACTATGGCAGGCTAATGCCAGATGGGCAGTTCCGGGCAGCTGGAAAAGTAAGCGAAAGGGTAGTTATGGACGGTTTGAGGGCTAAAATGTAACTGTTGAGCATGAAGATCGCTACTTATTGCCTGGGCCATCAGACCTACTAGAGATTCCTTGTAAAGTATTCATAAATGTGTACCAAGTTAAGCCATACAATGTAGCATAAATCTGTGGTGTAACTATGGTTAGCCAAATGTGACAAATCTGTCTATTATGTTCTTTACAGATTTACTTCATTCTGGAATCATGCTTTAATGGTTAGGAAACTTCTGTACTTATTATTCCCAATCAGATTTTAATGGTTTCAGTATCAAAATTTCTGGTAAATCGAACATCTACTATTAAAAATTGTGTCACACTTTACTACCCATAGTTAAACTACAGATTTGGGCCTTGGCTTAACCTAGTACGCCTTGTAAATATGGGGACTTACCTCTGTCTTTGGCTGGAAGATGGATAGAAGAGTTGAAAATCATCAGCATTCTGCTGGACGTATAGGAACAGGCATCGATCATCTCGCTTGTATGTACTGAAACAGAAAAAAAAAAATCATTCATAAATCAAGTTCATACATGTACATACTTTTCGCCTTCAAAGCTCCAAAACTACTTTGATCCTCCAAAAATAGCCTTTTTGAGAACACTAAACTTATACATGGATAAAATTTATAATGTCCCTAAAGTACTTTAACCTCTTTATACATTGTACATGATTGGATCAATAAACCACAATCTAAGTTGAAAAAAACAAAAAAACAATAATCATATTTTCAGACTTCATTGTTTTCAACTTACCTGACACCCTTGATAGAAGATAAATTGAAGAGCCATTCACTGATTTCCTGCACAGAATGAAAAAGAGAAATATTAATAAATTCCATTATACATATATAATAGCCCACTTCATTGGCCCACAAGGAAAGATATTGGTGAAATAAATGAGTTCAAATGATTACATCATCTCTGTTAAAAGCATTTTTTTTTTTTTTTTAAAGAAACTATTTTGACATGTATTTAAAACTTTTGAAGGATATTGTAGTTCTCAAATCTGTATGTATATTGTATTTCCCATGAAAAGGGTGATGTTCCTCGTTCAAATTTAAACAACTTGCATATAAGCATAAAAAGTTGAAAAATAAATTTGTATATCAAGTTATCAACCTACCCTGGAGTTCTTCTCCATACCAACATGCCATAGCCGGATAGATTTCTCCTGTGTCTCATCCCCTTCGTTGATTGTGATGTAACTAGGCTTGTAGACTTTACTGGGTTCCAAGACCAGCACCTGAATTGAGACCAACCATGAATAAACGGTTTAAAAGGATCTTAAAAGTTAAACACTGGATCTTACTAGGCTAAAAGATCGGACCTGTGTAAACACTAAACACACATTACATTGAGTGGCTTACAAGAAGTCTAGAAGCTTAATAATGGATCCTACAGGGAATTAGACTCTGGAGCTGCTTACAGACCCAGTGTAATTCAACAGCTAAATGGAAATTCCACAAGTTTAACATTGAATCTTTAAAGAAACTAATAAAGTAAAATCTCACTTGGTGGCAAAACCAAGACCTGATTAGAGACTTACCGTAATAGAAATGCTGGGAAGGAATTTTACCGATTTTAAAATGGATCTAAATACTGGAAGGCAGGACTAGGACCCGATAAAAACAAAAATTAATCTAATGGCTCAAAAAGAATCCCACAAGTTAAACAATAGACCTTACTGGAAGCTGGTAAATTAACATCTTATAGGGCTAGAAGACCAGGAACAGACTACAGGTCTATCGCATCAAAATTCAACATATATAACATTGGATCTTTATACTGGAAGACAGTACCAAGAAATCATCAGAGACCAAACATAATTCAATGGCTTTGAGAGAATTCAAACAGGATCTTAAGAGAAAGAAAACCTTTCTCCTACCTGGGACTCTGAATTTTAATGAGCCAGAAAAAAGAGTCCTGGGATACTTGTTCCTAAATTTTTTCTACGAACCAAAGAAGACAAAGCGGATGAATAGCTCCCCGTTTAGAAGTAGATGATGCAGATTCAATTCCTCCTGGGTTTAAGTTTTTTTTCTGGCTTTATATTCATTCATATGCAGATCAAGGATCCCATCTACAACAATGGGAGTAACAGTAAAAACTCCGTCTTTAGAAATCATGAAGAAAGAAATTGATGTTTCTTACCGGGAAGCGAAGGTCTGTGACAGATTCTTTGGTGGCCTCAACAAAGAAGTCCAGCCAGAAGTTAAAGAGTTGCTGATCAATTGTAGGCTCTTCATCTGATGTTGGCCTCACACGACATATCATCTGAATGTTGCCTAGTGTGGACTTAAGATACCTGTTGAAATAAGAATTAAATCCAATTTATTCTTTAAAAAATTCATAAACATTTCATTAAAAAAGTTTATGCTACAATTCATAGCAATGTCAAATCAATTCATGAACAGAAAAAAGGAAGAATAATAGGATCATCATCAGAAGCTGATCTCACACGGTATATCATCTGGTTGTTGCCAATTTGTGGACTTCAAGTACCTGGTGAAGTTAGAATTCAAGCCACTTATTTACCACAGATTTCATTAAAAATTCTTATGATAGACAAAAATGCACTGTGAAATTGATTCACAAACAGCCTAGCATAGACTTCAGATATCTGTTTAAATTATAATTTAAATCCATTTATTTTGAAACATTTCATACAAATTATTATTTAATCTGTAAACCTCATTTTACCAAAAGATGCCGTGGGAAAGAAAGTCACAAATAGTAAAGGAAGATAACTAATTGAATATATGAATATAAAAAGAGCCCAAGTCCATGAAAGTTCATTTCGAGTAAATCAAGAAAAACTGAAAGATTTTTGTGTGTAGTGAATGGAGATTTGAGATAATTTTTTATTAATTTCAGGCATTTTGGGGCAGAATTCAGTGCTGTTAATTGTAACAACAACCTTCCATGGTTAAATCAATTTGGCCAAGAGATGGACTTGGGCCTTTTTTATATTCATATACTCAATTGATTTTTAGTCCAAAGTTGGCCTCATAAGACATGCCGCCTAGCATAGAATTCAGATACCTCTTGAAATACTGTCACACACTTTTGTGTGTGACACGATGTGCATCAAGCTTGATGGACCTGGGTGCATTACAAGAAGCCAAGTTTGTTTATTCTATCATGATTATTTCTGTATGCTCTGTTATCATACTGACCATATGGGTGGTTTGAGTTTGAACATGCATTCCGCTGCCTGTGAAGCCTTGTTGAAGTCACCGGCCAGGACGCTGATCTCAAAGAACGTAGCCACATCCCAGTAGTCTTCAAGTGACACCAGACTTCCCTTCTTCCCTAGCAAGTTGTTCAGGGTCATACCTATAGAAAAGAATAGATTTGTTATAAAATATCTTGTTTTTTTAACTCTTTGCCCGCCACATTAATTTTAATCATAAAAAAGAATACTTTTCTCTTTAATTATTAAAAATAGTATAACAACATTTGCTTAATATGAACTACGAGAAATTATGCTGCAGACCTGGTCCTAGCATTATCAGTGATTTTCAGATCTTTTGGCCCAGCCATTACAGAGAAAATGAATTATTACGATTGTATAGTTAATAAGTACAATTGTGACTATAGTCGAACTTGGCAGGCAAAGAGTTAAATAAAATAAACTATTCATCACCTTATTAACAAATAAGAAAATAATCCTGGAACATGCAGACCATGACTTGGCTTGGACTATGCCCAGTAAATAATAAAGTTGAAAAAAATCAGGGCAGCATTTCATCAAAGGACTTGTCGGACGTTTTACCCGACAAACTGTTATAAGCTACTGAAATGCTTGCATCTGATTGGCTAAGAGCAAATTTGTCGGATGAAATGTAAGACAAATCCTCTGATGAAATGCTGCCCTGGTCCACAAGAACTCAGAGCCAGTTAAAAATAAATGTAGTCATCTGGTAAGTTTTATTTTTTGGAACAAAGAATGTGAATATAGGTCAGCACCTCCCTGAAAGCTGTCATAAATACATGTATCTAACATACTGATTTTATGTCTAAAATGCACTTTGTTCCTAAAATACATCTCACAAAATTTAATGTTCCTAAAAATGAAATTACTTTTCATTATTTTCTTTAGACAACTATTAACTTAGGAGATGCGATATGACAATTATCCACTTCTTTTATCACAAGAATCAATGAAAATGAATACTCACTTATAACAATTCATGTTTTAATACTTGATCGACATACCAATTTTCTGAAGCTCTGCACATTTAGTGAACTCCTGTCCTGAAAGCACTAGAAGTGTTGCTAGGTTTATACCCGCATACTCATTAGGCTGGACCTCAAATCCCTTTCTGTACCTACATATGACAAATGAAAAAAAAATCAATGTTACCTTTTTATTTTCAAGTACATTTATAGCTTCATATGTTTTTATTTTAATTGAACTGATACAGAATAAGTGACAATTAGCGCAAGGGGTCTATAAACTTCAAAACATTAACATTCAAAACAGCTGTTAGACTTCACAGCATATTGCAGCAAAGCATATTGAAGATGCAGACATGAGATTGGTCTCAATAACAAAATTTCTACTGAAACATGAATAAACATTTTTTTAAATAACTGCTTAGAGTTTCGACAAGATTACAGATTTCCCCAAGAAGAAGTTCACATACCAGTGTATAGCATTATCTCTGCTCTCTGTATCTATGTAGTTGGACTCTGTGTAGATGTCCTTGTAGATTCGACCACATAGACAGAACATGTCAGGAACCTGGTTCTCCTCAACCTCTAGGGCCTGCAAACAAAGTTAAAGAAAATGATGATACATCATGATAACACATGTGGTCTGACTTTTCAAATTTTGAGCATTTTTTGCCTGAATAAAAAGTGAATTGTCTTACACGTTCATTTTTACGAATGTAGGTTACAAGTCTAGCTATAAACTACCCATGAAAACTACCCCTGAAAAGGAGCTCAAGCAATCACAAAGTTCCAGAGTTCATACCCTTAAATATATTTTTAAAATTTGCTGATTTTGTAATGATTTCCAAAAGCAGAAAACTATAAATTTAAGTTTAATACCATTTTAACATTTTTTTTTTTATCAGTACCTCCACAAATGTATTTTGATAAATATCCTTCATAAATGTTTTCCTCTGACTTTCTAGAAAACATTGGTGGATTTGTAGACTTTTTGTTTCTGGAAACAGAATTTTGATATTCCCTCACCTGTAAGCACCCTGGAATTCCTTCTTACCGGGCACATTGCACCAAATGATACATTTACCATTCTTTTTTTTATTTCAGATTTTGACATATTGAAAAATGCACTGCAAAGATTTATATTACTATATAAATACTCCAGTTTAGTTTGAAATTATAGATACCTTACCTTTGTTATGACTGAAACAGCTTTTTCCCTGTCTCCTGTCTTCTTCCGTCTGGAAAAAACATAACAAATATGGATCAGTGATCGATTTTTACAGTTAATGGTAAAGAGCTCTAACTCAAAATTTTAACTCATTAATTGAGTGAAGCAATAGCATATTGCGAATTGAAAAAGTTTTGAAGATGTAACTTAGTGAAACAGGCCCGGTTTCCAGCTAAACATTTCCCCAACTTCATTAATCTATTTTGGTAAATGGTTTTGTCAGCCTAACATGTACATATTGGTTTATATCCACTTTGTCTACAAACAGCTGGTACAATTCTCTAATTGTCCAATACCGCATGGGCTAAACCAATCTGATCTACTAACAATTTGGTCTAATTTCTGCTTGGTCTAATACATACTTGCTCTGACTGCCAATTCATCTGATGTCCAAACTATCTATTTGCAGTTTAATCTAATTCGCAAATGAATATTTGGTCCAATACCAGACTGACTAATTGGTGTAAGACAAAGTGGTTATTAGACAAAATGGGAATTAGACAAAATGGTAAATGGTGAAGTGGCAATTAGACCAAAAGGTCATTCGACAAGCTAATTGTTGATGAAATGGTATTAGACCCTGTGGGATGTGACCAAATGGACAGTAGTCAAAGTGGGTGTAGACGTAAAGTGGTAATTTACTTACCTATTTAGTGCAAAGGCATAGAGATGTAGTATGGCAGGTTTGTCTGTCACATGATCATTCTTCAGCTGCTTGATGGCTTCTACCAGAGACACCATGGAGTTATAATCCTGAAAGTAAAGATAGTATACAGTGTCAAAAATATAAATTTGTACATAAAAACAGTGATTACACAGTATATATTCTTCGCCACATTGCCAATCTAGAAATTTAAACAGTTTATAGGCCTGCATGTATGTCTGTTATTCTACATTTATTAAAACACCTATAATACAAACATTTCCTTCAATACAGATTACTAAAAAATATTGATATAGTCCAGATTTCATAACCCCCAACCCCTCAACAACAAAAAAGAAGATAATGTAGGGGATAGAGGGATTAATACAGATCATTTGCCTGTTATGGCTGATGCCCGCTTGACTGTTTTCTGAAAATCATACAGTAGGCCTACATGTATACATAAATACAACTGTTACATTAAAGATGTACAATGTATACAGGTATTCATCTAAGACAGGGTCATGCTCTAACTTGAAAAATGAATAATATACACAATGGACAAGATTAGGGAATGTTTAATTATTTCTGGTATGGATGTGGCTAAATATAATTCTTTTACCATCCTTTATTGGACACTACAAAAATGTGGTTTTTATATGCAGGTAGCTGTTTTATACAGGTAAAGCTACATTATCAGCTGTAATGCTCACCTGGATTTCTCTGTAAGAAAGTAGAAACTGATGTACAATGTCTCCACTGAGTAGTAGTTGTTCATCCATTCTGGCTTTGAGGTTTCCAAGCTCCTAAAAAAATTAACAACGAAAAAACAAAAACATATTACCAGGTACATGTAAATGCTGATTTTAATTACATCATCAACAAAATTAAGAGAACCTACATATTGATTAAAAAAGAAACATTGAAAAAAAAAAAAATAATAATAATTAGGATGATAATAATTTGTCCTTGGAATCAGATCTGTACTTACGGTGCACTCTCCACTCAACGGGGAGCATTTCATTGAGTCCCCAATTTAGGTACACACAGTTCTAATAAAACCATAATTATGTCCAATTCTCAACAGGCACCCCATCAATACAAGACTTTACACTTATATAATGTTCTGTAGTATAAAAAAGGTATAATGTTTTTTAAACCTTACAAGAGAAATATTCCAATGTCATTTAAAAAACCCAGCAATTACCTTTGCAAGCATTTCTCCTTTGAGTTTGATCCTTGCTTTCCGGATGTCATTCAACAAGACTTCTGTGGCATTGCTCCTGATGAAACAAAAAATGAATTCAAAGACACGATGTGATACACATTATAGCATTGGCAAATAAAAATGTCTTGCTATATGTACATTTAATAAGACATTAGTGCCAGGCTACGTGTAAGAGCTGATATGATGGTCAAATCATATAATTTTTTAAAATCTAGATTTGAAAGGGGGGGGGGGGTTACATTTTTTTACCTCAACAACTGATTCACAAACCTTACCCTAATCATAAAGTTTATGGCATCAGGGGATCAACAAATAGAAATTTGAAATCAATATGGGTCAACAAGATTTTTAAGAAAATAATTAATGAAAAATGTCAACCTTCTGTAATTTTGATACATTTCTTGTGTAAACTGCAATAGTAAAATTTATATTAATATCATTGCATTATATTATATTGGGGAGAGATGGAGGTTGTGTACATTGTATCATATAATGTAGCACATGTGTACATTGTATCATGATCATGTTCATTAACATTAATTTTCATAATATATACCTCCGGGAAAACATAAAATTGCACTTCAACATCTTGGCCGGGCTTTGTTAAGTTATTATGGAACAAATTTATGACATATTCAGTTATCAAGAAATATATACATATACTGGTCAGGATATATATAAATAGATCATCTGAGAAAACTAACACATGTAGCTACCCGTAAACAGGATGCAGCACAGGGACTTGTTACGTCATTCAATGACGTTTGATTATCAATTGTTTCCTGTATCTCATCTCGGTAAAACAAAGGTTTGGAATCAATCACAAAATAGCAAATAGCCAATCCCAATCATTATTGCATCAGAATGCACTTTTTGTTCAAAAGACTTTTAAACAACATTTATTTATTGTGCAGTTTTGGTACTAAAAATGTACTACATGTACGTGTATCTAAGTAAATAATTATTTGAAAGGAAATTAAAGGTACAGCAGGGACTTCCTTTAGACGTCACATGATTCAGACTTTATCGCATTGTTAAGCAGCTATGACAGGAAGTGAGGGTCACTTGTTTTATGCAATTTAAATGTGTTTTCCATATTCTGCAAGTGACACTCACATGATATGTACAGTAAATTAAATGTGAACTTTTAAAATCTCATTTGCAGATATATGTTTGTTTGTTTGTCTGGTGCTTTTTTTGGGGGGGGAGGGGGGGGGGGTGTTTCAACCCAAGATTGCTATTACCTTTGCTATAATTCACTTTTCCTCTAATGTCCACTTGGTCCAATACCACTAAGTCCATTACCTCTATAAACTGGACATTATTTGGGATATAATGAGACAATTGGTTATTAGACGAAATGGCAATTAGACCAAGTGGTCATTAATCCAAGTGAGAGTTAGAACAAGTATGTATAAGACCAAATGGAAATTAGACAAAAATGTTAGTAGACCAAATGGGTTTAGCTGTACCAGACAATCAGAGAATGGGACCAACTGCTAATTAGACCAAGTGGATATTAAACTGACATGTTGAGACCATAACAACATATGGATTTGATGATGGTGAATGGCCAATAAATTAAATCTATTAAATTTTGTTTATACCTATTACTTATGTGGACTTCTTCAATTGTTTCCTTTAACCGATCAGAGAGCAGAGGGCAGAGGCTGGCATCTTCCTCGGATGATGACTGTCCAACCTTGAAGACACATGCCATGTCACAGACATAGCATTGGTTCTTGGTGTCCAACTTGTAAGGGACAAACATGTACCCTGATCCATGGCACGATTGCTGAAGGCAAGGGGAGTCAAATATGATACAGAAAACTTATAAGTGCATGTAAATGTATATTTAATTCAAAATCAAGAATTTTAACATAAAATTAAAAAAGAGAACAGACCATATTTCAGAGTGATCATCTAGCATCAGGCTAAATCACAAACAGAGTTTACACAGTATAATGAATTGTATTCAATTACATTTAATGATGTAGACCTAGTATACAAGAAGCATGGAATCAATCGCAAAAGGGCAGTGGTAAATCAAGATTATTGTTGCAAGTGATTTTTACACAAAAGACTGACCGATAAGTGAAATCTTTCTAATTTGCCATTGATCTCAAATCTTTGTACCTGGAGTTATAGTAATGGAATTCTAATGCACAGAATATGTATTGAAATTAGATTGCATTGAAATTATGCGATCCTAATATCCAATTAAACTTGAACATTAGTTTATTTCTACACTGGTATTTAGAATATGAGCCTTACTTACCATAAGAGACGCAGTTCCTTCTGGATCCACTGAATCATTGTAAAGTACCACATTCTTCTCCTTGCCAAAGCTTTCCCTGACACCCATGTGATAGAACAGAGTCCGCTGCTGCACGATGACTGACACATCAACCACCACCACGTCAGCTGCATAAAAACGATCCAAAACCTTAGTCTCGCCGAAGTCCAGCCTCTCGAAGTTGACCTTGATAGGGGTCACATTGTCGACCTGACGACAGGCATCGTTCAGGGCATCTTCCGCTGCCTTGGTGGCGCTGGTCGTGGCGCTGAAAACGTAAGCTATGCGTAGCTTGCTTGTTCCTAGCGTTGACGTCGTCATACTGGGACAGGAGTACGGGGTCTTCTTCGTATAATATCTACAAACAAGTAGCAATTAATTGTTAAAAATACTTGTATATTCAAAATGTTATGTGAGCACATGCACTTCTCAAAGTTTGAAGACCTGGGGGGCATTTCATCTAAGGACTTGTCAGACATTTCATCCGACAAATTTGCTTTCAGCCAATCAGATGCAAGCATTTCAGGAGCTTATAACAGTTTGTCGGATAAAACGTCCGACAAGTCCTTTGATGAAATGCCCCCATGGTCATAAGGCTTCAATAAGCATTACATCATAACATGTATATTGTATCTCAAAAGAGGATTTTTACACTTATTCTTCATCCAACATACAATTAGTAGATAGATCTAGCCTTTTTTTAAACTCCTTGTGACCAGAGGTTGCTTTTCTCCACTCAGGGACTAAAATCATGTAGATCTACCTTGTACAGACACAACCAGCATCCCTTACCTACTTCAGAGACAGAGAGAAAAAAAACCAGAGAAAAGATGATGTTAGAGAGAGAGAGGGGGGAGAGACCGCACACAGAAATTTTTACTCCACAAATATGCACGACGCTCGAATGATCATGTTAGCATATGATATACACTACCATTGTGCCTTCCAATGAACAATAGTCATGATAAAATTTAGACTCGTCATTTATTTTTTTGGTAAGTCCTCATTTTTTCATACGTTTTAACTGTCCGGCGGAGCCCGACATTGGATTCGTTGAAGTTCCTATTTATATTTCTCTTCTTTATTCTAAAAAGTATTGAAAGAGTGGCTTTCTGCCGCTGTTTTGTGAAGTCGAGTCTTGCAGTTTTTCTTGCGAAAATGGGTCCACTTTGGTTATGATTGACAGCGCACACGATAAAAGCGGTCTTTCGGGAACAGATGAATCGCTTTGTTCAGTTACGGTCAACACACTTCAGTAATCGCAACCAGGAGGCGGAGCTTCACGCAATCATGGCGATAGCTAATCAGAGCACCCAACAATAAAAATGCATTGTCCTCTACCTCTGTACAAACGAACTTGTAGATATTTCGATGTGGACCGAGTGCAAATTCGAGAGAGAGAAAAAAAGCAATTTCATTTTCATGGCATTCATGCAAACAAACACTTGTCGACTTGAACAAAAGTACAAGCAGGCACACACCCCAACACACAATACTTAATCAAGATTAGTTAGATTATGGTAAAGACATCTTCACTCTGTTTGTTTGCGGGAAAAGAAAGATTAAGAGATACACGGAGAAAAGTTCCTCCATAATTTAGTAATTTATGCATGACGCTCGAATGATCACGAATTAGCATATGAAATACACTACCATTGTGCCTTCCAATGAACAATAGGCACAATAAAATTTAGATTTGTCATTTATTTTTTTGGCAAGTCCTCATTTCTTTATGCGTTTTGAAATATTGGGCGTACGTCCGACAGTTGATTCGTTGAAGTTCCTTTTTTATATTTCTCTTCTTTATTCTAAAAAATATTGGAAGAGTGGGTCTACGCCCAACCGTTTTTGAAGTCGGTCTTGCAGTTTTTCTTGCGAAATGGGTCCAATTTGGTTATGATTGACAGCGCGCACGACAAAGCGGTCTTTATCGGGAACAGCTGAATCGCGTTGTTCAGTTACGGTCAACGCACTTCAGTCATCGCAACCGGGAGGCGGAGCTCCTCGCGATAGCTACCAGTAGCTAATCAGAGCGCCAATAATCAAAATGCATTGTTCTCTATTTCTGTAAAAGCGGAATGGTAGACTTTTTCCGTGAGATATCTCATATAAAATTTCTCCAGGCCAGGCCAAGATACCCACACAAATATTGACACCTGGGACTACACTAACAATTCCCTGAAATCCATACTGACTTGTTGTATTCCGCTCATTCACAGTATATATGCAAATTTTTTTAAACATTAATAATCACAAACTTTTTATATCTATATAAAAGTAAACTTACAAGTGATTTTGATCGTTTTTAAGTGTAAAATCTCGAAAACATGACGATGTAGGCGTGGGCCTCGCCACAGATCTGGCGACGAAATGTTTAAAATAAGGTGAAGACAAAATTGGTCGAGTAAAAAAAGGGATTTTTTTTTTTTTTTTTTTTTTTTTTTTTTAAATGTTTATTTTTCTCTTTAAAATCATTCTGAAGATCCACTCAAAAGATATACACCAAGTTTTGATGATTTTGAGCATTTGGGGAGTTCTTTTAATTATATTGGTAGTGAAATCATTGCCTTGAAATTTAAAATAAATACATAGGCCTACATTATATATATATATATATATATATATATATATATTATATATATATATATATATATATATGTATATATATATAAATGGATATAAATATATAAACAGTGCGTCCCAGATAAAAGTATACCCAACTTTGAGGGTCTCATATTAAAATTGTGTAACTTATGTGTAATTAATTTTATAATTTCATGACAAAGAGTAACTCATATTCTATCTAATGATACTAAAATCATACCGATACTGTCATGGATGGCTGAACACTCGAGTGTTTAAAAACATTGGTCAAAAGTGATCTGTACCAAGTTGTCTGAGAAGCAGCCCTGGCTTTCTGATTATTCATTGTTTGTTGGAGGTCAGCCTTCCTGAGTCCATTCATTACGCACAAAGGATTACTTGATCCATATTGAAATGCAGGGGCTGCTTTTGCTCAAACTTGGGACAGGGCACTTTTTACCCTTCTTTTTTAAAGCCCAACTGCTTAGTCATCGGTCACAACACAGTTATATGTTTAGTATCATTGAAAAGAATATGAGTTGTTCTTTAACATGATATATTTTCCAAGGTCACGCAAGTATAATATTTTGATATGAGGCTCTCAAAGTTGGGTATACTTTTTTTCTGGGACGCACTGTATAGGCCTATATGTTTTATTATTAATTCTAAATCTATAGCTTATTATTGTTATTATTAACTTTTTCATTTTCAAGACCTTTTCCCTCTTTTTGATAACACCCCTGTCATGTCTATTTTTCATGTAAATTCATGTTTTGGGTTTACATTTCGTTTCACAGTTAGAGGATTTATTACATTTAATTATTGATGTGAAGACCACCAAGTTGCAAGATAAAAATTAAGCAACAAGATTGAGGATCTGCCAAAGGAAAATATTTGTCATCAAATGTCAAAAACCTTGAAAGAATCAAGGGATGAATGCACACATGATACTTAGGGCCTTTCATGTTTTATGCCTGGTTGTATGTCCCTCTGTCTTGTTTTTTGTTTTTTGTCTTCTTCTTCTTCTTCCTTTCCTCTTTCTCCTGTTTGCTCCTCTCATTCTTACCTTTTCTTAGTTCCCTCTGGCCTTCCCACCATCTTTGCTACGCCCCATAACCCCCCTCTCTTCTCTCCTCCCCCCCCCCTCCTCTCTCTCTCTCTCTCTATCTCCAGTAATGTTTTTTTTTTTTTTTTATGAAAAAAAAAATAAGACCCAAGGAAAAAAGGATTCCATTAGGATTCGAATCCACCTCCTGTTTGCTAGACAGGTGCTCTGACTGAGGTATAGCAAGCCCTTATATCCCCTTATTAGTTTTCAATGCTTGAGTGATCAGAAACTTTAAAACCTGGCATTTAATGATTTTGTTGGTTTTTTGGAGCTTTTTTTCTAAAGGATACACTATCCCCTCTTTTTCAACCCGTTGCCCAACCCCTCGCACCCTCTCATTCCCTCCCTCCATTTTCATGTTTGTCTCTCTCCTTCCTGTGCTCCTTCTATCTCTCTCTCTCTCTGCCATTCTCTCTTTCTCTCCCTCCCCTCTATCTCCATCTCTCTCTCCTTCTCTCTCTCTCTTTTCTTTTCAATCTTTTTCCCACTTGCTCTCTCTCTCTCTCTCTCTCTTTTCTGTCCCATTGTTTTCAATCCACCCATATTAAAAAAAAAAAAGTAACCCATTTTTAGAGGGCCCATATCCCAAGCTCATTTGTTTTTACAGTTCATATGTAACATATAATTAGACAAACTCTCCACCTTTCAAATACCTTTCTTGAATAAAACATAATTAAGTAAATTGCAAATGAAGATGATAGGTACACAATTCATTTTTTCCAAGTTTTAAAAAAAAATGAAAGAAGACTGAGTGAATGCTGTCCCCGAGCATTGAATAGGATTGCGGGCGATGATGTGTCACTCCTTTGAAAGCATCCACTCAGCCTTTCAACCTTTGACAAAAACTTGGAAAATGGACTTTGTACTTGTCATCTTCTTTTTGCAATTTATGTAATTACGTGTTACATTTATGATTCATGAAAGGTATTGTTGTAAAGGTGAGGTATTTGTCTTTAATTATATGATAGAAATAGATATAAAAAATAGATGAGCTGTGAATATGGCCCCACCAAAATTGGATTACCCTTTTTTCAATACGCACTGTATAGTAGCCTATTGCATTATAGACAATTATTATTTTAAAGTGCAACAACGCTGGTTATAAAATTAGTGATTTTTTCTCTAAAGATCAAGGACTCCGGCATGCTGTTTATAAGTAAAATGGACATGATATAACCGCCATCAGTAGCATGGTCCAGGGAGCTGCAGGGACTCCCCCTCCCCTACATGTTTTGCCTCAATTGGCATTCAAATAAGTCATCACAATCAAAACTTTCCCAATTATAAGCTTTGTCATACCCAAAATCAAGGGCTTAGAACCAGAACCATCTATCTCCATTCTTTAAGACCAATAAATAACAGCATGATAGACTCAAATCAGGACATGGATTACAAGAACTGTCTATGTCCTGTGACGACAACACAGTTTTGGATTTTAAAACACAAATTAATATACCAGTAAAGAAATTTGGTTGACTTAACTAAATTTTGCACCAAAAAATCCCCCAAAACATAAACTGTTCTGGCTTTAAGATACATGTATATACGCTTTATGATCTCTGCAATCTATTACACAAATAAATAGACCTGCATCAAATAGCTGTATACTTCGACACCATAAAACATCTCTCTTTAAATTTATTACATGTGTACCAAACTGGGTAAATACACATAAACCAACCATGCTTCCCAGATGAAAAGACATAGAAAATCTGCACTTGCCAGATCACACCACAGAATATATTAGAATATAATTTCAATAAAATAGATATGAAATTACTCTAATAAACTCAGCATGAGCACCATGGTCCTAACATGCAAGCACAGACTGTAATTTGAAACTTCACAAAAACATGATTGTGCCTTGGAGAAAGCCTAGTTCAGCTTCCCATTTTGTTCGAGAGCATCTATTGCAGTTTATAACTTTGTCATGCATGAGACGAAAAAGCCAGAAACATAAATGTACCATGGGCATTGCTGCAATTATTTCATAATTCTTCGCACACATAACAAACCGTCCTCTTTGAAACATTTTATTAGAAACAGAGAGGACGGTTCGTGGTGCGTGCGACGATATGTTCACATCTTTCCATGTAGTACGAATACTGAGAACATATGGTATAATGTTATAATGAAAATATATATATATGTACATGTATCACGGCAGCGCTTCATGAATTCCTCACTGCATGTCATGTACAAATAGTTCACAGCATACATGTAGTGCTTAAATACCTTTAGAGTTCAAAATGATGGATGCAATAAATAACATATGTATGAGTTTCATAGCATACCCGAACCTGAGTTGGGGGTAGCAGCATAATTCTTTTCATATTTCATACAGTGTATATCATACCGTTTTGCGTAACCAAATAGAATATAAAAGATAAGCTCATCTCAAGCTTATGTAATAAAAGGAAAAATTATCACTATAAATTCTTGTATAATGCATTATTTAATAATGAATATGCATTTAAACAAAAACTGACATGTATTTACCAGGTTAAAAGATTCCACTTATTTCGATTGAACACAAACATTTTGAAATATTATTGTTCCTTTTTGTTTTACATAGATATGTAATTCTTTCATAATGTGTTTCAAATAAAAGTTCTGAGAACACATGGATCATGCATAATACACAACACATCCTTGTTCGTCAGAAACTGTGGAGGTAAAAAACAAATAATACATATTTTATTACATAATTACATAATTTCAAAAATTATGACAATTGGCTGGATTCAAGATTAGTATGAATACAGTATTCTGTAATGTTGATATGAATAAAAGGATTACACAGTGCATAATACTTGGTTTAATTCAATACAATTTTCATCTATTTTTCCCATTTCTTTTCTAGTCACACAACTGAACACCCCCCCCCCACAAAAAAGTATAATACAAGAATTTCATGTCCTGACAGAAGGAAGACACTACCTAGTCACAGTTGCATAAAACTAACCATTAATGGCAACTTCCATGGAAATATGGATTTTGATTAGCTGATTAGCAGTGTTGCCATGGTAGTTCCCATTAAAGAGAGTTTCCAATAATGTTTATAATGAATGAATCTCTAAATGAATCTTTATTTTCATTCAAAGATTCATTCATTCATTATAAACATTAATGGCAACTCTGTCGCCAATGGTAATGGTTAGTTTTATAAAACTGGGCCCTGATGCACAAAGCTCATTGATTTGAGAGCCGAAATTGAAATATGCCATAGCATAATTTTGCAATTTTTGTAATGTTTTGATTACTGATAGATGTAAATAGCCTAATATATCAGGATTAAAATTTTCAAGAAACCCGATTCACAAATTTCACAACAATAAGCCTGTATACACAAGCTTACTAATCAGGTAATCATTGCATCCAGTATGGATATCAGATCCTAAACCATCTAGAGCTTTATTTCTCATTGCCATATGTACTGGCAGATCTAGCCTCATTAGACACATACTTCAGAGGGGCATATTATTATTTGTGCACAATAGAGTGCCCCTCCAAAATATAACGTCATCAGGCTAGATCCGCCATTGGTCATACGTATGTAGATTTACAAGGCACATTACATCAGTCCTCTACAAAATTAGATAGAAATGTTCTATTTAAAAGAACATTTCTATCTCTCCATTATGAAATGATAAGGTCCTACTTACTCTACCTACAGTACGATTGTATTTCTGTTATACTTGTAATTGTATTCTGAATGTATTTTCAATGTATTATACTACATTGTATTTCTTTATCATATAATTGTACATATAATCTTTTATTTGATTGTGGAAATAAACGTAAATTGAACAAATAAATTGAATCAAATTCCTATTCTAATATGAATTACATGATGAGACTCGCCCCAAAAGGGATCTTGGATCTGGAGAGTACCGGTACAAAAATGGCATTACTTCAAAAAATATAAGCACTCTATACAACTCATAGTTACATCTAATATATTTTCTACTCTAAAATGCTATTAAAATGTCAATGACTAAATGTGTAACTGCACTCACAGTAGCCTACATGAATTCAAAACTTTGTCTTCCTAAGAGACTTATATGTACCATAAAAAACAAATACCGTAATACCAATTCAGCCCTAATTGTAGATATTACTAGATGTATACACCACCTGCACATAATATAAACATGAAATTGTTGATAGAAACTTGGCAACAACTATAAGTTTTTTGTTTCCCCATATATGAAAGTCTGTGCTTTTTTTTCCAAATTCATATTTATGCATTGCACAAAAAATAGTGAAAAAAGAAAAAAAAGAAAATGAAGCATTGAATATCTGACTGCTCTTAACAAAAAATACCAAAAGTGGTAATCAGGATTTCCTGAATATATGATTGCTATACAGTGCGTCCCAAAAAGAACTATACACTTTTTAAATAGCTACTAAATAGGAAAAATATATGATTCTTGCGGGAAAGATTTATATGTATATAAGGCTCATATCCTCAACTATCATTATGACACAAAAAATTCCGAAAATGACCCATGCTTCAGTGAGTAATGCCCACTTTTGTAAAGGACATAAAAATTAGCCTGCGCAGGAATTCACTATTCATTTTGCACCTTGTTATGGAACGCCATGAAGGAGTCAAAATTAATGATGGAATCGATCGGCCAACAAAGACAAAAATAAATTGTAGTCAAAGCATAAATCAATGATATGAAAACAAATGGTGAAACATAACATTTTTGCATAATATTAATTGTTTTTTTCTGACTTTTGGTTTATCTTTGACTCTGTTGGCTGATTTATTCCATCGTTAATTTTGACTCATTCATGGCGTTCCGTAACCAGGTGCAAAATGAATAGTGAATTCCTGCGCAGGGTAATATTTGTGTCCTTTACAAAAGTGGGCATTACTCACTGAAGCATGCGTTATTTTCGGATTTTTTGGTGTCATAATGATAGTTGAGGATATGAGTCTTATATACATACAAACCTTTTATCCAATAATCTTATATTTTTTATTTGGTAGCAATTTCAAAAAGTGTATAGTTCTTTTTGGGACACACTGTATATGGACATACATGTATAGATCACATTATGCATGTACAAGTAGCTAACATTTAACATGATTCTATCTATCTCGTAAATCTAAAAGACTTAGTGCCCTTTATGCTTATAAGTTAAATTGTGATAATTACTAAACATATACTCTTTTAGGTTACTAATCTAAATCGCTACATAACAATTAAAGTTGTGCATTTTTTACATGGGAAAATTGCTGGTTCTCTATATATAAATAGTACAGTGCAAGTAAAACTTATCTTGGTATACCATATACAGTCTACTCCTATTATCACACGAACTGAGACAACACGATTTCCCATTAAAACCTTGATAATTTCCCCAAACCTGTGATCTTGTGTAATTTGTACATGAGCCGAGATTCCAATGTATTAAAAGATTTCATTATAAGAAGGTAATTGGCTTTGTCCCGCGCAAATTTTTTTTATAGGAAAAGACTGTGTCTGGATATAAAGAGCGGATTCTAAAAGGGGCCAAGTCAACTATTGGGCAGTTCCATGCTTTTGTCTCTTTGTTGTTTCAGTTATTTTTGTGTCCCGTACAACACGGTACTACCTTTCATTTCAATTATAAATGATGTGTAATCACGTCAAGTAAAGTCTTGGTTCTTGTGCCCCTTCTGGTACTACTTGAAAATCACCATAAATAACAAAAATATTCTTTTAATTTCATGTCACAAAGATACAATGTTGTCAAAATGTCCAGTATGACACAGCATGGAATTGCCCTTTTGATGATATTTTTTTCAGACATCCACCAAATGTTCTTGTTGGAATCTGTCTCTGAAAACAGATTTAACCCTAAATTTGATAGTAAATATATAACTTTTCTACAGCAAACTGACACTTTTTTAATTGGAATATACAAAAATAATTCCTTTTCAGGAAATCTACTCTTCATATAGTTCCGACTACAAATATACTAACTGATATGCTCCAAAATAATATTCATGACAAAGGTTTACATAAAGAAAACATACTACCCTGATTTCCTGGAAACATATTGGTATACATACACATATATCTTTTTCTAAAGTATTATGCAAAATGCATAATAGGCTCCTGTATAGAGCACATGTCTGTCATACATACAAATGTACACAACATTGCTGGTAATCAATTTCAATTCTTTATCTTAACCTGTCCTTAGCAGGCTGGCCATTACATGGCACTCTATAATTTTGAAGGGCTAAATCCTACCCAGGTACCCATGTACCTGATCTATTTATTTTTAGTATGATAAAACATCGCCAATGTGACAATTCATTAGTACAAATAAAATGTACTGCTACTAATTATTCTTTTTTAAACAAATTGAAGAGATTTGTTGAAACAATTACAATTGCACACAAATGTATTCCAATGCTTCTACACTTTTGTAAATGATGCACTGCAATCCAAACAATAAAATTAATGAAATGACAGCCATGGGGTTCATTCAGAAATTATATATGAGGATGACATAGATATCAGTTGAAATGTTTCCTCAATGTTTTGGCACACGTTGAGTTTGAAAAGACAAACAGACAGGTAATAAAACATTTGCTCCACTGATAATTGCTTCAGGCTCTATTTTGTTTAAAATGTAGGTTAGGAATAGGACAGGGTATAGTGTTAAAGTCCAGGATTAAAGTTGCTCATTTTATTAGTTTTTGGAATTTACAGCAGGGCAATTGTGGTCAGAGTAAATGTCATGGAATCATCTGTAACCTTAAAGACTTGGAAAAAAGATATAATTCCAGCAAACCACAGGTTTTGTCTAACATTGTGGCCCGAGAGGAAGAAGTTAATGTATTCCTAGCTTTCAGCAGGTGATTTTATTCATGCATTTAGCAACAAAAGCATTAACATGTAGCAGAAAGAACAAAATGCTAGAGATGTCATACGTTTGGTAGACTCACTAGAAATAATTATAGAGACTTCTGTTCTCCAAATGATGAGCCAAAATTACCCTGCTATAGCTTGGCTATGATAACGATGCTAAATGCATCATAGGGTTATATGTGTAAAGGGGATGATTGCAGACATCAGGGGGAAATAAACCTGGTGGATTGAATAGTAGTAATGATGGTATAATAATAACACTGGTTTCTGCTCTTTGAATGGCGGTCCAATATTACCTCTGTTCAGCTTGGCTGACATCATAATGCTAATAGGGAATTTTCAAATTGTGCCGAAGTGCCGCCTCTACGAGGTCGAGAAGTGTACAATGGAATCTTTGTACGAGTCCTTATAATAATAATGTCGGCCCCCTAATGTGTGACCCACACTGTTCAGTGGTGATGAGGTCAACAGTGATGCAATATTCTAGTGGTCAGCTGAGACGAGAGATTCCAGCACCAACAAGGAGGCCAGCATTTAATTATAATTATTTGTCAAAAGTTTCCATTGTTTGTCACTCGACTTCCATCACACAGCACGTCAACACAGTTTGAAATCTGTCTGATAACAGCTTGGAAGACTTGCTCAACAGTTCTAACTGTTCTCGATGAATCTTCAAGCTTGTGTTACTGCTGGAGTGGTGGATGCTGGTGTCCCTGCTTCTACTGCCTTGACCTCTGCTGCTACTGCTGCTTCCTCAGCTGCTAGCTTCTTCTGCTGCTGTGTGTATCTACAAAAAAAAAGATGCATATGAAATAGAGAATTAATGGACACTCTTAGGTCTCTGTTCCTTTCCATTTGTAACAGTCAAATGATTTAACTCAGGGGGTGTTTCACAAAGAAATATGAATGACTTAACCCAAAAAAGACTAAGCAAATTTGAAATCTAACACCCCCCCCCAAGATCCCAAATTTGGTAAAAAAATATACACGAGACCTGAAAGAAAAAAGTCATGAAATCTCAGCGATCCCCCCCCCTTGCAAAGGTATCATGAAAAATGTTGAGGTCAGGCCCCCCCCCCAAGTCTTTTTAGGGTTAAAGATGCACTTACAGTCCAAGTGCATCCTATATTAAAGATAGGTTATTGTTCTGGGATATTCAAAATGGGTATCGTTCACTATTTGAATTCATTACCAGATAATATGAATAAGAATATGATAAGAATTATATTACACAAAAACTCATTTTAGTGTATGTATTTTACGAAACCAGAAACATTCGCAATATGAAACTTTTGCGAACTGTAATGTCAGCAACTCGGATGAAAAAGGCCTACTCTAATTGCACTTACAGATAAATCCTTGTTAGTTGCATGATTCCAGTCAATCCAAGAAGAAAGTTCACACTAAACAGATTCCAGTTCTTAGGGATGATAACTAGTGAATACCTAGCCCAAATTACACCTGCATGCACAAAGGGGAAGAGAAATAGAGTCATTTAAAATAAGTAATACTGACAATGTGTAAAGACCTCTTTGTGATTTTAGCTGGAACCATTCCTAAGTACAAACAAAGTATACAACACATTTGAAAACTGAAGACAACATCTCAATCTTGATATCAATATGTGTAGCAAGTTTCATGACTGAGCATTGGAAGGAATATGAGAAATTATTTTGATCCACAAGATTTTCAACAGACCAACTAAGCAACCAGCCGCCTGACCGACCGACTGACCACAGATTCATATACAGCTCCTCTAAACTTCATTTTCCAGGGTTATTCTACATGTACATGTATACTGTAATGTAATAGAAATTTTATATAAAGGCAAATGTGCCCTTCTAGACCTAACAAATACGTTACATTAACATATATGGTCGTGTGTTATGAACTCGCCACCCAAATAGGGTGGTGCTGTTACGCTTTTTGCTATTTTTCAGCATTTTTTTATATGTCAATATTTTCCAAAGTAAGAAAGTTTAGGTAGCAAATTTGATCTCATTTTGAAGCTATGTTATTGTGCTAGCTCCCTGTGAAGTTTCATTGTTCTAGGTAACATTCTGGTGGAGTTACGCTGGTTTAAGTTTGGGACAGTAGGGGTGGTGCTGGAAGCGGCGCCGCCTGTACAAAGTCAATGGGAAAACTTACATTTTGTGGTTGATTTGGTGAAAACAATTTCTCTGCCAAATTTTGGGTTATGACTGTGAATGTGGTACCAAACTGAAGCTTATAAACTGCTTTATACCATGAAATCACTGAACAATAGGTTTGATGTTAAAATAGTACCCAGGAAGACTCAACAATCGTTATTTGACCTAAAAAGGCAATGCCTTCTGTACAAAGTCATTGGGAATTAGAGATATTGTAGTACCGTTGGGAAAACTGCAATATCTCTGCCAAATTTTAGCCTATGATTGTGAATTTAGCACCAAATTGAAGCTTTTAAACTGCTTCATACTATCATATCACTTTAAAAGTATGTTGGATGGTGCAACAGTACTTGGCAGGACCCAACCCCCTCAATGAATTTGAAAAAAGCTATATTTTCAGGGCTAAATTTCAGATCGTTATACTTTTCATTCTAAAACTGTAAACCATAATGAATTATACCTTGTTTGAAAGGTCTTATTATTCTCCACCAAAATATAATAATATTATTAATATTTGGGTGATTATAGATGACTTGACAATAAAAACAATGAAAATTTTTTTAAAAATCTGAATTTCTAGAATTTTTTCCTAATAACTTTTTTTATCTTGCACCTGGTTTAATTTTTCAATGCAGATTTAGATTCCTTGAGGAATTTCCTTTCAGAAAATGTATAGTTTTGATACATTAGGTTGTATACTTTTCGAGATACAGGTATTTGAAGTGAAAAAGTGCCATATGTAGTGAAATTGGCATGTAACGCAAAAGGCGGCGAACTTATAACACACGGCCATATATAACTAGTAACAATTTGATCTCAAGGCAACTGTGTCCTTCTTGTCCCGACAAATATGAACCATAATGCATTAAACTAGAAGCAAAATGAACTCAAGGCAAATATTACTAAATTTTTAATTTAAATACTATGTCAATGATGTTATACATGTATTGTACTTTAATGCTTCTATATTTTACCTTGTATATTTTTTGGTAATCCTTGTCAATTCAATTTTAAGACTGTGGTATTAGAATTTTGTAAATAAAACCTTCAATCAATCAACTACGGCAAGCCCTTCTTGGAACAACAAATGCAAATCATAACATATTTAACTAGTACTTAGTAGCAAAAGGATCTTAGATAGCTGTGCCCTTCTAGCACTAAGGGTTATGAACCATACCATACCTGTAGCTGCGAGGGCACCAGACTGCCTAACACTGAGGGTTTCTGGAGGGCGTGTGTAGTCAGCAATACCAGCAAAAACAAGGCACTAGAGATAAACACAAGCATATCAAATTTTTGTAAGATTGACAGGTATGATAACTGTATAATTAACTGGATATAACCCTACAGTAAGGCACAACTAAAAATCCTTACAATTTATATATTTTAATCAAATTTTTCCTTTACCCTGGACAATCACATTGAGCAAGCTGTGCAGAAAGGACAAATTAGCCATTTTGTCGCCATATTGTGTACTAATTCCTATGGGAAAATCTGAAGCAACAAAATTTCCTATTCTGGCCGTTTGAAAACGGCAACAGTACAAGATGGTGATAAAAGAGAGAAAAAGAGGACTTTTCAGGTACAAAATGCACTTAGATTTCTCCAAAAAGAGCAAGAAAAGAAAAGGAAAACAGATACAAAATGGCACGGGGAAGAAGAAGGCTTGCTTAATTGTGAATAGGGGTGTTAATGATTGAATTATTTATAATGCTGAACATCTGTTATCATTTTTTCAATGAAAAACAATAAGGGAGTTTACAGATAGGCCTACAGTCTGCACATGCACGAGTCTCCGATATCCATTTTCGGGGTCAGGCCAACTGTACATAAACTGCGGCGACCGTACAGTCAACCCATGAGTCAACCAACGAACAACATATCTACAAATTTTTATCAGACAAAAATCTAGCTGTATATTTCTTTTTATCGGTCTGTTCCTTCTCGTTTGCCATGTTGAATAATATGATGAGACATTTATATGACTTTGACTGACGTCTTCCTCCCAGAAAGTTGCAAAAACGGACTGTACTTGTTGCCGAGTCGCCCGAGTGATGAGCGGCAAAGCGCGACTTGGCAGCCGACTGCTGCGGTGGGGTGCCCCACTCTGTGCGCGCGACGTATATATATAACTCGCGTACGGCAAACCGGCATAGATCAATTCCATGATAATTATATTCAAGATTTTTAAAAACAGTACGCTGATAAAACACCTACCAGGTAAGAGATTGAATTTCTACCTTTATTTTGATACCATGTTTATTCGAGTCTCTGTTCTCAACTGAAAGTGAAATAGATTTTGCCGAGGCCTATTATGTGCAATAATTGACTATTTGACATTGACAGGCAGAAACTGCACACCGGTCCGAATATCGAGATTTCAATGCCGTTGGTTACGGCGAACTCAATGCCAGTTTGCCGTACGCGAGTTGGTAACTTACCAATTTCGCTTTCAGTTGAGAAAAGAGACTCAAATAAACATGGTATCAAAATAAAGATAGGAATAAGTATACATTGTCTATCTCATCAATAGACAAGTGTGATTCTTCATCCATATTTTCACAATATCAGCGCTAAAAGTATGAAAACCATATGTAAATCAAAGGGTATCATAGACTTTACACGTAAGAATTCCTACTACAGAGGAGACCATGTACAGGTGACCCCTGACCCAATGACGTCACAGACCTCCTATCGGTAACAGTAAACTCCCTTATACTTACCCATTTGAAACAAGGAGCCCAGAAGTGAATGGTTTTAAGACCTATTTGGAGAGAGGGAAAAAACCAATCAATAACAAAAGATTGCTTTAGAGTGGTACTGGTACAAATAAATGATTTGAATTAAATAAGATTTTCTAAATAGGCAACACAGACAAAAGAGGAAGTATGATCATTACTTTTTACAAAGTACAGTACTAGTATTATACTTCATATAAAGAATAAGATAAATCATATTTTTAATAGGATTCTGTTTTGAGTTAATATTACCTGGGCCCTACTTCTATTGCATAAATTTATGTCACAATATCATAGGGGACTTTGTCTTGATTTTATTGCATCATTTCCAACATAAAGTTTTTGGCAACAAATTTATGGCAAGATTCTGGGGTTTATGTCATGATTTACGACTTAAATCTTGACATAAAAGTTTCTAGTAACGGCCCAGATCTCAAGCTGATCTTAAAGAAAATTATGTACAGCTGTGTGCAAGCATGGGTTTAAGAAAAACCTATGTTCCGTTGTCAATTTTACCTGCAGGATGGTTCCACAATGGTTTGAGTTTATTGGGGAGTGCAAGCTCTATCTTAGCATCTAGACTGGCCCATCGAGAAGCGGTTTGTGGAGCAGAATCTGCGAGGCCACGTCGCTGCTGCTGCCGTGAGAGGAATCTAACGCATGTCAGAAAAGCATGTCTGCGGCTTGCCATATCACTGAAACGATACTAGATGGGAAAGAATAATATATGAGAAAAAATATGAAATACATGTAGAATAGACTAGGAGACCTTTTCACCAAAAACAATATTACAATGAAGTCAATTTATCAAAGACAGAAAAGCTTGTCTGCAGCTTGCCATATCTCTGAAACGATACTGGATTAGGAGAAAATATGGAGTGGAGTAGATGGACGAGTTTTTTTATAGATACAATGTGATAAACATGTGAGGTTTAGACAAGGTCAGGATAAAGGTGAAACAAAACATTTAAACTTGTGCAAACATTCATAAATGATATCTTATTGTCATTTATTTGATACCAATTTTTTTTTTAAATCTTAACTTTACCTTTTGAAAGGTAAATTAAATGTACGCATATGTAAGAACTTTGCTACAGTTTGGGAGATTGTACGTTGTACGTTCATATGCATGAGAGCAACTTTTATTACAACATGCAAGTCATATTGGACGTTGTTTGCACATTTTATTTGCAATCGGTTTACTGCCGTCTATAACCAATGCCTTATTTGGCAATAACAAACATATAAGGCCAATTCAACAAAAACTTGAATGAGAGTAAATAGAAAAAGAAACAAATTGAATAGAAATTATATAAAAGTTTAGTGCTCCTGAAACTCAAATGAAAGTACAAATTCCATCTGTTTCAATACAAAATGAGGCTACCAGGGTCAGGTATCAAAGAGGCCCAAATTTCAACCATAGTACAGACAGTTGCTACATTTTTCCACTTAATCTAATAAACCATTATGCAATCTATTGTTTACACAAACATAGTAACAACATAGCTGACTCATACATGTAGCGTGAGCCAGACTATGTCCACACAAGCACTTTAATCAACCTTCACCTCAGCTAGTTATATGAGCAGAGACCAAGCAATCATGATGTACAGTTATACTGATGTTTCATGCACAAGTAACCAGCATGAACTGGGTATGTCTAGCGCATGCAGACTGATTTGAATTGAAATGCACAATAAGCATAATTCATCAAGACTATTAAATTCAGAAGGTACGGTACAGACCCATCAAACAGTCACATAAGTCCAAAGGTCACCATCTAACAGATAATGAACTGATCATATCTGAAATTGCCAGATGACTTACACGTGCTAGCTGAAAGGTATGGGTTCAAGATTTTTAGGTCAATGGCAGCCAACATCGACACAGATCCACATACCACTGTGGGTTATCAAAACCCTCATGCTCTTTTACCTATTGTGTATATGGCATAATTACAAAGATCTTTTATCCTCCCTAATCTTCACTTTATCATTATTTTAATTACAAAGATAAATATTAATAAATTTAATTTCATCTAGGATGTACAATATTGAATCCTCAAAGAGAAAAAAAAAAAAATCACAATTATGAAAATTTCTATTTTTTCAGAAGAATAAATACCACTTTACCTAGATGCATCTGATTATTAGACTACAGCTCGGGCAAAAATTATTAGACCTAGCACATTTTCTGTTCTGGTACAAGAGTGCCATTTGCATTGGTAATGTCTAATGAAAGGTCTATATATTCACATATATAAAATTTATGTCAATGATATACTTGCTGAAGAATTTATATACATGAAGAGTTAGTCTGTGTTTAATGTTTTCTTACCACACAGAGCGAGAAACACATGCACACACTGACATGGCACAGATTATTATTATTTTTAATCTGTCCTTAGTTTAATCTGTTAACAGAATTTCATCAATCTCAATGTTCTGCTATTCTGAAACATCTCAACTTTCGGTGGACCTCCCCTTTAAATGAAGATCACTCTGACCTCGCACAGGGGACAGCTAATTTCCGACAACATGTAGCTGTACTGTCAGTATCAAAAGTATCAAATTAGAAAACCCTAGTAGTACTATATTTTGAGGTTAATTTATACGTGATTACATACGAGTAGCATCCAGGGGGCAAGTGGGCCTGCCCCTCAAACCCAATATGTTAACAAAATGGGACGATGTGTCATCCTCTGTTTGAATTTTTAATCAACTTGCTCTTCCGGCAGAATAAATTTAGACCAAAAATTGATAGATTTTAGCTCAAATCCTGGTAATTATACACCTCTCTCTCTTGCTCATTCTTCTTCTTCACTGACTTCAGTTTACATCTGCCTCCTTCAGGTTTGGATCGGAGATCGTCAGGTCTTACCCGCATGTGACGTGTTAAGTTAGGGTGTAGTAAATCTGGATATTTTTATTAATAAGGAAGCTGGCATGATCAAGATAACGAAAGCGGCTAGTTTATATATTTTGGAAATCTAACTTAAATGACGTTAGACTATCCATCCTCCATTTGTCTCGACTCTTTCTTCTTTGAGAATTGCTTCCTTCAACCTTGAAGATTATTGCAGAAACCTGAAATTGTGTTTCATTCTTGTTTATGCACTATAATGCAGCAAACAAAGTCACAGCCACAGCCAGACTGAATTCTGACTCTGACTTCGGTCAACAGAACTTCAGAAGCAGACTAATTTTTTTTAAATCCATCCCTGCAAAAAAAAATTGTTATAAATCAACTTTACAATAGACATGGTAGATCTAGATTCTAGATATAGAATGGCTCAAAACAATCTTGACATTCAAAATTAGAAATACAATGCATGTTAGATGTGCTTAAAAATTACACAATTTCGTCCTCAATCAAACAACATCATCACCATCTTCACCACGTTCCAATCACCCGGCCCAGCTCAGCTCACATGCATTCGGAGAGAACGTGACACTGACAGCAGACAGGTGCATGCTACCCTGCTAGGTCAGGCGTGGTAAGCGACTAATATCCGCTCCCGAACAATCACTGAGCTTCTGACTCTGACGAGACACACGCATGAAAAATCGGCCAAAAGCAAGAGCAACAACACTCACTTCTTTTTAAAATAGTTGCAAATCTTACCTCGAAGTTCAAGTCGGCAATGCGTCTAAAAAAAATCAGGAATAATGTCTAATGAGGGGATAAATGTAAGATTCCGGATTATCACGCGAGTGCCAACCGTGGGAATTGCCCGTCTCATGAAACTCTCGTGCAATATGTGCGCGCGCATGGCGCGAGAGGCTGGGACGGGGCCCGGGGCCGGGGGAGGGGGGGGGGGGGGGGGCCGGGGGGGGGGGGGGAGGGCTTCGGAGGCGGAGGCGGAGGGCCAGGGCCGGGGGAGGGGAGGGGAGGAGGGGGGAGAGGAGGGATGTATCTCTCCTCCGTAGTACTTCAGATCCAGAACTGAAATTAAATTGATTGAGATAAATAGAAGAATATCATCAAATTAAACGCTCAAAATTTCATCAAAATTTAAATAACTTATATTTCATTCTGTTTAGGCAAGAATCTTAAAAATTGAAGGAGGCAGATGTAAACTGAAGAAGAAGAAGAAGAAGAAGGCCTATGACACAGTCCTGAATTGCATTCCCCCCCCCCACCCCCAAACAGGGGCTGTGGAACGTTTTTGAAAGTGGAGGGGCCTGAGCCGCAAATGGGGGGGGGGGGCTGAACAGGCTAAAAATCACAAGTGTATGATCATTTTTTAATTAACGTTTGCTGACAAAAGTGGGGGCTGAAGCCCCCCCCCCCACCCCAGGTAGTATTATATACGGTTGGAAATTATTGAATGAATATTCCGAATGAACAAGCTTCCATCTGTACTATATTTATGTTGCTATATACGATTTTAAATAGGCCTATTCAAGTTTTCTGCTCCAAGAAAAGAGCTAAAATATGACTCTATACTTGCTTTGACCTTCAATAACAGGGACAGGGATAATACCCCTATACACAATGTAGGCCTAGGCCTATGCCGAAAAGCGAAGTAAATATTCATGTAAATGAGACTTCAAATAAAAATAAAAGAGTGGAGATGTGACATTATCAGCTTGCTCATTGCATAATTTTATACATGAGACCATGGACAGAACTGTTTGATTAAAGAGGGAAATCTTAAAATGATAAACTCATAACTTCGTATGCTTTTTTTATGCAATTTTGATGAAGCTTTCAGTGCAGTGCCCATTTGACTCTACTTCTCGAAACATCTCAATCTCAGCCTGGAGTCCTCCTTTAATTAGGAAAGAGTAGGCCTATATCAAACTTTACGGATGGTCCGAACAATCCGATGTTTATGGTCACTCACAAATATTTGTAGAATATTTGATAAAAAATGAATGGCCGGGTGATTATTCAGACAAGCTTTTTTATTTAATCCACAGGCCCGATTTTCTTTTAGCATGTAGATAATTATTATACATAGTTGAGACTTACATTGATTGTCAAATGATTTCCTACTTCAATTTGATTCACCAATAAAGTTGATAAATGATAGACTAAATTAAGTGCTTAGCTCTTTAATAGTTAAAATAATAAAAGACTAAAAAGAGTCACATTATTATTTATTTTTTTTCGCTTGAAAAAAAAAAAAGCCAATCTGGTTCCCTCTGTTGACCATAAACGGCCAGTTATAAGTTAATTCGGCAAAATGGCGAGTGAAGACGATGACATTCCTGGTAAGTTTGTCGTGTAAACAGTCGAAATTCTGCCTAGTAACGGATATTAACGTTGATAGTTATGATCTTTTATGTCAATTTATCGATTAATATATGTCTTAAGACTATGTCAATATCCGTTTTGTTGTAAAGATAAGTCTGTGGATGTCTGGAAATGCCTTTTAATTCGCATTTTCTTATTTGCGTGAATGAAGCCGTGAGCGGTGAATTGCCGCATCGCTTGCCCTCTGCACCCGGGTTGTGTCGGCGCGACCGACAAGGCAGGCTCCGCGGCTTAGTATGAAAGTCAGAGTAAACTATAACACACTTTGTAATGTTTGTTGTCTTGGCCATATAAATAATACAATTGAATATTTGAATATGCTAGGATCTATCCTATATTTTCTTCATGTTCATTTAGTTTCTCTCACAATGTCCCCTTGTGAAGAAGGAAGGATGAACTAAAAAAAAAAGAGTTTCACATTCACAATCACAGAATTTCAGAAACATCCATCAAATGGAATTGAACTTTGAAGACTCTTGAGGCTTGCACATTCTAAATTTGAGGAAATATAAATGATGAGACGGCAGATCCATCATCAGTTATGACAAAGGATTTTAGGCATAATCGTGGTTAAGGAGACCAGTTGAGTTAAATAGAAGATTCTAGAACTTGTGGGAAAATGAATATGATTGTATTTTCACTCACCAGGCTGCGTTAGTTGATTCAATGTCCTTTTCATCCGAGGGGCAGCGATCGAGAGGGATATTATATAATCCTCGAAGTAGAGTAGTTAGTTCATGGTATTGCACAAGTCCCGATGATATAAATAAATGAACGAAGATGACATGAAAATATATACACAAGTATAGATGCGAAGCGAGCGGTAATATAATGTCAGCGAATATATCGAGAATGGAATATATAGCAGATGGAATATATTACAAATTGATGATGAAGAACGGAAGATGGCGATATAAGAGTTCCGCTGGTGAAAAGCGATAATAAATGCGATTGATGTGAAGTTGGAATATGTTCACGAAAGTAACGGAGATAAATCAAAGTTCGCGAGAACTAAACACAACGATTTATTCCAGTTATTGGTATTCCAAAGAAATGATAAAGTTATTCGGAGTCGCGACAACTTGTAGAAGTTTCCACGTTGGAATCGAAACAAGAAGTGTTGGAGGCGAGAAAAAGATGAAATTGGGTGAGAAAGTCTCTTTTCGGAGCACACGGAATAATTTATTGTCATTGGTGAATTTCCATGTCAATAACTCATTTCCATGCGAACGGAGGAGTGGCGATCGTGTCAATGACTTTCAAATGTTGATATTCAATATTTTCATAATAATGCGATATATTCACAGAAGTTAAAACAAATAACAAACGCGACCGGAAAATGTTACACAAAGAACTCCAGTGCAAAGTGTCAATTGTGGCTAAAAGTACGATGATTTATTTACAAACTGGCGTCTAGATGATGTGGAGTTCCTACAAACTTATTTTTCCTCGGGCTCCAGCTCTGGACATTTTTTTCTTTGGCGCATGGCAACACGTTCGTTGCTTTTAATGTTGTTGCCCTAACTCCACAAGATATCACACATTAATTATTATGGTCATTGATGTGGCTGTCATATCGACTGCGCAAAATAAAACAAATCATCATTCTTTATCAGAGTTTGTTTTATTTCATGAACATTTTTTTTTTTCAATAAAGATTATCTGCAGAAACGAGGCAAAGGCATTTCCCCAAAACAAGGATAGTTCCAATCAGGCAATAAAACCATGTGGGATTAAAACAAGATTTAATATAAAGATTTAGAAAGTGAAATTAATTTTCCATTTGGCTTTTTAACATTTTTCCCCCTTGCCATAACTGGGGTGTTTACATGTTTTTAATTTAATTTTTCTCTTCTAGGACAAAATATGATTATATTTTAAACCCATTTCATGACAAGTTCCTGAGGAGTTTTTTGCCAGATGGAAAATATTGGGGGTATTTTTATTCTTCTCTTTTTTGTTTTTTTATTTTTTTTATTTTACAGAAATCATTACCTTGATTTCTCCTCCTTTTTCCGTTTACAGAGAGTGGAGGCGTCTTCACTTTTGGGAAGAGTAGGTTTGCTGACAACACAGCCAACAAGTTCTGGATACGCAATGACAAAGCAATTCAAGTCAGCTGTGGAGATGACCATTCTGCTTTAGTAACAGGTAATTACTAATATTAAAAGCTGTTCCATACAGCACTTTTGTTTGTGTTTCAACTTTTTTCATTAATTGTAAAAACTTTCTTAGAGTGTTTACCAGAACTCTCTTAGAGCTGACTAGAGTTTGATTATTCTGAGCTCCTGTATATTTAAAAAACTATTCACTTTAAATAAAATGGACTTTCTACAATGATGACATCATATGTTATTCATGCTGAATATTGTTTCGCTCTGTAAATTGTCTGACTATTTATTACAAATTACATTTATTATTCATTTGTTACAGAAAATGGAAGACTGTACGTGTTTGGAGCGAATGACTGGGGGCAACTTGGACTAGGCCACACCAAGTCAGTAAACAAGCCAAGCAGTGTCAAAGGTTAGTTCGAGATCCTTCTGTTCAGATAGAAATTTATTGACAAACTGTGAAATGACTGTAGGATTAATATGTACTAACTTTCTATGAATATAACAGCAAATTTGTATTACAATCATAATTTAAAAAATTGTTTAATTTACCCAGGTTAGCCACTTCACTTCTAAGCAACTGTTCTCCCAGCAGGCCCTGCTTAGATGTTACAGTTATTTTTACCCCAAGCGCCTTCCAAGAAGGCAGCTGAATTAATAGGAACCAGTTTTTGCAAGTCTTCAAAATGACTTGGCTGGGAATCGGACCCCGACTTTCCATATATGAGGCAAGGTGACCTTCCTACAGGCACTCACGCAAGCAACTTTAGCGGGCCCCGCGAGGCAAGAACAGCAAGGCAAGAACATTAGAAATCCGAAGAGCTCGATTTTAAATTTATAATTATTGTGAAAAATACATTTTTTTTACGTACTGTTTTCTCAATGGATGATTTCTTGGATATCCAAGGTCTTCACTAAACTTTCGTTTCGCCTGTTTTTACTCCTCAAACTTCTGTTTTGAATCACTTTTGATGAGTGTTTGTATAAATTTGCAGAGACGACACACACGTTTCGGTAACAAATCCAAACTATTTTCAAATGAACGTAGATGGCGAAAACACAATCTGGGCAGATATCTGCCTTGCGCTCGTTCAAAATATAAGTTACATGTAAGGTCAAAGTACTACTTCCGAGAGTAGTTTTTCATTGCTGAAATCGCCACGAAACTTTATATGATTTTCATGCGGCGATATCTCAATCGGGAATTAGTTTTTGTTCAAAGCTGAGATATTTATTTCAAGCCCTATATTATTGAATTTCGTTATTAAA
>CALNVZ010000218.1:14386838-14415799 GCA_940671915.1 Paracentrotus lividus
GTCACACGACACCGGCCTGGTCACAACCACCCGCCACATCGGCCTCTGGCTCGGACCGCCCGCCTCGGGCGCCCCGACCGTACGGCCCCCTGGATACGGGATCGTTGATTGACTCCGAAGCTACTTCGGAGTTCTCTCTCTCCCAGCCCAGTCTCCCCCGGGAGTCCTCGCCGTCTCGCCCTCCCCTTGTGGAGCCCGAGTCGGATTGGTCGGAGGAAGACTCGGGCAGCTACCAGTCGAAGTCTTGCACAGACTCTGATGACTCGGAGGCCGACCAGCAGGCGGACTACTCCACCTCTGATCTTGCGGCGTTAGCAGTACGCCTTTTGGACAAGGAGGAGCCTGAGCTTGTTTCTAGGCCTCCGGCTCCGTCGTCCTTGATGTCTGGCTTGCTTCTTTCGAAGCAACCCAAACCTGGCATTAGCCTGCCCCCTCAGTTTGGGGAGGCTGTACGCTCAGAAGTGGCCCATCGTCTCAAGTCGAAGAACAACTCTGTTCACAAGCTGGGCCGGGATTTCTCCTTCGAGAATTCTTCGATGGAAGGTCTATTCCTTCCCAAGAAGATTTCGTCGGAAGCCCGTCGCTTTGGTGACAAGATTCAGGCCCCCTTGGTCGGCAAGAATCTAGTCGAAGACCGCCACCTCCAGGAGGTGGAGGGCGGTATCAGAGCTGGTATGAGGCTGTCAGCCTTCTTGTCAGCTCTCTCTCCGGGCCCGAGCCAAGCCTCTCAAGATCTCGTCAAAAGATCTCTCAGACCTTGACAGGATCCTTGTTCCTCTTTCGGGGCTGGGTTTTCCACCCAGCTAGCGGCTGCCTCGCTGTTGGTAACGGAGACCGCAGAAAAGGCTCTAGCTCGTCTGAGACTCGAGGATCATTTGACCTCAGGACATGGGCTGAGTCCATGGATCCTTCCTCGCCGTTCCCTTCGGAGGCCAGTTCAACTCCAGATGTAAGGAGGAATTGGACGAGCTAAAGCAGGCGGGTGAGCTGGTGGAACAGGCTGGCAGGAAACACAAGCCTAAGTCCACCAGCGTAAAACCAAGAGCTCCTGTCCTGCTGCACCTGAGTCAGCTATCAGACGGAGACCTCGAGAGGAGGATCAGAACAGGAGCCGCGTTCAGCGGAGTCACCGAAGCCTAAGAAATCCTCCTCCCATGGCTCTAAGTCCGCTGCCTCTCTCCCCTCCTCCAAGGCGAAAGCCAAAGGGGGTCGGGGGTGACGGTGCGGCCCGACCGGTTTCTGGTGAGAGTTGGGGGCGTCTCCAGGTGCATCTTCCCGCTTGGGAGAGATCACCGACGACGCATTCGTGTTGTCGATCGTCCGGGAGGGTTCCGTGTTCCTCTCACGGGTCCCCTCCCAGGCGGCGCCATCAGGAGACGCACCCCCAGACTCTCCCCCCTTTATCAGCAGCATATCTCGGAGGAGATTTCTTCGCTGCTGACAAAGGGGGCAATATAGGAGGTGAGGGACCACCGTGGGTTGTCCCTCTCTCCGATATTCATTATCCCGAAACGGTCGGGCAAATACGCATGATCCTGAACATGAAAAGGATCAATACACTCTTCCCAAGGAGCACTTTCATTACGAGCACCTCGGCAGGATTCTTCCTGCTCTCGGCTCGGAGGATTGGGCGATATCTCTAGACTTGAGAGATGCGTATTTCCACGTGCCCATCCACCCCAGGTCGAGGGACCTTTTGGGGTTCTCAGTGCTGGGCAGAACTTTCCGTTATCGGGTACTGCCTTTCGGCCTGAGATTGGCCCCACGAGTCTTTACTCGAGTCGTGGGCGCCTTGTAGCATTCCTCAGGGAGCAGGGCCTCAGACTTTTCGTCTACCTGGACGACTGGCTTTTAGTAGCCAATTCCAGGGAGCTGCTCTTACGGCACCGGAGATCCTCCTACGGTGGACCTAGCGTTGGGGTTTGCTGTGAACTGGGACAAGTCAGAGCTCTCACCGACTCGCACACAAGTTTATCTGGGAGCCGAGTGGATTTTGCTCGGGAGCGAGCCCGGCCGAGCGCCGCTCGTATACGAGACATTATGTTCTGTGCTCGACGCCTCAGCTCCCTCCAGGGCGAGAGCCAAGCTGTGGCTTCGATTCATGGGATTGCTATCCAGCCTCACCGGCCTGGTACCGGACTGTCGGCTGCTTATGCGCCCCTTTCAGTGGCACCTCAAACGTTTTTTCAGCAGGGAGTTTCGTCTCCGAGGACCTGGGTCCCCTCCCCGCGAGATGACCCGGCTGCTAGCTCCGTGAAGAGCCTTGTGTTCTTTCCAGGGGCATGCCCTTTCGTGTGACTCTACCATCCGTGTCAATTTCCACGGACGCGTCACTCCAGGCTGGGGCGGCCTATGCGAGGTCAGTGGACGGCGGGGACTGGTCTCAACTGACCCTCCCCCACATCAATGTGTTAGAGATGTTAGCGGTTCAGTCATCCATGGAATTTTTCAGGATCGACTGTTAGGCCTCGTTCTCATTCTGAGGGACAATGTGAGCGTGGCGGCTTACATCAATCGTCAAGGAGGCACACACTCCGACATTGAACGCTTGACGCGTCAGCTATGGAGATGGTGCAGGGAGAGAGGTATCCTCCCGTCTGCCTCATACCTACCGGTCGGGAGAATTGTTATAGCGGACTTTCTGTCCCGCGGCAAATCTCTTCCCTCGGAATGGTCTCTCCATCAGACCCTCTTCGATCGGTTGATGAGAGTTGGGGCCCGTTCGACATCGATTTATTTGCGAACGAGTTCAATCATCCTCTTCCGGTCTACTGTTCGAGGGCTCGGGACCGAGAGGCGTACGCTCAAGACGCGTTCTCGTTCAGCTGGAGAGGGATGAGAATTTATGCATTTCCCCCCTTCCGCTGATCCCCCAAGTACTAGCCAAGCTAGTGGAGGACGGGGCTTGGATGATTCTAATAGCTCCACACTGGCCGGGCAGACCATGGTTTCCTCGCCTTCGCGAGCTTGTGGTCGTCGTCCGTGCCCCTCCCTCGTTGGCGGGACGTTGTGAGTCATCCGATCTCGGCGCTCTTCCAGAGCACCCGACTCGGCTTCGCTTGATATGCATGGCCATTGTCAGGTCTCAGGCAATCTCGTCTGGCTTCTCGGAAAGGGCCTCGGCCCTCATGGCCGGAGCCGGAGGGAGTCGACGCTAACGGTATATAACTCCCGTCTAGCTGCCTATTCCGAATGGTGCGAGGGAGAAGGGTTACTCCCCAAGGAGGCCTTGCCAGTCTTAGCGGATTTTTAATCCACCTTTTGACAAGGCCGTTCTCTCTCGTGACTTTACGTGGCTATCTCTGCCATGGCGGCTATTCACGAGTGGTGTTCATTGTTATGGCAAATGTTTCCAACTCCTGAGTTGGGCCGCATGCTTCAGGTTCTTCTGTTCTTACGAAGACTCAGTCCATCTCCCTAGCTCTTCTTGGAGTTTGCCTAAGGTTTGGAGGCGTTAGCTAACCCTCCTTTCGAGCCGCTGTCGGAAGCTTCTTTTCACCACTTGACAGTTAAGACTGTCTTCCTAGTGGCGGTGGCCTCAGGCCACAGACGAAGTTCGCTTCATGCCCTGAGTATAGCTGAGGCCACATCAGGTTCGAACCTCGGGGAGTGCGTCTTCGCCCTGAACCTCGTTTAATTGCTAAGAACCAGACTGCTCTTCGGGACCGGTGGAGATCTTTCTCAACAAGCTCTCCTCCTTCTCTTCGGTCCGAGGAAAGGTATGGTGTCCGGTTAGGGCCTTAAATGGTACCTTTCCAGATCCGAATCGCGTCGTAAGAGTGATAAACTCTTCATCATTACTCGTGATCCCTTTTCTGCTGCTTCCCCCGACTCCATCTCCAGATGGATCGTGGAGGGAATTAAAGCGCGGGTCCTGACGCCTTGATGTCAGGAAGGGCCCCCAGAGCTCACGATACCAGAGGTATCAGTGCTTTTTGGGCGCTCTTGCAGGCGTTCCCACTGAGGATGTTTTGAAGGCAGCGTACTGGCGCTCTAGTAATTCCTTCATTCATTTTACCTACGTGAGTTTGCTTGGGCGAGGAGCGTTTTGGTGTCTCGGTGTTGTCGGCGGCCACCGCGAGACTACCAAAGGCCTCTTACCCTCCCCTGCCTCTCTTTTTGTCCACCCTTGGGTGTCGGTGCTGGTCTGTTGGACTAAGCAAGGTAAGAGAGGGTATGTGATTATTGAAGTAAATAGTAAAATTAGCACTAATTTTATTATTTACGAGATAATCACATGACCCTCTCTACGCCCTCCCTCCGGCCCCCAACCTTGTCTCTTGACGAGTGTCCGATTTGGTTGGTTCAGAATGAAGTTAATTGCCTTGGCGGCTATCGCCACGTCATGTTCAGGCAGGCTTGAGGCAGGGTATTATGGAGGGCAGTGAGTAGGAAAAATGTTTGGTAGTCAATTGGGTTCGGTCTTAGCATTGTTCTCGGGGAACAAAAGCAAGTAAGAGAGGGTCATGTGATTATCTCGTAAATAATAAAATTAGTGCTATTTTACTAATAAGTGCCATGGAATAGATTTGTTAATATATCATGTTCTCATATTGTTCCACTCATACGCTTTAGTCATATTGAAATATTTGCGACACCGAATTCAAATGAACAGAAAAAATATAGTACATATATATGTAGTATGTAACAACTGAAACAAGATAAATCTGATCATAAGACTTCACAGAGACTGGATTTATGACTGAGTGAGATGTATAAATGTCCTCTTGATTTCTTATCCTGTCATGAACAAACTAGGATGATTTTTTTCCGGTCAGAAAAAAATCCAGGGAATTTGAGAAAAATGCATGAAATAAGGAAAAAGTCAGAGAGTTGATAAGTTGATAAGTCTGTTTCACGATCACCACATTTGACTCATCAAAATAGTTTAAAATAGGTCTAAATAGTTATCCTGGAATTTTGAAAATTCATCAGCAAAAAATCAGGGAAAGTTGTTCTCCCAATATAGTGTGAAGCCTGATGAAATAAGATACATGATGCAATATTTGTAAATACATTTTTATGCCTCCGCCACCGAAGGTGGTGCCGGAGGCATTATGTTTTCGGGTTGTCCGTCCGTCCGTCCGTACGTCCGTCCGTCCGTCCGTCCGTCCCGTTTTCGTTCTCGCGATAACTTAAGAACCGTTTGACGGATCACTTTCAATCTTGGATCATGTATGCATATGGTAGGGACAATGATCTGATTAGACTTTGGGGTCATTAGGTCAAAGGTCAAAGGTCACAGAGGTCATTGTATGCATGAAAATGGCTCGTTCTCGCCATAACTTAAAAACCGTTTGACGGGTCAACTTCAAACTTGGGTAATGTGTGCCTATGGGAGGGGCAATGAACTGATTAGATTTTAGGGTCATGAGGTCAAAGGTCAAAGGTCACAGATGTCATTGTATACATGAAAATGGTTCGTTCTCGCAATAACTTAAGAACTGTGTGACGGGTCAACTTCAAACTTGAGTAATGTGTGCATATGGGAGGGGCAATGAACTGATTAGATTTTGGGGTCAAAGGTCAAAGGTCACAGAGGTCATTGTGTACATGAAAATGGCTTGTTCTCACAATAAACTTAAAAACCGTTTGACGGATCAATTTCAAACTTGGGTCATATGTGCATATGGGACGGACAATAAACTGATTAGAATTTAGAGTCATGAGGTCAAAGTTCAAAGGCCACAGAGGACATTGTGTACGTGAAAATGGCTTGTTCTTGCGATAACTTAAGAACAGTTTGATGGATGAACATCAAACTTGGGTCATGTGTGCATATGGTAGGGACAATGAATTTATTATATTTTGAGGTCATGAAGTCAAAGGTCAAGGGTCACAGACGTCATTGTATACATGAAAATGGCACGTTCTTGCTGTAACTTCTGAACCGTTTTATGGATCAACTTCAACTTGGGTCATGTTGGAGGAAAGATGAACTGATTAGATTTTTAAGGTCAGGACATCAAAGGTCACTGGTTATTTATGTAAATGACTCGTTTGTGCAATTTCTGAAGGACCTTTGACAGATCAACTTAAACATGTTTATCCTTTTTATTACATCAGTAGCCATCCTTCCTGAGTTGGAAATAATTCTGATGATACAACTTTAATAGATTTGGGGTCAATATCTCAAAGATGTCATGGTATAAATGGATGTAAAATACTCAACATGCGCATGCCTTTTTTTTCCGATGTGGCAATACGGAGGCATGCCTTCCGACCGTGCGCGGTCGAAGATTCATCTAGTTACTTTTGTTGTTGTTTTACAGAGGACAAGAGACTTTACACATTTGGTGAAGGAGAAGGGGGCAAGCTGGGGCTAGGAGAGGCCCATATGACCGGGGTCGGTGAACCACAGCATGTAACCTTCTTCACTGAGCCGATAGATCAGGTATCCTGTGGCAATGCACATACAGCTGCAATAACAGGTAAGATGTTGTTTGAAAAGAAGGAAGTCAACATTAACTCATTGCCTGACACAGTCTACCTTAGTGACAATGGCTTTATTAACTTAATTGTAGTTAATTGAATCATCTGTCCTCCTTAATGCTGATGCAACAGGATTTTAAAAAATACACTAATTCTTTCATTGTTTGTAGAGTAATTAGTGGCAGATCCAGTGTCAGTTCTGATGAAAAATTTGAAAGATTTTATCAGCTATATTGTATGAGGATAATTGCCACCATTAACCCCAGAAACTATTTTACTAGCTTAGTATTGTAATTTTGTGATGACCAAATATTGATGATTCAGATGGCAACATGATTAAAGCGCTCCAAGGCAGAGATAGATATTGTGGGTTAGGATCCCTCCAAGGTCCAAGATCTTTTTCTGACTTAAGTTTTACTTGTATCAGATCGAGCATCCGATCCAACACAATGGGAGCTAGAGTAAATATGACTTCTATAGAAATCTTTGTATCATTCGTACAAATTTTGTTCAGAGCAAAACTAGAATTTCTCAGCTCTTTACATGATAGAACTGATTATTGAGATTCATTTTGTTATCATTTCAGAAAAGGGTCACATTTACACGTTCGGAAATGGCGCTAGCGGCCAGCTAGGTCACGGACCTGACCATCTGGAGACTAACATTCCAAAGAGAGTGGCCAGGCTGGAATGGACAAAGTGTAAATGGGTGTCATGTGGTGAGAGCCATACTGCAGTAGTTACAGGTAAGATTGATTCAAATGAAGGCAGTTGAACAGTGAATACTTGCGAATGTTGAGAGTAGGTCTCGCCCAAAAACATAAATTATCATGCTTTAAGCTGGGTTTTCATGGGGCTCGCAAACGATTTGCAAATGATGTGAATTTCAAATCCAGTAGTCGTTTTTATGCAGTGAAAGATTTTTAATGTGGCAGTAGCTGTTGCCTCATAAAAAAAAAGGACTGTTGGATTAAAAATTCTCAAATTGTTAGAGAGCCCCATGAAAATGCCCCTTAAGGCCAATCCACTTAGACTCAGATATCTCAATAATATCTGTTTATTTGATTTAATTTAGTATTGTGATTACCTTAATTGTAAAATGAAAAATAACTTTGGCATTTATGCTGTTGGTGTTTTATAAAATTCTTGAGATATAAAATAAACAGTAACAACAAAAATCGCTTGACAAAATTCTTTTTAAAATGAGGTTTTTATTACTTCTATTTTCAATTGATGTGAAAAGTAGACATAAATACATATCCTTCTCTTTATCATGTAGCTAAGGGATGCCTGTACACGTTTGGAGACGGTCGTCATGGCAAACTAGCTCAAGGTGAGGAGAGCTTCTCAAATGTCTTCATCCCGTCCAAGGTTCAGCGCTTCAATGGCTTCCTCGTTGAACAAGTGAGCTTCTTTTCTGATTCTTTTTGTTCTTTACAAAAGGAAAAATGTGAAAAATCTATTTTCCTCAGTTTGAATTTGAATTATGCTTGTATTTTTAGAAAAGTTAAAGAATCTTATTGCTTGAAATTCAAGAGCAAACTAAGATTTATAATCATGATATATTATGTATAATTGAAGTCGTTAAAGACTGATTTACTCTCTATAAAAGTCCATAGCTTTTGTGGCAGGATCACCAAATTCGTACCAGTGGAACAACTCTAAAATAACCGAATCAAGTACGAATATGAGTAATATTTGTCAAAAGTCATAGGTCAATGAACCTACTATGAAATGCATTGTACACACATTAACTTTTTATAGCTTGAGGTAGGAATGCCACTGTGTTCCTTGTTGTAAGACAAAAGTCTCCATGGAATCAGAAATTCAAATTGACCAATGTAGACAGGTGGTCTTATTTGTCACAACAACACAATCAGTGGCATTTTAATTCAAGTTATATGCAATTTTCAATGCTTCTTTTAACTTAACTCCAAATCTTCAAGTACTAAAATGCATAGGGGCTGAACATTTAGATGCGCTGTACAAATGCTATTTATTGTTCTTCTTAATCTTCCAAGTGAAAGACAATGACTGTGACCAATTTTAAGTGACCTTCATTTAGTGAGAGAGCCATTAAAGTGTGGCTACTGTATATCATTATTATTGGTATCATTTGGTGTAAATCTTTCTTTGATCCTACTCCAGGTATCATGCGGTGGTTGCCACACCCTAGTCCGAGCCAGAAGAAGAAACCCGCCCAACGACCCCGCCTCAGATTCAGAACCCGAGGAGGCAGAGCCCAAGTTTAAGGATCCTGTCCTAGGGGCCAATCTTGCCAAGCTGGCTAACAACATTGATCTGAATGGATCCCTAGGTGGAACAGCTAGGATACGAAGGAGACAGAGAGAGGTAAGGTCAAAATCTGTGCTACAAACCTGTTCTGTTCCACTTCTTTATCCACTATTATTAGGTCTTTATAAGAAAATCAGAGGAAAAAATTGGTGAATATGTGATTTGTAGGCATATTTGATTTGAAATTGGAGAATACTTGAGCAAAAGATAGGACAAAAAAGTTGTAGGTATTTTCAATCTTGAAACCTGTATGAATCTCAGATCGACAAATTTAAATATATACCAAGGGATGTCTCTTCTGTTTAGGATATACACAAATATCATCAAGTTCAACATGTAACTTGTCTCCTTTGCACCTTTTCCTATAAGACTACATGTATACTCAAATTTTAGTTGGTCCTCAAAAAAATAAAAGCAATTCTACTTACAGTGTAGTCTCAAATTTGGAAAAAGAAATGAAGCAAAAAAAAGATCAAATTTTACCCCTTTTGTGTGCTAAACAAATTGTAATGTTGACTCACTGTACACTTCCCTCCTCCACCTAAATCCAGGCATCTCCTTTACCGCCACTGAGTAGGACGTTACCACCATTAGCTGCATCAACCCCAAAGTCAACAGGTTTGTCGTCCAGGAACCTTCCACCCATGACCCTGAAACCACTCAATGACCACACCATACCAAAGATGAAACTACGCGATGGTGGTAAGTATATGGTTCACAATATTTGATTATAGTTGACCCTTGGACCATTCAATATCGATTTTTAAGCTGCATCGACCCCCAAGTTAACAGGTTTTTCCTGAACCTCCCACCTACGACCCTATAACCACTCAACGACCACACCATACCAAAAAAAGAAATTACGCGATGGTGGTAGTATCAATGCCAGTATGCAACACTTTTCGTAAACACCTCACCGATTATTTGATGAACAAATGAAAATATTATTAAGTTCACATGTCTATATTGTAAATAGTTTTTTTTTTTTTTTCTTATTCCATTCTTTTTTCTTTTTTCTTTTCTTTCTTTGTTCCTTTTTGTTACAATAATAAGAATTTGTTAATGTTATGGATATTCCGTAGATTTATGTTAATGTATATAAACCAATTTGTTGGCTCAGTGGATAGAGCGCCTGCCTCATAATCGGGAGGTCGTGGGTTCGAGCCCCGGCCGCGTCATACCAAAGACGTTAAAAATGGGAGTTGCTGCTTCTCTGTTTGGCGTTCAACAAGAAAGGGATAGAGCAACGGTCGATCTGGCGCTGCTCAGTGGCTGCCGGGCCCACGATTAATTGGGCAAAATAAATTTCCGTTTCACCTTTCAGGAGTTTGTTTCAGACAATAAAATTTGGAGCATTTATTTATATAATGTATAACTTCAAAACATGGTTATACTCTTTATAACAATATTTGCAGTAGCAGTCATGCTGGGGTACTACTCAGCAAGTATACTTTCTGTTAAGTTCTATTATTTTTCTTTTATACAATGATATATTTACTCTTGTCAAGTGTGTGCTAAGAACATGAGCCAGACTCCACTAGCACATATGCTAGTTTTTGGCTCCTTTTCATCATCTGTATTAATTTATGTACCATTAGTGTATTCATTTATATACCTTTCATCATGTTTCTCAATATTGTAATCACTGACAATGTTATTGATGATGAATAAATAAAATAAAATAAATAAATAAATAAATAAATAAAAATGTATTTACATAATCATCATAATAATATTTATATGAGGCGTAACATTCTCCCCATTTCAACCCAAAACAGGGGCTGAGTTATGATGACAGTGCCCATTATTGTTTTTCTTATTGTTCACCTTCAGACGATGAGGCTGATGGTCCGAGGGGCGGAGGAGATGAGCCTGACTCAGGGAAACCTAAGAAACAGAGTGATGATGATAGTGCCATGGAAGACGATGAGGAAAGCGAGGCGGAGGAGAGACAAGTGCCTAAAGACCAAGATCCATTTGCAACTGTAAGTCCTTGTTATCTGTCACTGTATCTCTGGATTCCATCTTTTATATTGTCTTTGTTCTTTCTGTTCCATCCCCCACACTCTAAGCCCTGTTACCATTTGACTCCCTTCATAAAGTACATTTTCTGTTCTGTCTTTTTGTTTTGTGTGTGTGTGTATGTTCTTTTCATGTGTTATTCTCTCTTATTTTGGGTTACCTATTGTGTTCTCCCTCCCCCTTTTATGTGTGTTAATCTATATAAACTGGTTTGTGTAATGTGGGTGTTCCTTAATCACATATCTTGTAACACTGTACTCGCTGATATTTATTTGTATAAATTTCTACTTTTGTTTGTGACAATTGAAAATCACCAGTTAGTATCCATTTACTGCATTCTATGTCTATTCATCAAACATTGATTAATATTTGTAATTGCATGATTTTTATTTTTATCATGTAACATTTTTTGCCTTTTCCTTTGGTGAAATGGTGCAAAAATCTGTCTTCCCAAGATAGAAAAATAGCATCTTATTTTCTGTGTGAAAGAGAAATCCTTCTGTTCCTAATTTTCATTTGATTTTTTCTACCATATTTGGGAGATTATTTATTTATTTATTTATTTTTAAGAAAATTTTTGAATTTGGTGTTTGTTTCTCTTGGTTATCTTGCAGCCTGCGGAATTTAAGACTAATTATACATCAAAACCTACCAAAAGTAATACTGCCAAAAATACTTGTTGTGTTAAAAAGAATTAAAAGAGTTAAATGGGACTAAACAACACCCACAACATTTCATCCAGCCTTCCATTGGTTAATTTTAAGTAGTACATTTATGAAGAAAGTAAAGATCTGCAAACAAGATGTACAGAACTCGGTGGGTTTACTCGTCGACAAAGTCATGACGTCACAAGCAGGTCAACGGCTCGGAACCATAGTAACGGGTTCACGCTACGATCAGCACAGCACCTGCTCATCGACACCCACAATTTGTAATCGGCATTTTCCTTCTTTGGAAATCAAAAATAACTGCAATGATGACTCTCACTAGTATGATTACAGTCTGCTGCAAAGCAATTCACCATATTTATATCCTATTTACGCAAAATTTTGAAGAAATCTCCGTCTAAAAAATCGGTGTTTCGTGTCATATGTTTACTGCATGTATCAATTGGTTGCTAATGACAGTGCGTGAACCATCGTCAGGGAAAGCTACTTGACCCATGCAGGAAGTGACGCGCTACTTTGTCGGCGAACAGTTATTCTTTTATTGTTATTGAATCTGCAATATGTTTTTGTGGAGGTAATGTGCATGTAAGAAACTACTATTTTGCATATATGCTGGATAATACCGTCTGTGGAATCCCATACATTTCAGAGAAATAGAACCCTTTTAACCGTGCACAATTTACCATATTCCAATCACCGCTTCCATAACATACCTGAAACTCATCTCTCATGCTTTGCCTTTTTCCAGACACATTTTTCCAAGAGTGGGACTAAAGAAGGAATGAAACCCGTAATCATGGCTCGTTCTAAGAAGCTCCCCCCAAAAGAGGTACTAAACTTTGACTCTCAGAGACAATTAGTGTGTTTATTGCTTTATTCAGTTTTTATTTCACCATTGTTTGTATCATAATTACATTAAAAATAATTTCTTCTTGTACAGCATTCATATTTACCCTGGAATATGCTCAAATACCAACCCTATATTTTCTACAAGACATATACCCGGAACATATACGTGCACATGTACATGTCTGACTTTTGAAGATATATGGATTAAACTATACATATAGCTACTTGTACATGTAATCCTGTAAATTGAATAAGCTTAAAAAGTTCATCCTTAGCTTTTAAAATGCATTTTCTAAAAAGGCAAATGGTAAAAGTAATGTAACAAATGTAAACATCAATAAGTTTCATAAAGCAAAAAAATAAAACACTCACAAAAAAATAAATAAAATAGTTGTTCAGATTATCTATTCACATGTAGATGTTTTATTTTGTATACAGCATGATTAAACTTTCCTCTGACTCTGTTTTCCTAATTTCTAACATGCCAACTTCAAAATAATATTCCTTTTTAGTTTAGACTATTTTTTGTTCACAAATTTAGGTCTGTGATCTTCTATTAATGCTTTCTAACATGTCTTAGCTCTTTTCAACCTATATTTGATATTCATGCAGATGTTTTTTTCTCATTTTCATACTGCAAAGTTTTTGTTATGTTTTGCTTTCGGGATTTCATGATACCTATACAGACTAATTATGTACTCACAAAGTTATTGTTGCCAAACGCCTGTTTTAATAAGCTTATTTGACTAATGAGAACCAGCACCACAAAATTTGACCTGTTTGGGCCCCCATAAAAAGAAGCAAGATAAAGCGATGGAAAAGGAGTTGTCATAAAAGGGAGTTTCTTATTTTGTAAACAAGAATCTGCCTAAGTTTGAGAAGTTATTAATCCTTATTATCATGTCCTCTGGACAGGACTTCACTTGCTGCATTAGATCTCTAAGTTGCTTCCTTTCAAGCATTACATCGCAGTCTTAGTTGTTAGTAAATTATAGAAAAACACACAAAGAATTATTTTGTTTAATCTAAAGAAATCCATTTACACATGTAGCTTTACCCACACAATCAGAGATTGAATATATTTCATCCATCAATCAGAGTTCATTATCTAGTTTTGTTTCTCTGCAGGCTAACAAACCAAACTCAATAGAAGTTGCACCGCTTGACAGAAGGAAAAAGCCTGAAAAGAAAGAAGAAAGTGAAGAGGAAGAAGAGGAGGAGGCGGATGATGAAGATGAATCTGATGATGAGGATGAGGAGGAGGAGGAGGAGTCTGAGAGTGAGGAAGAAGAAGAACCACCAAAGAAAGGTTTGTTCCGTCACTCTTTCAGGACAGCAAGTATTTGAGGACCTAACCCAAATCTCAAAGCCTCCCTTGACATTTTCCGCAACCATCTTTTACTGTGCCGCCTTTTTTACTTTCAAGTGTCACAAATCTTTTAAAACCACTTTTTCATGAAAATCGGGCAGATGGCTTTGCACGTTTAAAAAAATATCTTTTAGACCCCAAAACGGCTGAAAAAATGACTCTCTCCATGATGACACCACACAAATTACTGATGCCGAAATAATGACCATGCCAAAAAAGCCCCCAAAACACCCTTTATCCCTAGTATTCATGAATTTCCTTTGAATGAATTTTGTACCTTTTCGTTGATTTCTATCCATAAATTGGAGAGTTGTGACTGTTGATGATGGCAACGCCCAAATCAAACACAAATAAAGATAATAAATAGACTGATTAAAGAATTAATAAAAAGAAACAAATATCTCCTTACAATCCTAAAACCACCCAAAACCCCATTATCCCTTTGTATTCACAAATTTTCTCTGAATGAAATATTTGTCTTGTTTTTATTTTTATTTTTATCCATGAACAGGAAAGATGACACTCTCAATGATGGCACCGCCCAAATCAAATATAATTAAACATACAGAACTGACAGATCAAAGAATAATAATAACACAAAACAAAAAGCATATAGCTCTGAACAATGTTTAAATCACCCCCATACCCCATTCATCCACTTGTATTCACAATTCTCTTCAAATGAATGAATTTTGTGCTTTTACAGGAAAGATGACACTCTCAATGATGTCATCACCCAAATCAAACTCAAGTAAAACACAACCAAAGAAGACTGCTGCAGAGAAAGACAACTCAGACGGAACAAAAGAGGGCAGCGGTCATCAGACCAAAACAAGTAAACCTCCAATACCAGTCAAGCAGGATGGTGGGAAGAAGACGAAAAAGGAAGAAGAGGATGAGGGGGATGAAGAGGAAGAGGAAGATGATTCGGGAGAAGAATCAGAAGAAGAGGAGAGTGCGACCAAAGTGAAAGGTAATTTGAAGATTACTGCTTTATTTCTATTCAATAACATTCAAATTTACTGGTATTAATAAGAAGTAATTTTCTAAAAAGATATTTTCATTCAAATTAGTTATTCTAAGAACTTAATTGGCATTTGACATTTTGCATTCAAATTACAGCAGTTCAACATAGAAATCAAATTAACAGTGCAACTCAATTGAAAGTTATTAATCAGGGCTTCAATTTAGATTCAAACTTATTGACAATAATATTCTTAAAAGTCAATCTACACTTGATGGAAACAATATAACTGTTCAACATAGAATTGTAATTAACATTTCAGCTAAAAGTTAACAATATACATGAAAGATCACTGCTTCAAAACAATTCAATTAAAATACAAATTGGTCAAGCTAAAACCTTAATGTATATTTTGCATTAAAATTATAACAGTTCAACATAGGAATTCAATTTGATATAAATCCTGATGAAGCAAGTTACTTGAAGGAAAGTCAAACGTGGACTCTGCTAATGGAACTGCAAATCAAGACAAACTGGCTAAAATACATTCTGAAAATTTTTATCATGCAGCATGTTATTTGTGTGAATCATAAAACTGTAGTTACATTTATTGAAATCACTAATATGCACATAGAGCCCACATAGTAAGCACATGTCAATGTCTTTCCTAATTCTTGCATCTTTCTGTGCTAACCTGTATTACTCTATTAAAACATTTTGATTTTCCTGTCAACATCATGTGGTGGTTTATTGTTTTGAACACTTGCTGTATAAGTGGTTTCTTTCGTGAATTTCGCGAATCGGGATGCGACTGCGAATTTAACATCGCGCGAAAATGTTTTGAACAGTACAGCGAATTTATCAACGCTAGAAAATGTTTTGAACTCCATGTGCTCGCAGAGCAGAGTTGTCTATGCAGCACACACAATGATACAGCGCGATGCGTGGAGGACTGGTATATAGGTCAAATAAATTCAGGTAGTACGTCTTTATTCCATTTTACTGTCTTTTTATTAATATAATATCCCTTTTTTTTAGATAGGAAAAGATGGAACATTTATAGTTCTAGTTACTTTTTATTCCAGATATTGCCGACCGCGAATTTAACATCGCGCGAAAATGTCAAGACCCGCGCCAACCGCGAAAATATCTGTACGTGAAAAAAAACACTTATACAGTAGTTTAATTTTGGTTTGATTAAGTGATTACCTATTTTCATTCTTAACAATCATCAAGATTATCTTTAAGATCTTTTATAGAAATTAACCAATTGCTGTCACTTCTCCTTCTTTGAACCACAGATACCACAAAAAAGGATGTTAAAGCCAAACCAGGTACTAGCAAGCAGAAGGACGATGAGGAGAGTGATGATGATGACAATGATGATGACAAAGACAAAAATGTGGAACAAACCAAGAAAACAGAAACTAAAACTGAACAGGAAGAGGAGCCTAAGGTAATAAATTTTATAAAATAGTTTAGCATTACCAGTAATTTTTTTCACATTTTTTACAGATTTTTTATTAATTTAGATCCAGTTATGTCTGACCTTATTATTTTTTTTTTTTTGATCCAAGGGCTCTTTTTCTCAAAGAAGAAAGATGCCTATCCTGAATAATGAAAATGAAAGGGGCATTTGGTGATGGGGGTTACATGTATATCAGGAGCTCTATGGGCAAATTTGACATTAATTATTTGATTTGGTAAAAAAAAAAAAAAAAAAATCAATAAATATGCAGAACTTTCTTATATACCAGAGAATTTAATGAACATAAAACTGCATTCCCTTATGATCCTTCTGCAACTAATCATACCCCCATTACAATATGCAATCCTGTAAGCTTTATTAATAATGCTATAGCACTTTGATGATCTGTGTTTGATAGTCTGAAGCATATCTAAATATGTTCAACTTTAAAATTTCTATACCATGGGCTTTACAAATGATGGTTCAAAACTACATTCCTCAACTACATCTACTGCATTTGAGACTTTGTTCTGACATTTATATTCTTATCAGCTTAATACTCAGGAGCACAAGAAAAAAAAAAATACAAAAGTTAGCTTACATGTAAATAATATGGTTGAATATTTTTGTGCCTTTTTTTGTTACATTTATTTTGCCACCTTTAAAAAAAACCAAACACTTCCGTTTTTCACGCCTGGACACACACCGACGAAATGCTCACTTTTGCTGAAAAAAATTTGTCATAATCACGTAAAATTTTCGTAAGTTTTATTCTATGTTGCTGGTAAAGATGTTCTGAGCAGCTTTCAGTGACAATAGTAGAAGTGGCGTGTAGACTGTAGATGGTCGGCTGTAGTGTGAGTGTATATATTGCATGGAAAGATGTTTAGAAGGAGGCTGTAGGAAAGAGTCCTATTTTGTCCTCTTTTTTTTTACTGCTATTTGTATGTATGTTCATTTCTTGTTCTGTTTCCTTCCTCTCTTCCTCCTCCTCCCCTCCCCTCCCTGCCCTGCTATTTCTCTCCTTCATTCGTCTTGTTCAGATATATACCACTTATCTGCAAAGTTGCCTGTAATATTGCTGCTATTGTTTAGCTTACTTGTGGCTTTGTATATGAACGGGTGTTGATGATGCAGGATTGGGGTTTCTCCTAGTTTATGGTTTTTGTGCAGTTTGTTTTGTTTTTTTTTGTTGGTGAGAGAACACCTCTTCAGATATAAATGCATCAATCTTATGGTGCCCTCACACTAGAGCGTGTTGAGGTAACGTGTGTCTAGCGTTCACGATTTTCACTCGAAATTTGACTATGTCCAAAATACGCTCAAGAACGCTCTATTTTCCCTGCCCAAAATGGAATTTTTAATGAGCTCTAAACGACTGAGAAGCGAATGAATAGCGTCAGTGTAACGATGACTGTGCGTGCTTAGCGTCCACCTAACGATTGCCTAGCGTTAGCAACGACTGAACAGCGATGCCCAACTTATGCCTAGCGTTTTTAGACGTGTTAAAGAACGTTAGGAAACGCCAAACATGTGCGTTTTGAGTAACGATTGCCCGACGTTCGTGGAATGTTAATTGCATTTTCACGTAAGTTCATGAGCGCGGACTGTCGTTCGAAAATCGCTAGGCAAACGTAGGAAAGCGTTTGCTTTTCATTGGTATACGCAAAGAAACGCAGAGGAACGCTGAGGTCAATTTTTGATTTTGAACATGTTCAAAATTTTCTGAAAGCGCTGGGCAGTCGCTAAGTCGTTTAGCGCTTTGGGTGAACGTTCCTTCATAGTTCGAAGTGCGTCCAACCAACGCAGAACTTTTGTTTATATGTTTTTTGACTCAATTTCCTCATGGCACCAAATGGGGGCGTATGTTTTTTACCTCAATATCCTTATGTCACCAAAGGGGGGCGCTTTGTGTTATCGAATAAAATGATTAAAGCTTATTCTGTTTTGTGCTCAGTAGTTTTCCCTCCCTGTTTAAGTGCTATATTTACATGTAAAGTAACTATTCGTAATAATGAAATATAAACATTTTCGACTTGAAATATACATGTAATTGTTTTCTGTGAATACCAAGGTATGAACATATCTAAACACTTTTAAATGTTAAAGGGGAAGTTCACCCTGGAATTTTATTGGTTTTAAAAAATGCAGAAAAATAAAAGAAAAATATGAATGAAAGTTTGAAGAAAATCGACCAAAAAATAGCGAAGTTGTGAATATTTAAAGTTTTGATTTTGTGACGTCACATGCGAGCAGTTCTCCTATGTATTATGTATAGTAAATTTCATTAAATATCATTTTTTCAGAAGAAAATTAATTATTTCACCTGTGCGGTCGATACATCATCAAACATACGTTAATATGTTAATATACATGCCTCTATCAAATTGACCCATTCCTTTATCAAGAACCATGAAAAAAGACAAATTTATGGAATTTACATACACAACACATGGGAGAGCTGCTCGCACGTGACGTCACAAAATCAAAACTTTAAATATTCATAACTTCGCTATTTTTTGGTCGATTTTCTTCAAACTTTCATTCATATTTTTCTGCATTTTTTAAAACCAATAAAATTCCAGGGTGAACTTCCCCTTTAACAAAAATTTGGTTTTTCTTATATCTTATATATCATTTTGGAGTGATTTATTACCTCAAAAATACGAAGTTCAAATGATCACCAGCAGAATTTACACTGTTTTTAATTAAGCTTGGATATTATTATTATTTTTTATTATTGTTATTTTTTCATTATGATTAATTATATTATCTATTACTATTGTTTATTTGTTTATTTTTATATTTAGCTCTAGCCACATCATTTTGCTCCAGCTTAAATTTCTTGAATTTGTTTGTCCCCTCTCAAACTCTCCGGGAACCTGGCAGTGGCGGATCTATACGGAGGCGCAGGAGACCCGCACACTTTCTATGATTAAAAAAAATGATCGACTCTATATGTTAAAATTTGGAAAAATTTCGCCTGCACCTTCTTTTCCTCAAAATTTTCGGATGCACCACGTCGTATTTCAAAATCCTGATCCACTACTGCTATGGTCATTTCTTAGGACGAAAAAAAAAAAAAAATTGCAAGAAATAATAACAATTGATTGTTAAAGGTTTTTTTTTCTCTCTCTGTTTTTTACCATAACGGTAGAAATATTTTATTATTTAATATTTTTTACCTGTCACGCTTTTAATTCAACCCCTCACTTTAGAACAAGAAACCATTTTTTTAAAACCTAGATTTAGACCAATAGCAACCCTACACCTCAAAAGCGTTTCATGGAGATAAGCACCAAGGGGGCTTTGGTAAGCCAAAAAATGTTGCCAGAATGGTTATTGTGGTGGATGAAGTACTTTTTTTGAATTATTCAATACCCGGCTCATGGTTTAGGAAAAATCCAATATACAACAATAAATAAATAAATAAATAAACATCAAAATTATTTATGTTGCTGGATCATGAAAATCCAACCTTTTTTGACCAACAGGTGTAGTAAAAATGTAATGTTTCCATCTCAAGAAAAACAATACCATCTTATAACACCCTAATATTGTATTGAGTGTAGATGTAGTGTAAAAGAGTATGGTAGGGGACATTTGGCCCGACCCCTTCGTCTTGATTAGGGTTGAGAAATTAAAAAAAAGCATATTTCATCTACACTGTCTGTCATAAAGGTGGAATAATTTTTTTTGCCGCTATAGCGACATGATTTTGCTCTCGACTTTTAATTTCTTGAAATATGTTTGTGCCCTGCATTTTACTTTTTGGGACCTGGCTATATCTTGCATATCATTGCTCCAACCCTCTCCCACCGGGACCCTTTCAAAAGTTGCTCTTTGTACACCCGCCGGAAACGCTGAGCCCATTTTGTCATTCAGAGCCTGTTTGGCCGCCTCCTCTATTGGTTTCGCGCAATAACCCTCCCACTCAGTCGTGAGACCCTCCGGATAGGCTGATCTGGAGGGTGGTACGACTGGTTTATACTTGTTCTTTAAAGTTCTATGAACTCTAATTGTCCGGGGGAGGCTGGTGTTTGTCAGGAGGTGAAGTAACAGAGCGACAACGGGATTCTGTGTGATAAGATTTTCAGAGAGTGATTAGTTACACATATTTATGCTGTAAAACAAAAGAAATGACAAACCACCTTATAGCCCTTGAAGAATCATATTTTTCCCCCTTAATATTTTCTGATTTGCACTTGTATGACAAGGCATCGTAAAGATAGTAAAACATTAATATGATAATATTTGAATTTTGATTTATGTTTGGATTGATAGATTTACCAATACAATTTGGAGAGAAATTAGAATATTCATGGTCGTAAAAATGATACAGGATATGTTTGAACCCAATCAAAATAAGATTTTGACCCCACCCCCTAGACAAAAGGCCTGAATCATAATCTAGATTTAATTTAACAGAATAATAACAAATCTCCAACCTCAGACGTGTTTCCTTGGGGTAGGACTGAGGGGGCCTGGTGGGTCGCAGCCAAGTGAACAAAAAAGGGCACCAAATAAGAAAACATGACGATAATGGCCCATGCTTCTGGAGGAGCTGATAAACCTTTGAAAAGAAAAAATCCACTGCGCGGGAAGGGGCGATGAGGAAGCGTCCGAGATATAGCCAAGGATCCCAGAAAGTGAAGGCGGTGACAAACACATTCAAGAATTAATAACGGAACGAGCAACATAATGTCGCTTGAGCCAGAAAAAAATATTCCACCTTTATGACGAACAGTGTAATTTGAAACAAGCCCGTCCATTTATTTGGTTCATCTTGATTTTAAAAGAGCGCAAGCTGATTTTTTTCACCCATCAATTTATTTGAAATAAATTAAGTGCTCAAAAAAAAAAAAACATAATTATGAGGGGGTATAACACCTCAGGATCATATAGGGAAAAACAGAACAAAAAGGAAAACAAACTGTTTATGCAGTTATCAGAATGCATTGACTGTTCAACACTTTTAACATGCCTATACAATGAATACTATCAATGAATAAACAATTTTGTGCTCATAAATTAGAGATAAACAAAGCTTCCCCACAACCTCCCACCCCCCCCCCTCCAAAAAAAAAAGGGAAAAAATGTATTGCACAATGTTATGTTTGCAAACGACCTTGCGTCTATTATGAAACTTTTTTGAGTTTCAGATCTCAATTTCTCAATAATGTTTTTAGTTTCTTTTTCCTATAGAGTTCCATGATGCTTATAGCTCATGCAGTCTTTCTCTCTCCGGTGGCATGTTTTCTTGCCGATGCAGGCATGAAGCGGTATTAGTATATTGAGAGCGTTCAATATATTTCATGGTTTTATCTCACAAGGTGTGTTTCAACCGGTGATCCGTAACTATAATATTTTTAAAGTTATGTGTTTTTATTGAAGGTTCGTTCTTCACTGGTTCTTGTTGCGGTTAATATCCGTGCTACTTTCTACTTTGGTATTATCTCGTCTGAATGCGTCTTTTTTTTTTTTCTATTTAAGGGTTAGTTGGGTGTCTGTTTTTGATTATGCTTGTTTTTTTCATTATCTTGTACTATGGGTTTTGTACCTATGTGATCATTTTTCGATTTTATTGTCTATATACTACTATTAAATATGTTATTTTGCCTGCCATTCGATGTTTCTCTTCCGTTTCGTTTATTCTTTCCTCATGGATGGGTCTATTGTATGTTCAAGTGCTTGGTTGGTTTTATTTACCTGTGCTTAGAATAACTTCATTGAATAATGCGTTTTTTCTTAACTTCTAAATTCGGGCCAGTTTTGGGTTAATCTTGCAATAGATTTTTAATCCTAGCTATTAGATAGTTTTAGGACTTGTCTTCTAAGCTTCTTGAACGAGACCAAGCAATTATTACTTTGTCGTGGTGATACATTCTTTAACATAGTTGGATGTAGTTAACGTTTAATCGTCTTCTAGATGTGTTACATTTTACTTATAGTCGTTTATAATTAGTATACAGAATTTATGTGGTTTTTTTTATGTTTCTACTTTATCATTCCTATTCAAATTGTTTAAAAAAACAGATTAAAGTTTCAAGGGTTTTGGGCGGTTCTTTTCTGGTATTCATGTTTAATATATTTATTTAACCCAAAACAAAGTTTGTTGGTCTTTTTTAATTGGTAGTACTTTAAAATTTTGAATTAATTACTTTATTTTATCTTTGGTAAAGTGGGGGGAAAGTTAAAAGGCCCTTTGTTAAATTATACCAATTCAAATGGCCAATGTTTTTTGGTAAAATTAAAGACTAAAGAAGTGAAAGCAAATTTCTATTTTTTAGAATACTCGCGATCATAATAAAGAAATTATCTTTGTTAAAATTATGAACTAATTCTTTATGGTGGATTTGTTTTTACTCATTATGGTTCTTTCTTCCGCCCAACAGGAACTACAGCTGTGAAGTTTTTTGGGGCCAAGATGGAAAGTTTTTGGTTCTGACATAAAGGTCAAGCAAATTTTGATTTGCCAAACCTGGTTAAAAATTTAGGGTGGTGTAAAAGTTTCCCATTTTCCCTTGGGGGGTTTGAAAGAAAACACAATTTATTGATGCCCCAAAAGAAAGGAAGGATTGAAAGGATTTTTAGACTAACTCAAATGTTTTGGGTTACAATTACTTTTTAATTTGAAATTAATTCAAACGGGTTTTTTTTTGGGTTTTTAAATTCTAATTTTGGTTTTCCATGGTTTTAAATGGTCCCCAGAAACCTTGTTTTTTGGTTGGATGTTTTCTCTTTAAAATTTTGTTAAAATGCCCTTTCAGTGGGTTTTTTTTTTGGGTAGTTTCCTTTTTGGGTTTTTTGTTAACTACTTGAGATTTGTTGAAATGGTTGCGTTTTTTATATGTTGCTTGAGTCTTTTTATTTTTTTTAAATGGTTTGGGTTGGTCTGACAGTGGTGGTGGTGAATGGTGATAAAAAAGTTGGGGTCATTGGTTTTTTTAGTCATGGAAATTTTAGTTACCAAATAAATTGGCCCCATTTTGGTGGTAGCCCCTAATTTATCGAAAATAATGGGCAGACAATTTATCTTTATATTTATGTGGGTAATTTTTTGTTATATTGGATAATGGCAAGTCTCCCTACTCCAATTAATTATAAATCGAGGGCTAAAAAAAATATTTTTTTTTCTCCTTTCTTTTTTAATATTTTTTTTTGGGTATAAATGAAAGCCCCCTGGAAATATAATACCACCCTATTTAAATAATGGAAGTGGAAAACAGTGTTTTCGGAATGGAACTTTTTTTTAGTTATATGCATGTTTTTATTGTCTTCTATACTGTATTTTGGGGGTTAGAAATTTTATAAAGCTGGAGGTGTGGTGGTGTCCAAAAATGGTGGTGGTGGAAATATATATGGGTCATAGTCAAGTGTGGGAAAATGTCTTCCGTTTAGGGGACGATTTAACCCTGGGGAAGGTATAAAATTTTAATTTCTTCTTGGTTCTCCCAGGGGGATTATTCTATTTTCTTTTCTTTGGGGTTAAAATGTAAAAAAGGAAGTGGGTTGAAGTTTGTTGTTTCGGGTGGGATTGTTGCGGTTGGGTATGGTGTTTTGTCCAGTTAGTAAATTTTATAGTTTGGGGTTTTGTTGTTTGGAAAAATTGAAGGTTTTTATTATGGAAAAAAGCGGTGGATGTTGTTATTTTGATAAAGTTTTGTTTATTACTTTATCTATTAAATTAATTAAATGTATTTTTGGGGAAAAACAAAGTCCTTATAGTTTGAAGAAGTATTTTTTTTATTTTCGATGGTTTTTGTTCCGAGAGGGTGGTTATGTGTGAATGCTTTTGGGGGTTGTATTAAAAGGTATTTTTTATTTAAGTTTATTAAAAAAAATTCAGAAAAAATGGGGTTGGGTCCCAAAAGTCTGATATTTTGGAGGTTGGCTTTTTTGCCCTAAGGTTAGGATTAAATGAATTTTGGAAAAAAAAATTTTGTTGTGGGTTTGGGAGGAAAAGTTTGGGGGGAGGATCTTCCCCGTTTGATTGTTTTTTTTATATCACCCTTTACTGGGGGTTTCCCCCCATAGAAAAGGTTGTTTTTTTAGTTGGATAAGCGTAAAGGAAAAATATTTGAATTATTTATCCTTGGGAGGTTTTTAAAAGAGAAAATAAAAAAAGGATTTAAGTTTTTTCAGGGAAAAGGGGGTTAACCAAAAAGGGTGGGTTTATATTAACAACCGCGTTTATTAACATTGTTTTTTTCGCCGCTATGGAACATTTTATTCCGCAAGCAAAGTAGTTTTAGGATAAATGATTTTATTCGTTGATCAAAGCGGTCGACCTTTCCATGCGCGTTGGGATATTGGCGGTGGTTTATTGATTAATGAATAATAACTGTTCATTCTCCTCTTTTATGAAGTTATGGTATATTGGTAAATTCTGTCATGTTAATTGGTTATCGCCGGATGGGCTCACCAAAGAAATGTGTTTTTATTTTTTTGGTTCCCCTTGTTTATATCCTGTGAGAGATATGCCAGCGTCAGTAAACTATTACGATTGATGGGATGGTCCTGTTTGGGTTATTTAGTGGGATATCGGTGCTATCTTTCTTATTCTCAATGTCGGCCATATCTGTTTCTATCTGGCGTGACTCTAATGCCTCATAGGGGCAATCAAACTATGATATGTGGGGTAGCGCTAGGACGCTCAATTAATTAGCTGTGAACCCGCTGTAATTCCGCGTTCAGTCACTACATTAAGCTGATTAATGCGTGTTGTTCGGAGTAGTCAACGGTTTCGAGCGTACACACCAAATTCCAAGAACGCTGGTCAAACGTTAGCTCAACACGCCGTAGTGTGAGGGCACCTTTACAGTATGCCTGATACTGTATGTTTTCTCATATTTTCTCTACAGTTCCTTTTTATCATTTTCATGAGTTTTTCCTGTTGTTTGATTTGTGCTATTTTTGTTTCACCATTTATTTTTTGCTTTAAAAAAATATTTTTTAATGTTTTTTTCCCCCTATTTTTTTTTTTTTTTTTAAACTCAAGTTAAAATTGAAATATTATTTTAAAGTACAGAGATACTACTTTTCAGGAAATTTTCTGAATTCAGAAAAATAATTACTTAAAATAACCATGTTTTTATGTTTTTTAGCCATTTTTTCAGCTTTTTCGCCCACATACGCTCTCTTATTCAGGATTTGTTTAGCAATTTCAGGATATTATAATTGCACTGAGTGTCATCTCTGCACATAAAAACCGATATCTGTTGCTTTACCCATAAGGTTAATATTTCCCCAACTGCTTTTCGGATGTTAATAAAAAGAAACAAATATTTGTTTGTCTTTAGAGAGCTTAAAATTCTCTGGCTGTTACTAATAGGCTCATATTTTATTGGTCAATTCCAGGAGATAAAAGAAGCTCAATTTCACCCCTGACAAAATTAAAGATTTTTCAACTGACTGTTTTTCTTTCAATTCATTTTCCATCAGGCTTGGCAGTTTTGGAAAAAGAAGAAGAAACCTGACACACCCACTGCTTCCCCCACGGCATCGACCACCTCGACATCGTCAGCGAGAAAGCCAGGTGATCAGGGAGGCTCAAAGGCATGCATCATCCTGTAGGAAGTGATAATCGACATCACCATATTGATATCGTCAACGAGGAAGCCAAAGAAGCATCCGTTCATGTTGGGGCCTAATCACATTCAAATCACCTGCCATCTTGTCACGTGTATCCCTCTAATGTGACGAACATAGATGGCATGTGTATTGTGAAATGCAAGAATTGTAATTTTCATCAAATTAAGGAAGGGTAGGGGAGAGGTTGGGGTTTTGAGGCATGCTATTTCTTAAGAAATGAGAAAAGACATTTACAAGCTGACTAACTGAAATGGACAATCTTTTCAAGGTTCTGATCCTGGGTGTCTCTTGAGTGTCAATACCTTATAACTAATAGACAATACATGTAGATATGATCTATTAGTTCTCCACAATGTACAGGTAGATGCAGAAGGCACATGAACTTACTGAATTTGCTTTTAAATCCGTCTACCGACAACCTTTTGTATCTATTATTTTTATTTATAACTACGCAAGACTCTGTTCTGCTTTAAGAAACAAAACAATTTTATAAATGTTAGGAAGCTTTGTGGGAGAGAAAAGAGAGTTTGACTGCAAGATCTACATACACGTACATGTACATGAATGAATAAAAAAAAAATAGTGGTACCTATTGCAAGTTCAAATCCCTCTTGGCTCTAGGAGAATTTCAGACTTCTCTCTTATTCATATATGCACATTATGGAGTATGATAGTACAGATTCCTCCTCTATTAAAATACAATTCTTCAAGCCACTAGCTTTTAAGATGACATTACTTTAACTCAAATCAAGTGTCTTTGGACAGCATGTTATTGTCTTCTTTTTTTAGTATCTAGATTTCAAAAAAGAAACTTTCACCAAATCCTAAACCACTTTTTCTCTGTTCACATTCTTTATCTAAATGAACTTTTACTTCTTCATTTAATGATTAGATTTTTAATTACAATGTAACTGCCAATCAGTGCTTCTTTTTCTTCTATTCTCATAATGAACCCTTTTAATATTCAATTTTAGCCTTCTCAATGGTGTTTTAATGAGTTCTGTAAAGAATATATTTGGCAAATTGCCTTGCACAATGTATCCAAGATGTTAACGGAGCTATGAAGAACAAAATAAAACGTACATTAAGAGAGCTGAAAAGAGGACCAAAATCATACACATTTTGTAGATTTCTTCTTGATAATTTTAATAAACCATCATATTGTCTGGTGGGTGTTATTTGGATATCTGTTTTGAAAAATGTGTTCACTTTATAATTGCAAATTCTTTTTTTTTTTTTTTACAACAAATATCGTAAACTTAGGTTTATCTTTATAGGGAGTTTTTATTAGCCTCCACCTTCCTGCCTTTTGTGGGTATTAATTTGATACTCATCACAGATCATTCATTAAAAAAAAAAAATGTATTCACCCTCTAATTGCATAGATTCTGTTTTTGTTTAAAGCGATTTGATAGAACTTCACGTTTTTAACATGTAGGTGTTACATTTAAAGCTCTTAATTTACATCTTTATCTAAATGTATTCACCTTATAAATATAATGCCAAATTTGAACAAATTACTCAGTAAATGATAACTTATTTAAAAGAGGAAATCCGTCCTTCTGAAAAGTACTTAGTGTACATATTGAACAAAATTATTTATGTGCTTAGTTAAGTACAATATTATCTGTACATATTATATAAATAATAATTGTATATATTGATTGAGCTGTATGGTTAAAGAGCAGACTGATATTGATGAAATGGATTTATTTATTCAAATATTTTGCACAAATGAATATATAGTTTGTGTTTTTGTTACGTTTCTAATTACAAAGCAATTTGTATTTTGATTTGTGCATGCTCTTGCCAGCATTTGAATTGTCAATTGTCAAAAAACATTTCCTTTTTTTTTTTAAATAATTATATTTTTTAGTTGCAGTTTATGAATGAAGTATGTATTGAGCTGATTTGAAAATGAATCTTTGATTCAGAAAAATGTATGCCTTGAAATATTTCATTTTTCTTGACGGAAACTCGAATCCAAAGTATTTAAAAGTAGGGTCAGACTCATAAAGTTCTTTTGTTCTGAAAAGCATTGGAGTTGGCTTCAAAGCAAATTAGTCAGAGTTGGTTTAAGTATTGTAAGAACTATGATAACAATAATAATTATAATATTATCTTAGTACTATATTTATCATCCATGATAAGATATTTTTATGTTCGCTTTTCTAAATTGATGGGAAACTACAAACTACAATATAATTAATTTTGTAATATGACTGAAATTTACATTGTTATTGTTATTTCCCTTTTGGAAGAATAACATTGTAGCAATGAAATTTAAAAAATGTGTGTTATATTTCCATTATAATCTCAAATATGTAATCTCATGGACCAAGAAGTATGGGCATTTGTGTGCAGTGAATGTCGTTATTTACACTCTTCTCTTCCTGATGATTTCAAAATCTTGAAAAACACTGTATGTAGTCAATATTTCAGATTTTATCAATTATTTCAAACTGCAATTCAACCAAAGTTCTTCACAATCAGTTTGACATTTGTCATCATAAACAGATTTTGGATATACTAAATGTAAATTTCTTTTAATTTAATGTTCAAAATAGATTTTTTACCACATTCACCTTAGAACCAATTTTCCTTCAGCTATTTTAAAGATTGAAAACCAGATTTTTCAAGCTAGATTTCGGATTAATTAAAAAATATATATATTAACCATTTAAATAATAAATCAATCTTTTTTTTGGTCTCTTGTAATAAATGTCATGCTGATTTCCTTTTAATATTCAATGAGCCAGTCAATATCTGTTGCCAGACTTTTGATTCTTTTAACTTATAAATTTACATTTCTAAGATGATATTTTAATACTGCTGATTTTTTCAAACCTTTTTTTTTTTAAACAGTTTAAATATATTTTTTGTTGAATGCATAATTTGCACTGTTGTGAACGTTTCATGATATATGTTTTATATCATAAGATTATAAAAATTCCAGAATCTCAATTATGTCAGTTTGAAATGTTGTATTGATTTTTTTAATGAATAGTTGAAGTGCAAAAGTTCATTGTAGAGATCCCGATTGAAAAGTGACGGATAATAGGGAGTTTTTTAATGTCTCCATGTGCTACCGCTACAAGGTTTTAGAGGTAATGAATGGTATTCATTTTTACAAATAATCATAATAATAATAATGGTGGCTTGTTTGCACGTGATGCCCAAAGAGAGGTGGACTAGTCGACGGGCTGAACTGAAGTTGAAATGCATCGTCTTAGCTGACAAGTCGACTGTAACGAGTATCAAGGAGAGTTTTGAATGTTACCTGTGAAGAAGCCACCATTAT
>CALNVZ010000218.1:14429590-14476141 GCA_940671915.1 Paracentrotus lividus
TTTTCACTGAATGATAACTATTAATGAGATGTACTTATCACTTATGCTTGATTATTAAGGCCTACAATAAATTCAACTCAGATTTGGTATTATCTGAGTACAACAACAATTTTCATTTCATTGCATCCTCGCTAATGTATTCAATACCTTTTCTTACTCCCCACCGCCCTAGAAAAAAGGACAGAAATTTATTTATTTTTTCCAGTTCAAAATCTAGGTTTGATTCACAACTTTACATTGTAATAAAGGGGCATAATTTTCATTACTTGATTTTTCTTCATAGTGCATTTGAAAAATGAACTTTTAATTAGATTAGATATATTGCGGATTTTGGTGATTTTTTGGCGCGTAAGAAAGAAAAAAGATTTTAAATATAGATAATGCACTCGTTCTTGAAATGAAGTAATATTGTTTGAGACTCATTATGTTATCTTATTGTAACTAAGTTCCGACTTTAGTATTCCGGTGATAAGTTTTCTTCTGAATGATTACAATTGAGTGTTAACTTTCATTATGTTATTATTAGCTAATAAATTTCAAACTACAGTATGGATATTCTGAGATAAACCAAATTTCTCATTTGCTAATTGCTAATTGACAATTCACATTTATCCTCTCCCCCCCAACAAAAAAAAAGAAGATATTATTTTTCAGTAAAATATGTTGATTACAATTTATTCTTACAGAAGGTATATTTTTCTTTCATGACCTTAAATTATGATTGCATATATTTGATTATTTGGCTGTCTTCTGGCGCCGTAAGAAAGAACGATTAGTATATTGTATATTCAACCTGCTATCATTCATTGGCACTAGAGGAAACAAGACCTGTAATCGTTTTCATGCGCCATACAAACCTGTAATGGACATACTTGCCTTTTCAGCATTAATGGGTACACAAAATAGGCCTTATTATGTTCACTACATTGTATAATCATAATTTTCAATACCTCTAGCTACAACTGCAATTGTCAATTATGTCAAATATCCTCCTTGCATACATGAATGGTATTATGTTTTCCCACATCTATTACCTCATTAACCTCAAGTTCACTTGCCAAGGCTCACTCTTCGCTACAGAGTAATGTATATCACTAGTTAACGACAAATTTAAACTATCTCCGATATTATTGAAACGATTAACTTCGCACTTTCGTAAGAAATAAGATATCTATAAAACATAAAATCTATTTCAAATCTGAGATGCTCCGATCCATGGATTCAACAACAGAAACGATTCGTTACAAAGACGTTAAAGACGGGAAACACCTTATATATTAATACTTCCAAAGCGATAATATCGTTCTGAAAATAGACATCATTCTAACGTAATTACTTGCATTTTATAAATAATATAACGCGAACACATATTCCTGTGATCTTAGTTAGCTGTGTAAGGTACCGATCTAAAAGGAAATATAGAGTACAGTGCTAAATATCCTTTGGCATCGATTTCCTTATTCACCACCATCCGGATTGGATGGAATCCAAAAAAAAAAAAATCATACATAGCTTCCGTCTCTCTTATAAGTATCAATTCTATCTCATGTTCTGTCTGTCTCGAGTTAACTGAAATATTAATATATTTGTCCGATATGAACCTATACTCTTGTGTGGAACTCAAATAATATTTCACATATCAACGTAGTTTTTTTTTTTTTTTTTTGTAATTTTCTTCTTAATATCTTCTCATACTATTGCATAACATACAGACATTTCCTTGTTTCATTAACTTCGCAAGAATCAATTTCATGCCAAAAGTTTCCCGCTATTTAATTTATTAAATTCATTTTATTTTTTTTTTTTTTTTTTTTTTTTCTTCAATTTTTTTACTTGTGAATCAAGAATTCAACTAAAACAACCAAACCAATTTTTTATATAAATCGAAGATCAAAGGATGGTTTGTCCACTATAATTATAAATCATCTTTTAATGGATAAGTGTATAATGAGACAACAAAAAATCCTCTATAAAAAAAAAACAGTTCATCGTTTTGTATTTGTACATTATTTTCAGGGACTTTCCTGTGAGTGTTCGACCATGCTAATTCATCTCATTCAGAACTGTACACTTTACGAGGGAAATGATATATGAAAAGCGATGTTCACAAAGCAAAATGTTTGTACATGTCATCTATTTGAAGATGTTATTTGTATCGTTTTTGTTATTGTTGTTGCTTTGTTTGTTGTTTTGTGTTTGTTTTTTTGTTTTGTTTTGTTTTTTATGTTTTGTTTTGTTTTGTTTTTTTTTGTCTTGTTGTTTGCTTTTTTTTTTGGGGGGGGAGGGTTTCCACCACACAAACAGTGTCTTAATGCTGTAAACTCTTTGAACGTTATGTTTCACTTATAAATTTATATAAAGACTGGGTAATTGTATGACCTCTCGAGTTTGCAGAAATTGGAAACATTTTATGGAAGCTGAATTATAAATAAATTCAGGAGAAATGTCACACTATCGAAGCGTATTTAGTGATACAAAAATGTCGACAATTGCACATTATTCTATATAAAATTAGCAATTAGAAACGCAAACAAACACAGTACAAAACAAAACTAAAATAGAATTATTCTAGTGTTCGAGGATTTTAAAATTAAACTCGAACATGGCTAGATAGACTTTAAGTTAGCAGAAATCATATCTGAAAAAAAACAAAATAAAGATATCCTTTCCACTTTGTAGCATGCTACTGTTTCCGATTCATAATGATAATATCCATTTAGTTTCTAGTCTAACATGGCATTATCCATTAGCATCTATACATCTTTCGTCCTATTCATACAGCGAGGCCTAATCGATCCGTGCACCAAACGATTCCACTCGCTACTGATGCCAGCAATGGACTTCATTTGTCAGCCAAAACGAACTTTGCTAGCAATCACCAATTCTTCCCAATACGCAAGATATGTAATAAACCTCGGCTAGCATATTCTCATGCTTCGTAGTTGTTATGATGAATAAACTATATGATATTACAAATCGATATTTGTATCAGATTTGAGTATAGCTTGAAATGTGGGGGCAATTTCGAACTTCAGATCCGCTCTGTATCATTTAGTTCCCCACTTGTGATCATAGTTTAGTGTTAATCGACCGAGACTCTTGAAGATACAAAGTAAGGGGTTATAGTCTTTTTATGTTTGCAGAGAAGTCTCTCTTTTTTATGAGGGTGATCATCAAGGAGTATTGGGGATTGGTTTACGGCTTTGCCATTGGCTAAATTGCGTTTCATGTAGTGTGAAGGCGTTACTTCGGCGAGAGCATCAAGGTGACTTGCAGGAGGAAGATGATGACTGTGCGCCCAGGGATGCACGTTGTGGGTTTCGGCTGCTGATTGGATGGTGGGCCGGAGGAGGGTCGGAGGTCGGTTGTGGGTGGTAGTGTAGGTGCGTGAAGATGAGATGGCATCGTGGCCGGCGCCGCGGCGAGGCGTTGATGACTCTGTGGAGGTGGTTGGGATGATGGTTTTGCGTTGATGGGTGGGGCGGTAATGGGTTTGACGACGCTATTCATTCAGATATGATTATTTACCGTCCGGGACCGACCTGTTAACGTCACCTATAAAAAAAAAAAAAAAAAACACGTTTGATATGTGAAATATTATTTTGAGTTTCCACAAGAGGTTATAGGCAATCGGACAAATATTAATATTTTCAGTTACCAAAATCATACAGAACAGGTGGATAGAATGTTGATACTTTTAAAGAGACGAAGCTAGTATGATTTTTTTTTTTTTGGATTCCATCCAATCCGGGATTGTGGTGAAAAGGAAATCATCCACAAGGATATAGCACTTGTACGCTGAATGTTGTTTCCCTTTTTAGATCGGTAACCTTCACAAGCTAATCTAAAATCACGAAATATAGTTTCCCGTTTTATATTATTTTACTAAAATGCAATAATTAGCGTTTATGAATATGCTATTTTTCAAACGATAGTATTATCTGCTTTGGAAGTATTATAATATAGGTTTTCCCGGTCAATTTTAAACTCTTTGCAATCGAATTCGTTTATGTTCATTCAGTTTTAAGGATACCTCATGGAGTGGAGCTATCGGTCAATTGAAATAACGTTTAGATTTTTAATAGTCATCACATTTCGTACGAAAGTGCTTGTAAGAAATGTTAAGTTAATCGGAGATAGTTTAAACTTGACGGGGAAAACTAGTATATTAGCCCTAACTTCATGAGCGAAAAGGAGACGCAATACTTTTAATGAAATATGTGACTAATCTGCAGATATGTATGTCATGGGTATTTACAAAATTATGCATTTAGCAAATTGTATGAATTTATAACAATTTCGTTGTATTTTCATGACATGAATAGGCCTACTATGTATGTACCCATTAATCTTGTAAGGCGACCATTACAGGTTTGTATAGGTGCCACTGTATACGTGAATATTTAGAAATCTGTTTTTCTTTCTTACGCGCCAAAAAGATCAGCCAGATAATTCACAATATTATTCTAATCTAATTTTAAAAGTTCATTTTTCAAATGCACTATGAAAAGAAAAATCAAGTAATGAAATATTATGCCCCTTCCTTTAAAATGTAAAGTTGGTCAATCAAACTAGATTTTTGGAACTGAAAAAATAAATAAATTTTCTGTTCCTTTTTTTTTTTTTGGGGGGGGGAGGGAGGGAGTAAATGTGGAATTATCAATTAGCAGATTAGCAAATGAATAAATTTGTTTTATCTCAGAAATATCCATAACTGTAGGTTTGAAATTTATGTAGGCTTAATAATCAACATAAGTGAAAGTTACACTCAAGTTATAATCATTCAGGAAATACTTATCACCGAATTTACTATAAGTCCGGAAACTTAGTTTACAATAGATAACATTAATGAGTGCTCAAATCATATTTACGTTCATTTACTTCAGACGAGTGCATTTTAATCTATATTTAGAAATCTGTTTTTCTTTCTTACGCGCCAAAAAGATCAGCCAGATAATTCGCAATATTATTCTAATCTAATTTAAAAAGTTCATTTTTCAAATGCACTATGAAAAGAAAAATCAAGTAATGAAATATTATGCCCCTTCCTTTACAATGTAAAGTTGGTAAATCAAACTAGATTTTTGGAACTGAAAAAATGAATATATTTTCTGTTCCTTTTTTTTTTCTGGGGGGGGGGGAGGGAGTAAATGTGGAATTATCAATTAGCAGATTAGCAAATGAATAAATTTGTTTTATCTCAGAAATATCCATAACTGTAGGTTTGAAATTTATGTAGGCTTAATAATCAACATAAGTGAAAGTTACACTCAAGTTATAATCATTCAGGAAAAACTTATCACCGAAGTTATTATAATTCCGGAAACTCAGTTAACAATAGATGACATTAATGAGTGCTCAAATCATATTTACGTTCATTTACTTCAGACGAGTGCATTTTAATCTATATTTAGAAATCTTTTTTTCTTTCTTACGCGCCAAAAAGATCAGCCAGATAATTCGCAATATTATTCTGATTTAATATAAAAAGTTCATTTTTCAAATGCACTATGAAAAGAAAAATCAAGTAATGAAATAGTATGCCCCTTCATTTACAATGTAAAGTTGGTAAATCAAACTAGTTTTTTGGAACTGAAAAAATAAATACATTTTCTGTTCCTCTTTTTTTTTGTGGGGGCGGGGTGGTGAGGGCATTAAATGTGGAATTATCAATTAGCAGATTAGCAATGAATAAATTTGTTTATGTCTTCTTAAATAGCACATTAAACAATTATGTAAAACGAAGGAGCTCAGGCACAGTGATACAGTTTTTGTCATTCGTAAATTTAAATCGGCCTCGTTCAGTCAGGTTAACACAGTTTACATAAAAGGTGTTGCACTCATTACTGTCAGGACTTTGAGTTGAAGATAACTCCAATTTGAAATGACCTTTGTAAAGCTCAAATTACCAATATGCTTGAATTGTAAGTGTTAAGTTATCATAGTTTATATGTAGGCTCTATATTTGTGTTACTGCATGCCTCGTTTTTTTAACCAACAATAATTATTAAATATTACATTTATTACATATCCTATACCCGCCACAGAATAAGAGTCTATTATACGGTAGTTAGAAAAATCGCAATAACAAAAATTATTAGGTATAACCATCTTTTTCTGTTATAACCGTCTTCTTTCATACCATTGGTTATGCTCAAATCCCCCCTCTAACTCTCTCTCTCTCTCTTTTCCCATCTTTTCCTTTTTAATCACTCTCTCTCTCTCTTTCCTATATACTTCTTCCTCTTCTCTCCCTCTTTTTTATTCTCCTCACTCATTCTCTACGTTTTGTTTTCCTCTTTCTCTCTCTCCTATATACTTTTTCCTTTTCCTTTCTCCTTCTTCTTCTTCTTCTTCTTCCCCTTCTAGCTTAACACATGAAAAGACATCCTTCGTTAAAGGGATTTCAGTTTTTCACCATTTCATCCTTTTTTTGTTTTTTTTTTTGCAGAAAATTGCGAAGTTTGGTTAGAAAATTGGCGATGGGAGAGCCTGTTGCACCCCCTGTCTTTTTATGCCGCTGCAAAAGAAGCCAGGGATTTAAAACAATATTTATTCGAATACAATGTTCCTCTTTTGAATGTAACTTTGCATTTCCCCATGCCCTTTATCATTGTTATTGACCATACAACGTAAATCTAAATATTGCGCAATATCAATTCTAGTTGAAACCTTAAGAGATAGAGGGCGCTACCATTCTACTCAGCGAACCTCCCTATTTACTTTTCTGTTTTTGGACAGTTTTTCAATCCTTTAATTTTCTTTATTGTGGCGAGCAAACTACCTTTCAAAGAAATGATCAATTTGATGAGTACGCCACAGTATTTGAATTATTTTCAGAAAATAGGATTAACTTATTGCGAGAAGGGGAAAAAAAAAGTCTGTCACTTGAATCAATTCGAAAGCCTGCGTCAGAACATATTTCGAAACAATATGGCCAGTTTGGCCCGAACAGCTCATAGCGCCTTCAAATTCTTGCTCCTCAATGACGCATAATTATATTACCTTTTAATGATCACACGCGTTTTAAAAAGGTTTGAATTCTCAGCCTTTCATTAACTTGGTATATTATATTATCAATTTGTTAAAAAAAAGTCCTGTCACTTTGAACTATTATAAGAAGATTTTTTCTCGATTGGTCAATGTTTACGCAATCACATTGCATATCCCGCATATTAGAAAATAAGTGCGAAACGCGTCTTGGCGAGATCTCTTGTTTTGTGAGCATTCAATCTATGGTAAAATACAAGTTCTGCAGGATTACAACTTCAGCACAATCATGGAATATAGGCTTTCCAAAATGTCTTTTCTTCCATCTGGGTCTGAAGCATCTACCCTAATAAAACCATGGAGAAAGTTCATAAATAATTCTTTTCACTCAACTGCAGTAATTTGCTCCATTCACCGGAGGGCGATACACATTCGAATGCAGGGAAGTTTCTCCTTACGCGAGTTTTTGTTATTGCAGCCAAGCTTGTATGAGATTTCTGCGCTTCTCAGTCCGTATTGTTCCCAACGTCACTTTTGTCGCGTCTGGCCTCTAGATATGGACGCGCCTTTGTTTAATTACGATTTTAGTGCCACAACATTTGGTTAACGGTTAACTTACATTTTACCATAGAGTAGATATTGATATTGATTTCAGGTAAACAGATAACTGACGCCATGTCATATTTGAAGGTAATCGAATTTTATTGACTGAAGATCTTCTACAAAACTGAAAAAAAAGCATTGAATTTTAGAACGTAACCAGATCAGAATGAAATTATCCTTAGTATAGGCAACAAGTTCAAAGTCTGCATTTCACGTGTATTCTTGTCGCCAAGTTTTAATGCCATTCCACGACAGTTTTACGTCCCTATGGACATGATGGAAAACTGTGTGGAACACATTTATATAGGTTACATGGTGGTGTTAAGAGTAAATTATCATTGTAAGTGAGGTTTCAAAAAAAAAAAAATTATAATAACAATTTTAAAAATCCCCATAACTGCTGATGGAAATACAGTATTCTAATCTCAAATACTTATTTTTATCCATTGATTAGTTTTTCACAACCGTATACCGGTAATAAGCTATCTCATGCGGCGGTCACAACTCGCCGTACCTTCGACGTGCAACTCCCTACGATGGATTTCGTAGAAAATTCGTGCAGCGGAGGTACCTCGCAGGTATAATGCATGTACGACGTGCAGGAAGTTTTTACAATACCCTCACTACAGAAACGCAGGAATCGCAGAAGTTGACCAGGGCCTCGTAACACAAAGGTTTGCGATCAATTGCAAATTTGAAAGAAGCCTTGTAATTGGTCACTGACCAGTCATTTGATCAAAAATTGCACGCAACAATGATTGTGATTGGCTATTGCAACTTTGCGATTGATTGCAAACCTTTGTGTTACGGCGCCCAGGACCTGTGCGTGCGTTGTACATGCAACGCAGGCTACGTTGATGGCACGTGCCCCGTGGCCTACGACGAGTTGTGACCGCCGCATTAGACACGATACATCAACGTTAAAAACACGCGAAAAAAAGTATTAAGGTATTTATGGAAAAGGATTTCATACAGCACTCCTTTTAAAAAATGAAATGAAGAGAGTTGGTGGCGTGCGGATATAGTAGACACTAGCAAGACACCGCACAGGACCATATAACAAAACCAAAATAAAAATTAGACTCAAGGAGAGAATAATATAGCACATGAGAAAGAGATATTATGTTTTCAGAATTATCCGTGATATCATCGACAACAGAATCAGTATAAGCATTAATCCAAAGCACAATACCCCAGTGACAGTTAAATGCTGAAGCCCAGTACAGCCTATAGTATTCCCATAAACATATTTCAAGGGAACCGCTATCAAACGTATAGTAGTCGTTCAACCATTAATCGAAATGGAACCTCTTGATAATATGTATCCGTACAAATAGACATACTATAGGCTTGCGATTCGTATAAAATCACACTCAACATTGACGATATAATAGTACGCTTGTATCTAGAGAATTGCATCTAAACAAATATGTGCGTGTTTTTAAGACAGGTTGACGGATAATATTAAGCTATAGAGTTAGCGAGAGAGCAGTAAGAGTTAGTGTTGCTTACCAAATATATTACATGATCAACGTTCCATCTAAACGACTATGTGCAGTATATAATGTATATCCAATGCATACATGTAGGCTCTAATACGTGGGCGAACTCTTAACATCATCGCTGGTCTACACCACAGAGGGTATAATATATGCTAAAGCGAAGAAAATTCGCGCACCTTCGAAATGGTTCATGTGATCACGTTGGTAGCATAGGCTGATGTAGTAGCAGAGTTGTGACTTCAGAGCGCGGCGAATTGTTCACTGAAACCATTTCGGTTCAAGAATTTGCATGCCGATCACGCAGCACTCGTTGTTGGCATCACGAAAGGTCTGACACAAATAGTAATCGAAAGATGAGGGTTGGCCTCAATACCTAATCTATGTTTAAGCATAAATTTAAGTGAGACTTGAACATATTGAGTCCATCCTACATTGACTAGGAGAGTAGAGATAGTAAAGATAGTGTAGAAATAGATGATGAATAAGAAGGGGAGAAGAAGTAGATATTTTGATTGAAGATGTAAGATTGAGATATGAGAAAGAACGACGTACGATGGCGTTATCAAGGAGTGAGTAAAGATGTTAGCTCATTAAGACGAGTAGCACGCAAATAGAGTAAAGAGGCAAGTATAGATGGATGTATATTCAAACTGTTTTTTATAAATATGTCATCAGCCGTGAGACAGGACTATGTTGTGGAGGTGAACAAGATATTCGAAACTGAGTAAATATATTATGTAAAGAATATTGGTTAACGGATATTTAAGGATTACGGTTATTATGTTAACTCCACTGCGCTTTGTAATTATTCCTGGTATGACATTTTCTTTTTCTATATAATTAGTACCACTTGAATTATCATCATAATCAGCCTTATTCTCTGTAGCACGTTAGGAAAATCTTAGAGATTTACAGGAATGATCCGATATACCTTTACATTTATTGTATGAGCATCTTATTGTTCATATTGATGGTTCTAGGATTTACCTATCTTCAGTGTATCATCTATTCAGTGATGCCTCAACACAGAAATGGACACTTCACCATAAGTTACCCGATTAATAACCATGACCCATGCCCAAATTAGCTAAATTCCGTGTGATGAATTAAGTCAAGTCGATGAATTGATAAAGTTATTGATGAATTCCAAGTGTAAAGAAGAGGCTTCGAGCTAGATGAGTTATATATCTGCATAGAGGTCATGTGCATAGTGGCTGATCCAATCTAGTATCTTAGAGGCCTCGGTGTGCGATACGCTGAACATGGAAGAGGGAGGGTGGTGGTGCGGGTAGAGTGTGGATGTTATGGGGATTATGTGCTGTGGTCGGTGTTTTGATGTGGAATCCTATTATTTGTGGTCTGTAGTCTGCTAGCATGGCCACGATGTGGTTTAGAAAACAGTCCTGGCGCTAGCCTATGGCTCACCTGCGCCGTGATCTTCTCCCGCATTTCCGAAGGGTTATCGCCCGCGTTTGGAATGGCAGCAATACCTGCGTGAAAGGTGAAAAGAATTTTAATGAACTCTTCTCTCTGGTTATTAATTAAGTAGAATGCCTTCAGACCCAGAATGGAGAAAAAGACATGTATTGGAAAGCCCTAATAATTTGAACATTGATTGTGCTGAAAGGTGGCTAATCAGAACCTGGTGATTTACGATAGATTCTGCACATGCTGACGAAAGTCCAGAGTAGTGCCCAAGACTACCGTGTCGGCATTAAATTTTTCGCTAGTTGCGTATAATGACATGTATGAATTCTGCGTAAAGACACAATTGAACTCAAATCGAGAAAAAAATCTTCCTTTTACTAAAATAAGCTTTTGCGTAAAGGAAATGATTCTAGGAATGATTTTTATTTTAACCTAAGTCATTATAATATATACACATTATGAAATCTGAGAAGTTCAACCTTTTAAAGAAACCGTTGTTGAAGTGCAGTGTACTAATGGTGTAGATATAAATTTATGCGGATCATTTGAGGAGGAGACTTATAGAAGGTGCCGCAAGATACTTTCGGGTCTCAAAATTAGCCATATGTTCACGAAATATATAGTTTGAACCTAGCTTTCGAAATGTGGATTCAAGTGTGACAGGATTGTTTTTTTCCTTTTGTCAATAATATCCCTAATCTGAGGAGAAGTTCATAATTGTGAAGGCGTACCTATGATGATCATCTTCTTTAAAAGGTAAGTTGCTCGCCACAATAAAGAGAAAATAGAAGTGAATCTGTCCGAAAAAAAAAAGTAAATTGGGACGGGTTCGGCTTGAGTAAAGATGGTAGGCGCCTCTATCTTCTATAAGTTACAACTAGAATTGATATTAGCGCATTTTTGATTTCATTGACTGTCAGTGGTAATAATAATTGATCTACCTAAGATGTATATTATAAAGAATCGCGGACTCAGTATTACACATAGATGACACCCATTAATGAAGTTGCCAATATGCAGAGTAACGTTCAAGTGGAAAATGCTAAATATGATCTATCATATGCACGAGAGACATCGACGAACTGGCATCAGCGTATCACTTTTTGGATGGCATCCAGTGAATATAAGAAGTAAATCACGATTTGAGTTTGTTATCCCTGGCCATTAGGTACATTTACGTTAAGGCGCTGACTATAATATAGCAGGGGTGAGTGCGAAGCGAGTATTGTTCATCATGCAGGCACGCTATACGCCTAAATTTGATATACCGAATACTATTCCTTGTCGAAAGAAGAGGACAGTATAGGAACATATTATTTATACTCGTTATGGTGCAAAAATAACAGACAAATCATGAAAAAAAAGCTATCCAGTCTCACTATCTCCCCTTATCACTTTAAAAAGCAATAAAATCTCATCTCACACAAGCACTACACACACAAACACACCACACACAATCACAACACAACAACTACACACGACGCGGAGCAACTTTTACCTTGATTCAGATTATTATTTGAATGCAATAGTTTGATTTAGTAGGTCAATCTAAGTCATCCTCTCCCATAGATAGTGATACTTTCCCGCAATCATATTCTATGTATACACGCCTACGTACTGACCTGGCACAGCATTATTTCAGTCGTATGCAGGATCATTGCGAATGATAAATTTCGAAGCAATTCACTACCAACAATACAACAGTAGCCATGTTAAATGCTATGCCCTTGTCTCACATGTATAGACTTTCCAAAAACCCATAGCACATTAGCCATTCGGTGCAATGCAATATTTGCTGCGGTCTGGAGTAGACTTTGTCGTTGTGACTGTACTGCACCAACGTACCATACGTCAAAGTTAATTTGTAATTCGATTCACTGTTCAAACCAGCCCGGAGGTTAAATGACACATTTTCATCTTCTCTTCCAATTTTTATGTTTACTTGCAGTACACTCTCTTAACAAAGACCAATGCATGTTCTATGAACTTGACCTCACCATTAATTATATTTCGACCATATTCCTTTTAAAATTTTAAGCCATGTCAGCCAAGGTTTCGTATCATGTATCGCTTTTATTCCCCATTTTGTTTTCTGCCAACCCGTTTTCTGATGGTCCTGGTGTATATTACAAATTAATTAAGCAAGAAAGATATGACATGAAGCATGATTTAACGGGACAGGTTTAATCTTATTTGATGACAAAAGAATGCAATTTATTGTAATCAAACTATCATTGCACACATCATTTTGAAATGGAAGTTTGAAGTTTATCGTTTCTCGCTTTTTATTCCGAACCTAGCAACATATTAATTATAATGTAAATAATTTATAAAATTGAATTTCGAACTACATTTTTCCCTTACTTGAGATGATGAAAAGGGTAGGAGAATATTAGTTAATCATGACGACACTTACGGTATGCATGTAGTCACATTGAGCATGTTGAGTATACCTTTATGGAATGAGTAATTTTAAGTGAAGTGATCCCAATTTTACCATTATGTCTGTATGATTAATAAAAAGTGCATGTACATGTAAAAGATAATTTTATTATTATAATTGTATAATTGAAGTATGTAATTATATTCGATAATTAGAAATTTTACCTGCACTTCTATCTATGTAGCTAAAAATAGTTCGTTATCCCTAATTAATGCACCTTTAATTCGGTATCGACATTTTTTCTCATTTTTAATACATTTCTTCATTTTGAAATATGTTTCAGGCTGACTCATAAATTCCTCATGAATTTTAATTAGCGAATGCTATACACAAAAAGAAGAAAACAAAATAGCACACACACAAAAAAACCAGCACTTTCTCCATTTTACAGATACCATAGTTACATCGTCTTTTCTATTCAATGGGATTTTAGATTTATTTTATGCTCACTCGTAAATTTCTCATAAATTTTTATATTCGAATGGCCTTGATATTTTATTAACTGTAATGAAAGATTATTGCCAGGAATATCAAATATATATACCGATATATATTTGATTATATACACACAGACACACCTGGATAGAGTTGGGGATAGGCAAATAAAGGATGACATCCAGAGATGATGATGATATCGATGTTATTGGAAGCTCGAGGCATCTATCTCTCTGGTACATTTCGCTTTATTGCAGTATGGTATAGGCAGATTCTTCCGTCATATTTTTTTCTGTATCCTGTCCAGCTCTCATCCTCGCAACTGCTCTATATTCTTATAAATTTTTATTTATTTATTTATTTCAAATTTTCGGGGTAGCCCATTCATCAACAAGGCCTCACATGATCCTAAACCTCTACCCATCTATGTACTGTTTCCTGCTTGAGGTCTGTACTTTGGGAGTATACACTGTTTACACAAATTATATGTAAAATATTCCCCTGGCTAAGTTATTGAGTGCGATCAGCCAATCCTCGTTTCATAGATGTTATTTTCAAGTATCGTAATTATATTACTAATATTTATTTCCTCGTTAGTGTTTTGCAAGTGTCTTCGTCTGTCGGCAGCGGTTTACCTGCCCTTGAGATACAGTGTTTTGAGATAGCTGTAACAAGATACATAGCCACTTTCCCCGTAGTTGTCTGAACAGAAAAAAGTGCAACTCCGTACGTACAACGCGAGATTTTTCCTCCACATTCAACGCAGACTTGACGTAGAGATGTGCACGACCGCCGCATAGCCGACGCATGCCGGTTGTGACCATGTTTTTAGAGACAGATTTTGATCGCATACGTTCAATATTTTTGTTTATTTTTCTCGAACCTTTTTCTTTATTTTTGCACTCCTTCGTTTTCTTTTCTCCTCACTTTTTCTTCATCTTCTTCTTTACAAGTAATGATTACCGTACTCTTACTCATTCTCCCTTTTCTCTGTCATCTGTCCCGTGTCCAATTTTATGCCTGTCTCTCTTTGCAGATCCCGCTCTATCTTTCTCCCTCTTGATTTAAATAAAATCTTTCTCTTCCTCTCTCTTTCTCTTTGACTATCCTCTCTATCTATTTCTCTCAAATCCTGTATATTTAATATATTTACATATTTTTCACGTAGATAATTTTTGAGAGAATGACTTTGTCCAGGCATAGGCATTATCCATGACCTCGCTGCTCTATAGCGGAAACGCCTCCTAGCTTTCCATTATTCTCTCTCTACAACACACATGCAAGGAAATAAATATTTGTTTTGATATGAATTCAATCACAAGAATCTCCATGAAGTTTCTGAAAAGAAAATTTGAAATTTCAACATGCACTGACGAAATCATATGTACAATTGTATTCCTCGGACAGGGTGCCATACAATCTTGTTGGAATTGGGTGAGGAAGGGGTAAAAGGATGGGGAACAGCAACGAAAATGAGGGAGATGGAGACGGAGAGAGAATGATAGGAGGAGATGGGCGTTGCCGGGGGGAGGGGGGGGGGAGGGTAAAGAGTAGGGATAGTGAATGAACAACATCAGTCGAGAGGATCTTAACCGGACAGATGTTGTTGAATCATACATGTATAATATGAATTATGTATAAATCATAAGCTTTAATTGGAAGGAGGGATTCAAGATGGCCTAACCCTTATGCTAAGTCACACAGACACTTAAATTGAGTTACGTCCGGTTGCGTCCAAAAATTATTTTCTTTTCTGCTCTATTATTTCTTATGTATTTCTTTGTTTTACTGAATGAACGAAATTATCATTATTTCCACTTCTGACTATGACGGGAAGGCATCCGTGGGGATCCGCAGAAAAGAAAATAATTTTTGGACGCAACGGGACGTAACTATACGTAAGTGTCTGTGTGACTGTAGCATAACAGACGAGCCAGTGAAATGAGTCACTTTTGAAAATCCATACCGAACCATGACCGAGATTTGTTTGCATTTTACTCTATCGATTCACCAATGTATAATCCGTTTTACATCATGTCAAAGATCACATGGTAGGAAAAGTGATGAATGGTGTTCAAACACAGTTTGTATTGAGCTAACATGTGTAGGTTGTCGGGATCAGATTAAGTAAACGTGTTATTCACCACTCAACATAGGTGTTTAGGCATTTTTTCGCTAGCAGTCAATATAAACATGATCTTTGACACCATACTCCTCACATTTTTTCACGCTTTTAGGATCGATTTTATTTCTTTTCATAGTAGAAATAAATGATATCGCGTGACAAAAAATAGCATGTAAGAGAACATTATCCGCACCATTACCCCTTGGGTAGACCGTTTTGAAATACTTTCTTTTATTCAGTTTGTTGCCAGTACTTTTTTTGTGGTTTTGAACTTTATAGTAAGTCATTGTGGATACCTCACACACGTTCTCTTTATGTACGGTAGGTACTGATGAAGTATTGTACACTGTCCGTCATAAAGGTGGAATATTTTTTTGCCGCTATAGCGACATGACGTTGCTCTGACTTTAATTTCTTGAATATGTTTGTCCCTGCTTTTACTTTTTGGGACCCTGGCTATATCTTGGACATTCTCCCAACCCTTCACGTGGACCTTTTTCCTAAAAGGTTTGGTCAACCCCCGTGGTGCCCATTTTTGTCATTTTTTCTCATTTTGGGGCCCCTTTTTGTTTTCCCGGCCAATCAAGCCCCCCTCATTCCTACCCCCAAGAAACGCGACTGAGGTGTACTGTTTTATATTGTTCTTTAAGTTAAATCTATATTTCTGGGGACAGGCTTAGGTCTCTTGTCTAGGGGAGGGGTTAAAGTAAAAAACGAGATTGGTGAAAATTCGGAATATTTTATTCCATCTTTATGCTGAAAACAAAAGAAATGAAAAACCACCTTTAACCCTTAAATATCATAATTTTCCCCTTAAATTTTGTTTAGCCTTGATGACAAGGCTGTAAATAGTCATCATTGATAATATTTTATTTAGATTTATGTTTGGTTGAGATTTTACAATACAATTTAGGGAAGATAGAAATTTTCATGGTGTAAAAATGAATAAAATGAATGTTGAACCCCAATCAAAATAAATTTTGACCCCTCCCCTAGACAAAAGAGTCGAGCCTGTAATCATAAATCTAGATTTAATTTAAAGAACAATAACAAATCTCCACCTCAGACGTGTTTCCTTGGGGTAGGACTGAGGGGGCCTTGGTGGGTCGCGTGAACAAAAAAGGGCCCCAAAAATAAGAAAAAATGACGAAAATTGCTCTCTTCTGGGGGTGACAAACTTTTTTGAAGAAAAATCCCCGGGAAGGGTTGAGGGAGCGTCCAAGATATACCCAGGATCCCAGAAAATATAAGCGGTGACAAACACATTCAAGAAATTAATAACGGAGCAACATAATGTCGCTTGAGCCAGAAAAAAATATTCCACCTTTATGACGAACAGTGTATATTTAGTACCTATTCCTGTAGCACAATAGTGAAGTAGTAGTAGCAGCATCATCATAGGTAAAATGGCTAAATTAAAATTTCCAAAATATTCGAAGATTCGAAACAGCTTAAGATGATGAAAAGTAGGCAATTACAAATTCTTTGCAATCTTTTCGCTCTCGATCAATCTTCACCGCATTCATGCATCTTCGCCTTGACCATTACGCTAGTGTTTTTTTTTCTCCATTTCTTAAAGTAGGATTGCTGCTATAACTGTTGTTGGTATAACCGGCCTTGAAGGTGCCATTGGGATAATTACCAGACCAGACCGTCTTCCACTTTAATATCTAAATATTGTACGCCTCTTTTTATTTTCTACGTTACTGAATTCATAGTAGCTTTCTATATGTCTTATGCTTTGAATATCTGACTTTAATAGTTTCTCTGTCTTTTATGGATTTTATGGATTGAACGTGGTGTAAACCATCAGTGAGATGAAGACTGGCTAGGCTAAGAATGAAAGCTCAAGAAAATTGTCCAAAAGAAAAATACTCTTTGTTAGCTTTGTTAGCATTACTAAGTAACACCCCCCCCCCAATATTCCCAAAGTTAATGCTGCAGTTCAATATCCCAAGGCAAGTTATTTTGAGCTCCTAATCATCTAATCATATTGATGTTAAGGGTTGATGTTAAGGGAGACTAGTTAGCGACTCGAGTCCCTGGAGTCGCTTAGAGTCTCTGACTAGTCGCGGGAAAGTCAAATACAAGTTTTAAAACTGTTTAACATGTTTGAATTTATTTTTAAACACATTTTCCGATCGTAAGCAAGTCGCAGAGACGTCGCTGAGACTCGGCATAAAATAAATAGCAGCGATGTCATGGATACGTTGCGTCGCCAAGACTTACTCGCCTCTGAAATTATTATAAAACCCCTTACTTTTTTCACTGGTTACGCCTTCCCCATCCGCAAGGATAGTACAAATGAGCAGGCCATATCCTGGGAATGTAAACATAACCAGAGGCGCTCAATCGAAGAGTGTAGAATCGTGGAGGAGGTGAGATAGAGAATGTGATGACATTTCACGGTATGTTTAGCATGTGTATGACTCGAGGGGGATGAGTGATACATGTCGCCTCAAGAGAGATAACAATGATAGCCTCTTAAAGGTCTTGATGGTTGGATCATTCTGATCTTGTCTAGGAATTTGTTCGACTTTTGCATCCCTTGAGCACGTTGAGCGTTTTATTTATCTTTAGGTTTATCAGACATTTTATATAATAGGAGTATCGTTATGCACGCATTGTCTTACACAAAGTAACGCACACCCACACACACACCCTTACCCTCATCCCCACACACACCCTCACTCTAACACGGACACACTGCCACTAATATTGTCACGCGCACCCTCGCATATACAGTCACACACATCACGCACCTACCCCCACACACACATCTTCACGCACACACTCACCCACACATCCTTTGTACACGAACACACACCGTAGCATCTTCACACGCACCCTTGTGCACACATTCACACACTTTCTGACCTACCCACCTCCATTCAACATAAACACACATCAACACGCACACACTAACCCACCCTTCATCGTTCACGCAGACACACTGTCACTAACATCGTTTTTTTTTTCTTCTTATACTCTTTCTTTCTTTATCTACGTTTATCTTTCGACTTTTGGGTCTCTTTTTCCATTTTTTCGATCTCTGTTTCTCTAACTTCTTTCATCTATCTCTATTTTATTTATCTTCAACCATGTCTCTCTCTCTCTCTCTTTCTATCTTTCTTTCTTTTTTTCACTTAACCAATCTCCCAGCATGTCCGTCGGCGTATGTTGTCTTCATCACATCACCATTATTCAATCGAGCAATGATCTTCAATGAATACACACTCTGATGTCATATTACCATAATTGAATCAAGGTGTCCAAAAAGAGCGATAACTATTTTGTAAATTGTTACAAACACAACAAGCCTACAATTGCATTCTGATTGGTTGAAAGTATGAGCATAAACACTGTTATTGCAATAAAAAGCGTTCTTACCTCTCACAAACCCTGAACAACACGGAGAGTTTAGCCGCTTTGGTTGAAGGTGAAGTTGTTAAATGTAATTAAAAGTTTAGCACAAATACTAAAGGAGTTGATCTTATATTTTCATCTCTTCAACACGATATATACTTTTGAATAGATATATGAATGATTTTTTTTTTTCATTTAAAAAACATAAACAAAATACACAGTACACTTTACGTATTTACATTTTTTGAATGTAGGAAAAAAATCAAGAAAATACAAAGGCAATGCATGTTGCTATGTCTGGCAATGGTTTAGATCAAAGGACCTCTGGACATTAACATACAAAAGCGAGCAGATCAAACTTCTAGAAATAGCCATAATTTGAACCCCTGGGAAAAAGAAACACGACATCGCTTCGTAGTTTCTGCGGTTTAAACGCTGTACACTTCATGTGGCTAAACTTCTAGATCTGGCTCTCGCCTCATCAGCTTCGACAAATTTTGTTTTTTACGCCGATAAAGATACAAGTTACAAAGAGAGATAGACAAGTAAGGGCTTGTGATATGAGAGGGAGACCTATTTCAGTAGATAGAATCAAGAAAAGTGGGAGACAGAGAGAGAGAGAAAGAGAGATATTTATAAACATGTTTGTTGACAAAATCGTGGACGTTTATAGCCTCATGTTTAAAATATACAGGAAGGTTACATCGGCATTAGAATTGGATTTTTGTCTTCCGATCGTTCCAGGCCAAGTCGTTTTCTATTTCTTTTTCTTTTGGGCTTAATTTCACGATGTTACAAGACACACAACAATGAAAGTGGAAAGAGAAAGGACATAGCGATGTGCAGTTATAGAGAGGGGATAGAGGAAAGTGTGAAAGGGAAGGAGCGAAAGGGACAGAGAGTCTGAGATCAAGAGCCGAAGTGAGGTTATCTACCCCCTTAAAAAAAAAAAAATGTTTCTTTTCATCCAATGATAATGTTATTATGCTTCCTCAAATACTGTCATTTTGTTTTTATTACATGAATGATAAATTCAATTGGATTGAATATCCGACATTGACAGATACCGGAATAATGTGAATATGTTATTGATGACATCCTGTTACGTAGTAAACGGATATTATGTTCCATGAAGGTAATTTTAGAGAAATATTGTATGCTTCGTTCAGGTTTCCTTGTATTTCCGAGCGAAAGGTTAATTTACTTTTCTGTTCTAATGTTTTGTAATGAATAGTCATTCAAATCCGGGTTCTCTCTCCCTCTCTCTTTCTTTTAAAAAAAAGTCCCTGAAACACACTAACCACAAACAAACAAACAAACAAAAACAAACAATTTTTTAAAATCGAAGGTAACACTCGAAAATAAATTGTAGCTCCATTATTCCTGTTACATTTCCATACTCAAGACGACAATAAAATGTGTGGTCTTCATGGTCTTAGGTCTATAGATACGTAACCATATACGTTAATCAAAAGATTTCGTGGTTCAAATCCCGCTTCACTAATACTTGTTGACAACGCATTAATGTTCGTGTGCCACACTCAACTTATGGAACTTATTAGCACCTACTGATAGGATATAATTACATAAATGTTGCAACGCCTCAGTGTGCATTTTTAATTCGGCTGAGAAGGGCTGCTCAAGACAAAACAATACCTGTAAAAAAAAAAAAATGAAAAAAAAAATGAATCATTAATCAAATAGCAATATCAACATCACTCTCCGTAATTACATAACGACAAATGAATAGCCAAAGTGAAAGTGCTGTGAACCTTATAGTCAGGCAGCCAGCTCGATTTTGGTTAGCTGAACGAGGTACCAGTAGTAAAGTATTGGAATATATGGGGAGGAATCCCACATTTACTAAACCCAACGTCTGGCAGTGCATCTCTGCTGCATAAGGTCCCTACAGCCGGGGGCGTCCAAAATGAGTGCCCATTTTACAAAAAATTCTATTTTGAATAAAAATAGCAGAATTCATTTTCTAAACACACTAACTTTGATGTCAAAATAATGAGTATTAAATTGTCTTAACGCTTGTGTCATTTTGAAATCATACTGAAATCAAAAACAGTGAGAGTTTTAATGAAGAAATGTTTTTTTCTCACTTTTTACGAAAATATTTTTTTTTCCCTTCTTTCAATAATTTTTAATAAATAGTTGTATTAAACATTGATGTTTGTAACTTTTCTAAAAGCTACCTACGTGCATGTGAATGATGCTGTAAAAAGAAGGGACTTATATCTTATTCCGATAAAGAATTATGATTAGATAAAGTCAGGAACGCAATATAGACAAAATTCAACAATTCGCCCTGTATCGAAGAAGAATCCCATACCCGTACGTGTATTAGAAAAGGCCGATAAAATGCGATAGCTTTTAGCAGACAAAACAAGTATCGAAAACTTGTACGTAATGTTTCGCATTTTTGGCACTTTTGTTTGCCTACTCACAGCCATCACATACAATCAGCTTTTCATAATACACGTGCGGGATATTAGTGTTATTCTCAGTCACGGGGCAAATTGTTGAATTTTGTCTATATTGCGTTCCTGACTTTATCTAATCATAATTCTTTATCGGAATAAGATATAACTCCCTTCTTTTACAGCATCATTCACATGCACGTAGGTAGTTTTTAGAAAAATTACAAACATCAATGTTTTATACAACTATTTATTAAAAATTATTGAAAAAGGGGAAGAAAAATATTTTCGTAAAAAGTGAGAAAAAAAATTTCTTCATTAAAACTCTCACTGTTTTCGATTTCAGTATGATTTCAAAATGACACAAGCGTTAAGACAATTTAATATCTGACATCAAAGTTAGTGTGTTTAGAAAATGAATTCGGCTATTTTTATTCAAATATAATTTTTTTTAAAATGGGCACTCATTTGGACGCCCCCGGCTGTAGGGACCTTATGCAGCAGAGATGCACTGCCAGACGTTGGGTTTAGTAAATGTGGGATTTCTCCCCATATATTTCAATACTTTACTACTGGTACCTCGTTCAGCTAACCAAAATCCTGTTATCTGCCTGACTATTAACACCTCGGTACCGCCATTATGATTACGAGGAATATAGAAATTGAATTGAAACACTTGTAATATTGTCTGTATGATTGATTGGAAATTTCATAATGCACTTAAATTTTATATTGATGACACTGAGAGAGCTGAATAAGGAAATATGTTCTATTTTTAATCACTTTTCAAGTATATAAAGAAGTAATATAATCAAACCAAGTCAGGTCAGGTGTTCACCTGCTACTGGTAACTATGTAAATCCAGTACTACCTGTTTCATGGTGGTTGTCGGCGACTAAACCGGCGCACCCACCTGGGGTGACCTAGGTGAGGAGGGTGTGTGGACCCCAGCAGGACTAAAAATAAGACCTGTCAAAGGGCGGTGAGTTGCTGTCAACCAACGGCCATCCATAGCAGAAAGGAGTTGGAGACCCTACTGCTTAATTCCTCCAAGTCGCATCATGAGTCAATACAAACTACCAAATTCAAGCTACAGCGTAAACAGGACTGGAAGCCAGAGAGTTGAAGTGCTGCGCTCGGCAGGGATAGTGGTGAGGCTACCCAGGTCGTCATCCAGCAAAAACCTCACTCCGTACACCTGGAAGAACACACTAGATTTGGGACATGGAACGTAAGAACAATGAACTTGGATTGGAAGCTAGAGAATCTTGAAAGAGAAATGAAAAGATACAACCTGGAAATCATGGACTAAGCGAAACACATTGGCTTGGAACAGGAGATTTTACCCATGGTGACCTCAGAATCATCTACTCTGGTTCTAAGAAGAAAGAAAAGGGAGTAGCGTTTGCTCTGTCTGGAGATGCACGGAAATCAGTTGAGGAGGTGAACTACATTTCTGACAGATTGGTTATGATAAAGCTGCACGCTTGAACCAAGAGACATTCTTCTATACCAAGTATACTTTCCAACCAGCCAGTACCAAGATGAAGAAGTGGAGGAAGTATACGACATGCTTTGGGAGACTTCATAAAAACAGACAGGCAATGACTATCTTATTATCATGGGAGATTGGAATAGTGTAGTTGGACAAGGGAGAGAAGGTAAAGAAACTGGTCCTTTCGAGTGGAACGCGCAACGAAAGAGGTACCAAACTTGTAGAGTTCTGTAGTAGAAACCACCTCATCATAACCAATACATGGTTTAAACACCACAAACGAAGACTGTATACATGGAAGCAGCCAGGGGATGTACGTAGATTTCAACTTGACTATATACTGATTAGACAAAGATACAGAGGTAGTGCTAAAAACTCAAGATCGTACCCAGGAGCAGATATAGGCTCTGATCACAACCTGGTTATTATGGATGCAACATTAAACTAAAGAAAATGAAAGGAGCGAAAAGTAGAAGAAAATGGAATTTAGAAAATTGAGACTTGATAACAGACCGTTTAGGCTAGAAACTAATGCTAGAACTTTAGCAGCCCATTCGGATGGGATGCTTCACAATGACCCTGAAGCCAATTGGATTTGCTGAAGGAAAGCATTAAAGCAAGTGCAAAGGAAACTATTGGATACCTAAAAAGCAAGGAACCAAAGAAACCTTGGGTAACACAGGCTATGCGTACTAAAATGGAAGAAAGGAGACAATGGAAAGGAGTGAATACTGAAGATGGAAGACGGATGTACAGACAACTGAACAATGAACTTCGAAGAGAGACAGATAAAGCCAGAGAAAAGTGGCTTGAAGAGGCAGTGCAAAGAGATTGTAGCACTAGAGCAGAGAGGAAGAAGCGACATGGTGTACGCCAAAGTCAGAGAGCTAAATGAAATGGATCACAAAAAGTCAATAAGCATAGGTATAGACTCAAAGTCAGGGGAAAGGCTGACAAATGTCTCGGATATTCAAAATAGATGGATTGAGCACATTGAAGAACTATATGACAAGGATTCAAAACCAGACGATATTGAAATGGAAAACGAAAAGCATGTAAACCAAGACATATGGGCCCGTCTTTTCTTCACTCTGAAGTTCGTAAGGCTCTTGAAGAAACAAAAGACAAGAAATCCCCTGGACTAGATGAATTGCCAATTGAGCTCCTAAAAAATGTGAGTGAGGAGACACAGAAAGACTTTGAACAGTTGTGTCTAGACATCTACGAAACTGGAATTTGGCCTGAAGACTTCTTAAGGACAGTAATGATTCCGATACCAAGAAGAACGATGCCACGAAATGTTCTGACTTTCGTACAATAAGCCTAATATGCCATGCATCAAAGGTTATTCTCAGGATCATTACCAAGAGAATCGTCAAGAAAGCAGAAACTTTTCTGGGATACGATCAGTTTGGGTTCAGAGCTGGCCTTGGTACTCGTGAGGCTATCGCAATAATGAGAACTTTGTGCGAACGTAGCCTGGAAGTTCAGAAAGAGGTGAGCATATGCTTTGTTGATTATGAGAAAGCTTTTGACAGGGTAAACTGGATTAAACTCCTGCATGTTCTGAAATCCCTTGGAATAGATTGGAAGGATAGGCGCCTAATCAAAAACCTATACATGAGGCAGACAGTGTGTATAAGAACACCAGAAGGAGATTCTGAGCCTGGACACATTGGACGAGGAGAGTTCGTCAAGGCTCCCACTCTCACCAATACTGTTCAATGTATTTGCAGAAGCCATGATCAAAGAGCATTTCTGGACATGGGAGATGGAATATCTGTAGGAGGTAGAATAGTGAACTCGGTCCGTTTTGCAGATGACAAGGCAATTGTGAGTGACAATGAAGACGGACTTCAGAGGCTCATGGATCATTAGTGACAGCAGGGAAGAATTTGGAATGAGGATTAATATCACTAAAACTAAGGTAATGAAAGTAACGCGATCAGAGGAAACAGATCTGAATATGAACATCAAATCAGTGGAAGGAAAGTTGATCAGGTCAAACAGTTCACATATCTTGGTAGTGTCATCTCAAATGATGCATACAGCACTAGAGAATAAAAACTCGAATTTCACTAGCCAAGAATGCATTCTCAAAACATAGCAGAACACTGACAGCCAAAAGCTAAAACAAAGCCTAAGAAAGAGGCTTGTCAAGTGTCTGGTCTGGAGTGTTGCTTTATATGCATCAGACGTGGACGAAAGAAGAAGCAGAAGAAAGGAGGATGATAGCCTAGAAATGTGGTTGTGGAGGAGAATGGAAGGAATTAGCTGGAAAGATCGTGTCACAAATGACGAAGTACTGAACAGAGTGAATGAAGTAAGGATTTGAGAGAAACAATCAGGAGACGAAAGAAGAACTGGTTGGGGCACATCCTGAGGGGGAATAACACTGCTCAGAGATGTGCTGGAAGGGAAAATGAAAGGCAAAGGGGAAGATGTAGACCAAGGATTGGGATGGTGTCGGAACTGAAAGAGGCAGAAACTTATGAAATCATGAAGCGAAAGTCCAAGACAGAGAACAATGGAGAAACTACTAAAGGCTCTGGTGTGTGGACCTGCCCTTAGGCAGAGCACCGAAGAAGAAGATAATCATTACGTGTAAAACATTCTTTGTAAAGTGCTATGAGCGTCATGACCAACGGACCTGAACGATATAATTATAAGCAGCCATCATCATTAGTATTATTATTATTTTTATCTAAATTAATTTTTAATTTACTTCAAGTAGGCTCTCGTACAGCGCATGTAATTGTCTGTCATAAGGATATTTCTGCCATTATTATTATTATGTAGCGCTCTCTCCTTTTCAAGAAATTAGATTGTTGTTGGGTATTATCTCACCTTGCATGTTTCATCAAGTCGTTTGTAAAGATATGCACAACTTTACAAACGACTTGAATAATAAATAGCCAAATGGGATTCCCCCCCCCCGAAGTGTGACCAATGGCGTAATGAGAAATTTTCTTGGGGGGGGGGGGCTGCTTGGAATTATGAAAAAGATGGGTACCTTGAATTAAAAAAAATACAGCTACTTTTTTTAAAGCAAGTTAAGCAAATTTTACAAATCAAGGTACCTAAAATGCTGATTTGATTATTAAATATGGGTATAAATGAATAAAAATGAATAAAGGTTTCGGCATAAAAACGTTGGAAAATACTGAGAGCATAAATTCTGGTCGTAAAAGTTCGGGGTTGCAGCCCCCCCCCTAGTGAGTATATGACATAATTTGTTGCCAAAAAGATACTTTGCATGCAAAATAATGATGTTAAGCCTGCATTTACTTATATCGACCCCCCCCCCCATTCATGAACGCGGAATGGGGGTCATTTGAACCTTCATTTCATAGGGATATATACGTGTTATTCAAAGGGAAAATCTTAATTAAATTGAACCCCCCGTTTAGCCTCGCAAATACATAAGCGAGCTAGAATCGTTGATCACCCAATAATAACAACTGAATAAGACCAAACCAATTCTCGGAAGTTAAATACGTAAATATCAGTTTGGTGTAACGGCAGTTTAATTTTACCTCGTTATGGTTTCCGTTCTATCGCTTTTCACCCGCCTTTTCATCACCATAATATGGGAATGATTTTGGAAAGGATTCTCGTAAAAGGGGCCGCTTCGATCCATTTATGCAGAAAAATATATCGAGTTTCCTGATGTGTCGATATCTCGTTTCTTTGGGTAGTTTATACCCTGAACGTTGCACTTTTCTTGTTTGAGATGTGAAATGATAGCATCACTTAAGCTAGTCCGTTCAGGATAGTGCTAAAGGCAGTCATGGTAGTTTTTTTGACGGTAAAGACGAAAAATAGGTCAGGAAAATTGACTCTGTTTATTAATTGATTATAGTTGTTTCATTAACGCATAAATATATATAAAGCAAACTCTATTTGGAGACTTACGATATCTTACTTGTAGAGTGATCGATTTTTTGACTGAAATGATCAAACAAATATTTTGTATTATTTGTTTAAATATATACAAATACGTATACGTGGGTAAACCTCAGATAGTATTAGCATGGGTGAACACGATGTCAATATTAATATTTCTAACGTGAATATGATAGCATCACTTAACTAATCCTTCAGGATAGTGGTCAAGTGAGTCATTATGGCAGTTTGCTCGTAGGAGAAAAGGAAAAACGTCGAGATGGTTGCCTCTGTTTAAAAAAAAAAATGCTCCAAATTCTATTGTCCGAATCGGATATTCTTCTTGCCTTGTCCGTGGGCTTGGCAGCCGCTGAGCAGCGCCAGATGGACGTTGCTCTATCCCCTCTTGTTGAACGCCAAACAGGGAAGCAACAACTAACCATTTTTAATGTCTTTGGTATTACGCGGCGGGATCGAACCCACAACCTCCCGATTATGAGGCGGACGCTCTATCACTGAGCCAACACATCGGTTTCATTGCTTTCATTCTTTACTTGACATCCTTGATTATAGTTGTTTCATTAAAGCATCAGTATAAAGCAAACTCTTTTTGGAGACTTTAAAGCGAGAGCGAACTGAGCAATACTCTCATTGACTGTGTGCTATAAATAGCTAGTCTTAAAGTATACCTTTTGAGAACAAGCGTGGTTATAAAATAACCTACAATATTTCATTCGTATTGGGAAACTAAAATGTTTTAAGTTGGAAAATATGTGTTTTGATACTTGGCAACTTATCATGGTGTGAATTTATTGAGTAGTGAAAAGTGTGTTATCATTAAAATCGGCCTGAATTATAGACTACAATACTCAGGATGTTGCATTGTGGGTTAGGAATTACAATTAATTAAAGTTAAGGACTTGAGGTGGTGGTATACAAGGCTGCTAGTTCGTACTGGCTTTACGATACCTAGAGTGATCGATCTTTTGACTGGAACGATTGAATAATATCCACAGATAGTATTAGCATGGGTAAACATAGAGATCTATTTTAGTGATTGACAATGATAGATAGATGCATGAGATTTAGTAAACATTAGGAAGCACGACTACAAACTCTCGCTCTAATTACAACGCAACTGGCAGTGAAAGTGAAATCATAATTTGAGTTCATGCCCTCGAAAGGGATTTCTACGACTTTATTTTTATGAATTAAAAAATATTTTTTGAAAAAATATGTTTCCTCTTATCAATATTTCGCGGAATAATATTCGTCTGAAACACATGCAATTAGAATTTTTTCTGAAAGGGGTATATTTTATCGGTCTTTCTTTTCAAATTAGCAATATCTCACAGGGGCCGCGGAGCGTTTTTGAAAGAGGAGGGCTGAGCCGAAAGTGGGGGGGGGGGGTGAACAGGCTAAAAATCACAAAAGTATGGTCATTTTTGCGTTTTTGTACACAGTTGCTGGAAAAAAGTGTGGGGGGGGGCACCCCCCGGCTCCGCGATCCCTGTCTCAAAACTGACTTATTTCGGTAAATGCGTAGTAAATAATGTTTTCACAAAATATGGCGCAATATAAATTTTGGATCATTATCATCATATCTCAAACTAGTATAATGGGCAGATAATGTTATGTCCAAAACATTAGATCAACACTTTTTAGTATATTGCTTAAATACGATTAATGCTTATTTGCATTTCATAAACTCCTGGCTTTAGGGTTATAAGTTCAAAATTATCGCCATGGAAATACACTGTCTGTGCAAAGAATGTTACGTTTTGCCTATATGGTAGCAAATTACTCATTCGAGCCAAACCGCATTATTATTGGATGAATGTCGTGAATGGGTTAAAGATGATTAATGTCATGAATATTTCTCACCATACCTGTCAGATATGATGAAGTCGAAGTCGATTAGTGGCAACCTAGATACATTACAATAACTTCATACATAATACTGAAGTGTGAGTTATTGAACAAAGGAGTGTGCGCTATTATGAGATCAATCAATATTTAGCACGAAAGTTTATAATGCAATGACATTTACATGAGCATTGAGTACGATATAAGCTAACGATTTTCTGAGCTATTAATAGGCGAATGATTCCGTACAAAAAGCTTGGAAGCAGTATTATGAGTAGTATTGCTCATGATATTCTCGCATATATCAAAATAAATAAATTTATATCTAGTTGCAGGGTATGATGAACGGATAGTATTCATTCATTTAGATTTCCCCACGATTTTCATTTGATAGTAACATTTTCATGTTGTCAAAATCATTGTTTCAATTCTAAACTTGTCCAACGTGTGTTATTAAGATGTCACGTCAAATATATACAATGATTTACGTCGTTTTTTTTTAAATCACCTTCTTAAACTTGAACGGCAAAATAGGCCTCTGTTCATAATTAATCCTATATTAAAGTTTTCCACATCCTGCGAATTACTGCCGTAGACCAAATATGATACGTGGTGAAACGTGTATTTACGTGGCGCTACGTATAGATTTACATGGATTTTACGTGTATTAACGTGGTTTTACGTGGCATCGCTTCGCAGAGTAAGTCCTTGGGCGTATTAACATTGAACTTTATATTGCGCACATACAAATGTACATCATTTTAAAAGCATCACAAAGGCATAATAGATAAAGCCATTACCACTTTATATGATCACTTCGAGGTAACCAGTGCTTTTGACGAATTGGGTTAGAAAGGTGAGAGCAATTAACCCATTTACTTACATTGAATTGGCCTTTAACTATGCCATTACTATGCTATATTGTTGTAATTGCACATCTTACGTGATTATATGTGTAAAATATTGACATTGCCAATTTGAAACTCGCGTTGATGTTCGAGCTAACCATGCTTACAGGTGCCTGTTCCTTTTTAGTTTTACTTCAGAATATCCTCGAAAAAAAAGTTGAATTGAGATGATAATTTTAATTAACTCTGATCCTAATAACCAATGCATATCTATACCTGGAAGAAAATAACAAGCGATTTAGGATTAAACAGAAAGCAGAATGAGAAAATATAAGTGCATTTTTACTTTGTATTTTATTATACATGTCTAAAACGAATCTTTCCATATTCAAATTGGCATCAATTAAATTTTCATCTCAATCCCTACTTTTTTGATAAATTCATTGTATGAATAAACGTAGCGCAATGACAAAATTTGGCAAAATTGTTTGTTTATTTATTAGCATATCAACAGGTTAATGAATACATGATAAATAAAAAATAAATTACGGCGGATATAACCCATTACATCGCAATTAACATAACTGCATTTTCGTTTTAATGGGTCCTATACACGTACATCATCGTAATGATGCGTGACTAATTTGATTGTCAGCTTCTCTCCAAATAAGAGTTTTAATCAACTACTTGTATTGCCTCTAAAGTTATAGTAAAAAAATGTACTGTGCACAACAAAATATACTTTTTGAATGGCATTCAAGCTTTATAAAAAATTTTAACTTTAAAACATCAAAACGTCACTAAAACACGGACTTTTCTGCTAATTTATTGTATATTTAAAAATACATTTTTAGATGAAAGTGGATGGAAATTGGCTTTCGCGTCTTACTACACTATTACCGAGCATCGATACATTTCTTTATTGTGACAACATGTAATAACACAATTATAACTACATACGCGTTTTGATTAAATCCATAGTAAATCAAACACAAATTTAATTTCAACCTATAATTGCTTATTATGTTCGAACGATAAGGTAACACTCTGTATGTTAAGAACTGGTGTTGTGCAAGTAACACTATGTGATTAAATTCTCACTTCTAAGCATCTATAATATATAAATTTTCATATTTAGTAAAGGTCACAGCTGCCACTGACTATCTAACGACTTGAATATAATATAACAGCTCAATTTCACTCATTTTGATGTTATTGTGCCCGGTGAAATGCGGCTAATTACGGCCTCTTGTGCGCCTGTCATGTTTTGCAAAATGTATATCCTTTAATGAAAATCGTTTACAAGTCAATATGAGCCCCCTGATGTGCAAAATAAAAAAGTGTTTATGACGCTATGTTATTAGTATTGCCAATATTGTGGCAATAAAGACTAACAAATTGCTAAAATGTACATATTAAAAAGGAAAATGTTTGTTAACAGGTAACACTTTTATTTTGAACCCCAAATGTGTATCAGGGACAATGTGATTTTTTTTTTGTTGTTTTTTTTTTTCTTTCGTTATTATGTTTTTCAGAAAATGGAGATACATCGATATTCTGCACTATAAAATGGGACACACAATTTGATGTATTTCTTCTTTAATACCAGAGTGAACATGCTTTATATGACAAAAAATGGATGAGAAATCACAGTAGTAATTTTTGAGATGAGAGGAGAATATTACGTGTCTAGAAAAGTGTCAGAATACAATAAAACTATTCATTGGGAGTTTATTTTTTGCTGTTTTATAACGTAAGATTGATATCTATACTTCATCCTGGTGTTTTGCAAACGCGGTGACAACTTTTGTGTATATTGCTATAAGTGTGTCCCAGAAAGAGATGCTAATGGACTTTGATGGATTAATAATTAAAATTACTAAAACTATATTGTTATAACTTCTACAACCCGTAAACTGCTATTGTGCGTTTTCTACAACTGGATGAGACTTTTATGTGATAATGGTCCAAGAATCTTAAAGATATGAGCATTTTTATCATTACATCGAGGGAACCTCTCCATCCAAGTTTGTATTGAGTAGTACCGGATGTGTCGAATAAAAGAACCCAAGTTTGATATTAATATTTGAAAAATATTTCAGTAGTATTTATGAATATTTATATCACTGTATAAGTGCAACTCATTACAATTCTAATGATATGTCCTCACTACCAATATTACGCATCGCTGAAACTCATTGTTCTGAAAAAGTATTGTCAATTGTGAGTGTTTCACTTTCACGCTCATTGATGATCAAAGTTGGGTTTCCTCTTAACATGGCTTATATTTTTTGATAACGCATCTCAAGGAGCACGAAAGTGAACACTCACAATTTTGCAAGACTTTTTCAGAACAATGGGGATCAGCGATGCGTGGTATTGGTGAGCTGAGAGACATATCATTAGAATGGGTAATGAGTTGCACTTTACAGTTTTATATAAACTTCATAATCACTACTGAATATTTTGCAAATTATTAATGATCAAAACTCGGGTTTCTTTTATTCGATATATCCGTACTACTGATACAAAACTTGGAGGGGGAGGTTTCCTGATGTGTGATGAAAAATGCTCATATCTTTGTGATTATTGGACATATACATAAAATTTTCATCTATTTGTAGAAAATGAATGGTAGTTTAAGTGTGTGAGTTATGATTAATATAATATTGTAATTTTAATATTATACCCATCTAAAGTACCATTAGCATTTTTTGTGGGACACACTGTATAATAGCCATAATTATAATTATAGATTATCAAAACACAATATACAAATATATTTTGTAGGGGAAAACGTCATTTGTCAGATGCACGTTGACTTGCACTTTATCATAACATTTATGATGATGTTTTCAATGTAGGCCTATGCATTTTGACTGTATCCAGTAATTATAATTTTTTTAAAGGCAATCCATTGGCTGCCAATGGATTGCCTTAAAAAAAAATTATTGCCATAATTTACAAGATAACAAAAACCCGCTCTCGTAAATATGTTTCGTTGCGAGTTGGCCTACTAACATGGCTGTTAATGAAAAATGAGGCGTAGGGGTATATTGTCACGTTAGAACATTGGGGCTGAAACCAAATATTTGATAAAGCATTGTATCAGTCTACTGTTTAATGTTTGAGCAAACAATGAATGGATGAATTTATAATGTACTTAGCCTTAACTGACAGCACTAGAGATTGTGTTATAAATACCTGCATACACACACCCAAACATAGTGTATAAGGAGACCTATAATGAAAAGGATAGATGGCTGAAAAATTGTGGGTTGAAATTACTCTATAACTCAATTTAAGTGTGATCATGGACAGGGGAGGGGCGTTCTCTTTGTTTCTCCCTTTCACATGAATTGTATTGACGTTTGCAACAAGAAAAGGGCTAAAGATTCAATATTTTATGTTAAAAGGAACGTACTGTTGTGGGAAAGGTTAGGAATTATCTTGAGCTCTCATGTTTGCATGCTATTCAAGAATACAATATTTTAGTTTTTGAAAAAGTCCACTGAAACTACTGTTTAATTACCCTAATATTCATAATATGAGTACCCCCACAAAACAAAATAATAAAGAAAGAAAATAAGCTGGAATATCGGGCCTGCACAGTATTGTAGTCCCATATAGGTCTGTAGCGGACGCAGACCGACGTCATACAATGAATTTACCGGGCCCATGCGTAAACACAATAGAGCCGCTTTTGTCCCCAGACAATTGGGCCCGAGAAATGCATTAAATTTGGTTTTCTTGGATCCGCGCCTGCATGTATTTCTATGTGCAATGTATCTGACTCCCAGTAGAATTGAGTTAATCTTTTGTCATTTTGATGATTCCAAAACCTTACCTTACAACACTTCTTAGGTCAAGTGTAATCACCCTCTCTCAATAACTCTGAGACAGTTTCTAATTCATTTTCCCGATCACAACATGAATTTCTCTTTAAAATATCAGAAGATGTGCTTGCAGACTATGCCTGGCAAAGCAGTTGCTAAAATTACAATGATTAAAACAACAACAAAAAAAAAATAAAATAAAGGGGAGGGTAAGTTGTTATGACTAAAATTGCCTGCACAAGAGCGAAATAAGCGAAATCCTACATTACATTTTTTAACGAGGGGATACAAATTAGCCCATGCTGGTTATAACGCGCGAAACCAATGCGTTTCTAATGATAATAATGATCGGACGGTAACATTCCGGCCAAATCTCCACCAAATCTGCGTTGAGTATTCATCGATTTCGTTAAGCGTTTGGTCTACCAACTGAATCAACTCGCTGCTGGCCCCCGATCGAACTCAAGTTAAAAGAGGAGGGAAAAAGAAATGTAGAATCTCGGCATTAAGGTCATACCAAACGAATATTTGGATACGATGATGTCGAACCTTATTTACAATTATTTTAAAAATTCCATCGCCTGGGTGAATACTAAAAAGAAAAGTAGCCTTTGAATGGTTAAGAGAGGTTTTGAGTAAGGGGACAGGAATGGAGAAAGTCAGAAAAAGAGACAGAGTGAGACAGATAGACAGACATACCGATTCGCAGATGAAAAGATAGAACACGAGAGACATACAAACAAACACACACACACACACACCCTCACCAATCTACAAAAACACCCATACATTCATGAACGTAAAAGAGAGCCTAAAGATACTTTACACCTGACATGCTTGAGGTGTATTGGAAGTGTCAGCCCTACCTTTTTTTAGGGGGCATCATAATAAAAAACACACCTACCCCTCTTTTATCAACACACGAGGCTTTTTTTGTGACAACACACACATACCAAACACACACAAACACGAAGTACAAATAAGCGACCATATTGGCTGGGTCTTTCTGATGTGCTAATCTAAGTAAGATGTTGACGTATTCGGACTATTGTCCTCAATACAATTACATAATATTCTATGGAAGGCGTCAAATAATATTTTGGTAAAGTTCTAATTGTTTTTAATAACCATTCTTGCATAAAAGGCGCTATATTGTCTCTCATACGTGACAATCCCGATGCATTTTAGGGGAATTACTCATGTCTCATAAATCTAGCTCCTATGTCATTTGGGTCGAGTGAAGCACATGTAAATCATTGTCTCGCTAAATAATGTTTGTAAAATGGCATTACTTTGAACACTGCACGTACATTCTCTGGGTGTTTCACCTAGACGTTCGTTTAAATACCTTACGAATGACTATACAAACGGCTGGAACATGTTCTTGGGCGCTATACTTATCTTAACATATACCCCTGGACTTATTACTTCCCCAGTGTTGAGTGTGGCAAATCTGGATATATTCAGACTTGCTACACGAGTACAATTGAGTATGTAATCGAGTACAATAACATGTGATCTACCATGTCTACGCTACGGTTAGTTTTGGCTATATCAACTAGATCACCACACACGTTATGAGCATTGGAATGTAATGTATTCTAACCATAATGTGCTCTATCAATAATTATCCTTACTAAAACAATCGACATAATCATTCCGTTTTTTTTTATTCAGTGAGCATATTATTTTTTCATCGCACATCAACTTGTTGTCTAGCAACGAGAATCAAACACTTAAAACTTAATCACATACCTAATTACGATGAATAATGTGCACCGTTGTAATGAATTAAGAATGATTATAACGATCAATTAATCAATATGTTGTCAATAGAGTATGTGAAATGCTCTCCAGAGGAATTTTCACACAAAAGCACATCCCATGGATTTCAGTTTTCTAATGAGTCAGTGTTTCAAAGAGATTCATTTCCCATTAACACTCTTTAAAGGGATTGTTTAACTTCATTCTGGATCTAAAAATATTTGTCTCTTTTTGCAGCTAATGCTGTAATCATAAGTGCAAACCTTTATGTCACAAAGGTATTGTATGAGATTTTGAAGCTAATTGGCCGCTTAATTGCTGCTATATTGATGACCATAGTCATAAGCGTCCATAGGTACGCTTAAGATGACACTGTAGTCTATGGGTACGCAATAATCACTTTTCACTTGTTGCGAAGCATGTAATGTTGCTTATGATAAAAGTTTTCAGGGTTTCCTTTTGACATTTTATCATGTTTACAGTTCTGAAATTTGCAAACCTCCACAAAAGCTTCTCAATCCCTATTGCTATTGAAGCTATTCTTGTGATCATGTAACAGTACGCATGAGGTGCAGTTCTTCATAATACTTGAAATGGGATACATTTTGTGGGAGGATATTTTAATGCTTCGGCCCAGGAAAAAAAGAAGAAGAATATGTAACGTTAAGCTGTATGATCAACCGTTCCTGTCAACATATTAATATAATCTAGGATATTGTATTCGGACTTCTAGAAGTTCGATCTTTTGCCCTATATTTGCGAGAGTTTACACTGTTCAAAATGCAAACATCATCCCGGAGATCTATTGACACTTATTCCCACCGCATCTCAAAGACACGGGTTGAAGGCATGGAATACAAGGTTTACCATGAGAGTTTGCTCTTGGTATTAACGGTTGGATACAAAGTCTTGACAATGACGGAAACTGATGACACATCGGTGATGCGAGGAAATGAATTTGGGTGATTTTATTCTTTCTTATCCTCCTTCTCTCTTTCATGAATTCTTCTCTCGCCTTATCTTCATATTCTATTTTCGTTGGTGTCCATGTTAATATTAATTCGCATCATTCCTTCCCTTCTTTTGATACGTATATCCTTTGTTCTCTCCCTGTTTCATCCCTTTTCTCTGTTCCTTGTGTTGTCTCCACATTCTACCTTCTTTAGCTTCTTCTTTTACGCAGTGGTGTGCGTGAGCATTTATTTGTGTGCGTCCGGGTGTGTGTGCGCGAGCGTGTTTGTGTGTGTGATTTTTTTTTAAAATCATCTATTTCGCATTCTATTTATATTTTCAACGTTTATTTCTGTCTCTCCCCGTTGGTATAGTTAAGTATTCTTCTCGTCTCTCTCTTTTCTTCTTCTCCTCATTCATCTTCTGTGTTTTTTTTTCTACACAGGAACAACTTATACTTCTCCTCTTTGACCTTCAGACGTCTTCATTATCTTATACTCCACTATCAGTTTACGATAGCCTGGATTAATATTAAGAGGGAAAACAGTTCATTAAATAATTCGTTATCAAAGTTTGATAGCTATTATCAATACACCATTCTAAGTGATATTAATGGTGCTAAATAACGAGTAATTTGTCTGATACATGCAATGACTAGTTCCATAGTTCATCAAGTTAGAATATCAAAAAGTAGTGTATAAACGTTTGTTTATTGAAGTGGGAGTATACGCTCATAAATCAATATTTTGATATTTGTCATTCTATGTTATCATATTTACTTACATTAATGTTTATTTACTGTGCGCTTGAAATGATCAATGTTCAAAATCATGTTTGGATACTGGTGGTATAATGGCTGCTTGCACGTCCATTTATTCTCTACTACACCAAGATTCAATCAATTGTGCTTGTAATAATGATACAGGTTTTACTTTATTGACGTTGCTTACATGGAAAGCACACAGGATTGAAATATTGTATATTTAATTAGTGTGTTTTTTCCACAGAATTTTTGACTTTTTCTGTTTGTTATGTTATGTCAACTTGTATTGTATTGAAATAAACAAAATCATCACTACTAGGAGACAGTCATAATGCTAAGAGCTGAATTAATGGTTAGTAGTGTCGGTATGGTACGCAATGTACGCGGCCCGAGTCAATTAACCAATGTTATTCCACCTTCATCACTTCAGCAACATATGGCTTTCACTGGCAGGTAATATTTTGTTACGTCAAGTGGTACAGAGTTTAATCAAATTGAAGATGCTAGTACTAGAAATTCGTATGTTACATTTTGGCCCTCTGTTATGCTACAGTCACACAGACACTTACGTATAGATACGTCCGGTTGCGTCCAAATATTATTTCATCTTCTATTCTATCATTTTTTATGTATTTCTTTGTTTTACTGATGAACGAAATTATCAATATTTCCACTGCTGACTATGACGGGTAGGCATCACTGGGGATCCGCAGAAAGAAAATATTTTTGGACGCATCGGGACGTAACTATACGTAAGTGTCTGTGTGACTGTAGCATTACATTTATGTAACAATGTGTCGTGTTCATCCAAGCGTAAAGACATACCACATAAAAATTGGTACCAAAAGATGCGGGAGGAGTTACTCTTTCGGAATATGTAAAATAAGTGAAGATGCTAGTACTAGATGTTCGTATGTTAAATTTTTACACTCTGTTTCTCAAAACTGATTTGATGTAACATAGGAACTTTTAGTACTAGCATCTTCAATTATTGATTGGCTGATTTAAGAGGTCGAGTGCATTATTGATGTCTTTTCATGTCCAAGTGACTTTATGACACATCATGGAACCTTTACTGGTTACGTTTCGGGGGCTGCCATGATTTGGAAATACTTAAGAGAGAAAGATACTGCTCAATGTAGAGACTGAGGAAGATTTGTTTAAGGGGGTGAGCTTTTGGAAAGCCGGACATATTTTCTTTTTGCCGACAAGATGCAAGATATGAGGCAAAAATATTATTTTCCGAACAGCAAGCAAAGTAAAAAAAAAAAGTTCATCCACTTTTTCTCAGGAAGTGATTATTTTACATGGTTATGTAAGTTTTTACGTTATAGCAGGTTTTATGAATTTGAATGTGTAAATTCTCATATCCTTGGTTGCATAATAAATGAATGTATATGGCATTTGTCTTTTGTTTGATTAAGGAAACATATGGGGTATTTTATAATTCAAATTCCAAGCACCCCTCATTCCGAAATTTATAACATGGGAGGTATTTCCTGTTTGCTTAAGGACAAAATAAATCTGGTCAGATTCAGTTTCTTAGTTGAATAATGCAGTGATTTGCTTGCATAGATTGCAAAATAAACGCAATCCTAGTGGAAAAAATCATATTTTCACACAGATTTGAGACCTGATTATTCTACAAGATTCTCTAATATTTTTTAATAGGTCCCCAGAGTGAAACTGAATTTGTATTTTTTTTTTCTTGTAAAAATATCTGAGTTTTCATAAATATCTTGAAATTGTAAATCCACCAGCAAACCAATTTTAACTGATGAAAGTATTGTCCTGGAAGTTCGGAGTTGTTCAAGTTTTTTTTTTCTGTAGAATAATTTACAAACATTGAAAAAGAGCAATACAATTCAATGAGATTCAATACTACTGCTGCGATTGACTTTCACGTATTCGTATACGCATCAATTGTTATGCCATGTCCGTAAACAAGGTATGTCGGGAGGTACATATAGATCTATACTGACTCGAGCATAACACATTATGTTCATTCTTTGACTACTATCAAGATGTTCAAATCCCCGAAACTAATTGCAGAGGAACAGTAAAAGAACCGGCGCCGTCGACGTGATTGTATACGATGATGAGGAACTTCGGATGGGAAGATAGGAGCGAGGATAGGATAATTTAGGAGGTGGATGTTTCCCTATCCAACGAAATCTAAAAGTTGTCAAAGTACGTAGGATTAAGAACGTCACTTAAGTTAAAGATATTAATTATTTTACTAAAACGGTCATACCGAATGTTTATAATGGTATACCTTTATAGCATAATATAGGTTTTCCCGGCCAAGTTCATACATTTATCATCCGTTTTCATTAACTGTGTATTCAAATTCGTGTGTTTGATGCGACAGACTGACTTTAGTCAAACAATTTCGTGTTCATACTCTCATATTCGTTTATAGGCACACAAATTAATGGAGGCAAAGTTCAAATTCGGATAAAGGCATTTAATTTCATTATTTGCGCATTCAAATTAATGCGAATTTGAGTATACGGAATGAAATGTTGACAGGATGAAGACGAATTTGAATAGTTATTGCCGAATGTATATGCTTATTATGTGAAGTAGAATGCGCAAATATACGAAATCGATCACAACAATCGTTAATTTTGATGATTTAATACGATTTTGACTGGCAACATTTCGATGCATCGGCGTTTTTTCCGAAAATGAATGCCTCTAATATGCAATTGATTGACAAAACAATGAAATTGACCGGGAAAACCTATATAAAAAACATAGTTAGAGTGAAAAAAGGTAAGATAAGAACATCTGGTCATCAAGTACATGATAGGCTCTGGTAGCTTAGTCTACCAAGCAAGTATAAATGTTGGATCTTCAAATCTTTGAGCAACAGATCAATTCACGCGATATGCAAAATCATCAATAAAACCAGTGAAAAAGCAACAGGAATCGTCCTCACATGCCATGCAAGCTTTGCTATATCTTACCACCAAACAAGTTGGACAGTTTTAATTTCCAACTAAAAATATCACATTAGGAAACCTTGATCAATAAATCAATTGAAACAACTGAAGTGGTCTTATTTGTACATCAAGCAAGATGATTTGTTCTTTCAGTATCCTAGAAGAAGAAGTTTTAGAGGTTGAATTTCCGAGTCAAAAAGCAAAAGCTGTCCTATCTGTACGTCAATCAAGACCTGTACTTTCAATGTCTTAGAACCAGTTGTATAGGCTGAATTTCCAAGTCAAAATCGCAAGATGGTAATCTTTTATCAACATATCAATTCATGCGATTTGTGTACGCCATTCTCTGAAAAAGAATAGATGGTCAAAAATCGCTCTTTTAACTTCTTGGCAAGCGAAGTTGTCCAAGTCCATGGAATCCGCTAATATTGATTGTGCTAAAATGCTACGAATGTCAGCCTTGTCAAAGAAATTCTTTCTGCATGGGCACTCCAGTGCTTTTAGCTACATTATACCTAACAAAAGACTGGACAGTAGACCTGTTACAATTTTTGTTATCATGTTGTTTTCTTCGTTTAAGGAGAAGGAAAAAAAGAAACAAGTAAAATACTTCCTGATAAGGCTTCTGGTCATTTTCATCAGTTCATGGCTTTCTGAACAAATGAACTTGTCAAAACCTGTGACTGGGGGTTGCCATTATATTATAAAACATTTGAAGTAAGAAAATTGCGATAACAAAGGACAAAGTTCTGTCGTATCAAGAGACAGAACAAAATGCTGTCAATCGGCAGCAATGACATGGATCATTTCTAAAAAGAGAACCTAATTGTTTTGTTATATTGAATATGCAATTAGTACTTTTATTTCATTTTCCATGATTAAATGTAGCACAGATAGTTCTTGTTCAAATCACTCCTCTTCTTAAAACAGAAAATTATTCTGATCATTGTATCATATATTTTCTTATAGATAAAGAATGAATTGAAGGAATACACTGTTAAATGCATATCATTCCCGGACAAGCCCCCAAAATGTTTCAAACAGTCGTTCACACCAGCACTGGTTCACGCATCCCCAAATCAAATGTTAATTCTATTTCACTATCAATTACTGATATTCTCGAGTATAGAGAAACACATATTGAAATGGAACATCTTGGTTCTGTCATAGGGTGGATATCCATCCGTGCCTTCATAAACCTAATCTCTTCCTTTTTGATTTCATGACAATTCCACAGGAAATTTGCCTCAAGTATAAGGCCATATTACCAACTTCCCTTCAAACTTGCTCTATTAAAAGACATCATATCTTCCTGTTCACGATATATTTTCCGGATATCCCAAACCTCTCTTCTATCAGTGTACAAGTTTAGTATTTCTGATTTATTACTGTCAACAGATTAAGTAATAGCATAGGAATAATTAAACTTGTTTTTAGAATAGACCTCATATATATTTTTGGGGGATTATGACCGTCTGAGGCCAGAATACTGTACCCATATTTATTTAAAAGTCATTAAACTCTATCAAGATTTGTTTTTTTCAGAGAGAAGGGTAAATAATATCCAAGATTAAATAAACGCTTCTTAACAATAAAATGTAGGTATCTGAGGAAAAACATGAAATAATGCCTTCCATAGCCTAATAGGGTTTTTATTTTTGTTTTGCAGACTTCATAACAATGGTACAAACCAGAAGAACAATTTTAGAGACTTCGTAACAAGCTATTAATTTAGAATTTAGAGAGGGAGTTTGGTAGGACCCTAAGCAATGTCATTGAAATTTTATTTCCTGTGACGTTTGTCATCCGAATGCTTGACGTGTCAGGCAACCCATGCAGCGCCGCCAATATTTTTTCAAAATCGATCTGTTTTTTCTTAATGGTAATGACCTTTTGCCAAATACTTATACACCCTTCAGTCGTAATTCAGATTTAATGCGATATCTATTTCCCTCGATGAATCAATATTTATGACAGAGCCGCAGATTGCAGCTGGAAATTGTTGGTAAAAGTCTATTTAGTTGATGCTATCCATCAGCTATGGGGTGAATTATGCTTTTATGTCTCTGAAGCTAGTGCCCGAGGAATTGAAAAAGTGTTTTATTTCCGATTTATTTTGTCGCTGCTATTCATGATGTACATTATTAACAATCGGCCACACTCTGAATTTCCAGATTTTCTCATCTTAACACCATAACATTTCAAATAATATAGCCTACAGACAAGAGTGATGAACGTGGCCCCTCTTTATCAAATAGTCCATTTTGACGTCATGTGTCTACACGTATGAATATTGTAATATTGATGGTATAATTATTGGTTCCCTGCAATTTATATTGAACATGTTGACGAAGGTGTAATGCATTTTGATCCCATTAACTTTTCATATACCTTTCTCAAATTTCTTTAACAGCCACTGATCCTCGAAGCGAGTGAAGCAACGCGAGATTGGTCACCATGAATCCTACCGTCCTAGCCTACTCCATCATGTTCTCCGTCCTCATCTTCCTCGTCGTAACGACGTCGTCCGCCGAGATTGCCGACATCACCTACAGGGAATGGGGCGATGTCAACCTCGGAGGGCTCTTTCCCGTCCACTTCTACGAGGAGAGTGCTCAGGACTGCGGGGCGCTACGGGGACTGGATGCGCTGAAACGCGTAGAGGCTATGGCTTACATGGTGCGAGAGATCAACGCAAATAAAACTCTCCTCCCCAACATCACACTCGGTTATGAGATCTACGACACGTGTTCCTACAACGCCATAGCTCTGCAACAGTCTTTGAAGATGATCCCTGTCCAACGGCAGACGTCACAGTGCCTTAGCAACTCTACAGATGAGCCAATGCCGATGATTGCTGGTGTTGTAGGGGCACAGCGCAGCGCGTCCAGTCTTCAGGCCGCCATTTTGTTTGGACTGTACGCGATACCTCAGGTCAGCTATTTGTCTACGAGCGATGAACTCAGCAATGATGATCGATACCCGTATTTTCTCAGGACCGTTCCTCCCGATCGATTTCAGGTGACCTTCTCTCTCTCTCTCTCTCTTTCTCCGACCCAAACCATCCCTCTTTTCACCGTCCCCATCTCTTCCTCTTTCTTTTCTCCTTTTCTCTCCCCCTGCTCCTCCGTGTCACTTTTTATGTACCCACTTTGCTTCCCTAAAAGCTCTTTCTTCTAAAAACCCCATTTTTTCTCAAACGAAATTAACTGGTATAATCAATATTTCTCTCTTGTACAAGAATTATTTCCCTGTATCTCAAACGTGATTGAAGTTTCACAGAACTTTTTGGTAAAGTTTTATTCTTAAATGTCCAGTTGAACACTGTTCTTTATCCACAGATTACAACCGGCGTGTATGAAACGACTGCATACCTGCATACGCTTAAACTAAAAGTTTTAAATCTATTTTCGAAGAAATTTTTCCAAAAATCAACAGCATGAATGTGACCGAAAAGAGACTATTGTTAGGTTTTTATGAAGAAATGAACTGAAAGATCCTCACACTAAAAAAAAAAATTAAATGAGCGCAAAATATGGAACCATGGCAACTCGGCAAATGTTCCCGCCAAAATGTCGTCTGTCCATGTTTACCTCAATCGGATTCTTTGCAATACAAATTAATAAAATTTTAAACTCTTCCATCTCCATACAGTCTTGGCGACTGCTAGGCTATGTACCATATATCTTTAGAAATGTCCTATTATTTATTCTTCCCCTCCTTTCCGTTGTATTATGACCTGAATACAATAGCGCAACATCTGATTTTTTATGCCGTTTTTAAACACCCAAATCGTTATGAATGTTTGATAATATACGTTCTGTTGTTGTTTTTGTTTGTTTATGTTTTTTTAATGATCAATGCCATGGTCTCAACCAACCGTGTATCGGTCGCGCGCTTCTCCGCGTTTGGTCTGCATCTGAAAAAACATCCGTGCGTCAGACGCACGTAGGTGCAAGGTTCTTTTTCAGGTACCTAGGAGCAAGGTTGACGTGCTCTTCCCAGCAATGTCGAAACGCAAGGAAATGCGGTTAGTTGTCAGTCGCCAAATGGGGGTTTTCTAATTGCGTCTACGTGCCACCTGGGGAGCATTTCATCAAAGGACTTGTCGGACATTTTATCCGACAAATTTGCTCTCAGCCAATCAGATGCAAGCATTTCAGTAGCTTGTAACAGTTTGTCGGATAAAACGTCCGACAAATCCTTTGATGAAATGCCCCCTGAACGAGGATGAGAGGAAAAGAATGGAAGCTTTTTGACAAACACTATTAAGTAACGCCCATTGATATACCATCGTAACGGTAGGACTTAGCTGAGGCGAGGCATTTGAAGTTCTCAATTTAGCTTGTCGAACCAGAAAAGCTTTGTATGGCAAGCGTGAAGAAGCTGACGTTATAATCATGATATTCATTTATCAAAAGTTTCTATTTTTACCTCTCAACGTCATTCAGGCGGCACGCCGACGCTATTCTCAAACTCCTTATTATTGGCTGCGAAACAAGCAAATACAAAAATTAAGTGCGCCCGGTTGAGACCATGGTATTACTATTAAAATTTTTTTTTTTTTACTTATTTACTATATTATTATTAATGGTATTAATTAATATAAGTTGCGCGTAAATTGGAATGACGAATGGCCGTAACAATTATGATTTCATGTCATCTGGTAAAGTCCTTGCACCTTTTACATTAAGGCAGAGCACGAATTATGAAAGTAAACAGGCTTTAGAAAAGGATGTGTGAAAATTAGGAGGTTGATTGATTGTGTGATGGTCATGAGCATTCGGTGACGTCACAAGTTAATAAAAGTGGTTTTTTATCAAATTTATTGACGATGTTTTTATATGGGCCGCCGTACAGAGGAAGGGGAATTGTTGAAGAATGTCTGTATCATAATGGCGACAGGCAGTACCACAATGCAGTCATTATTGTTTGCAATAATCTATTTTTTTTCTATACGGAAATTACAAAATGACATGAATGTGTTGAAGCTTGTAGATGAAATTCCTTTCATCATGTTTTTTCTGTATTTGTGTCTCTCTGTCTCTCGTTCATTGTGTCATGTCTCATTTCCTATACTTTATCTTTACTCTCACTATCTCGCAGCATAGCCCCAAGTGTAGAAAATGAAAACATCGGATGGGAAGTGTGTTTTTGACCCCCTCCATTTTGATTACACTAATTGCAGTCATTACCTTTGATATTGACCAATTACAATAATTGAAGAGAGATATATAGAGATTGTAAGAGTATCCTACAGGACAAATATCGGTTGGTAAATAATCTGAGCAACAATTAGCCGTGTAGTAGATAAACACAATGCCAAGAGTGGCGGATCCAGGAGCCCCCTTTTTTTTTTTGGGGGGGGTGGGGTGGTAATTGAACACACCTGTTGATATATGAAAACTTCCGTCTGTTTTTTTTTTAAAGTTTGCCCATTACGCCCCGCCCAAATTTGAAATCATGGACTGTAAGTTTTTGTAATGAGCGAAATAAATCCTAAAATAATCCACCCAAATGTGTGTTTTTTTCTGGTTCACCTGGAACATTCATTTATTTTGTCCTTTTTTCACGACAGTATAGTTTGTACTTGCAAATTGAAAAGATAAAATGAGCCAAAGATATAAAAGAATATCCATGCAAAGTAGTTTTACGTTGCGTTTTTAAACTGAGAAATATAAATGGAAATTTTGCGATGTTTGTGCACATCAGGGAAAAGCACATTTAAAATATCCCTAAATCGGAGATGAAATTTATAACTGCATAATATAAACAAATTGCTACAATAACATGAATAATGTGATTTTGTATTGTACAGAGTATAGTTAAATTGCTCATAAATTGCCTCTATTTACACAGTAGAATTCAAAAAGCCTGATAAGAGATAAAATTGAATACTTAATGGAAATCAATATTCAAAGTACGGAAAAGACACAAAATTTCCTTTTTACATGTATTATCATTGATGCGCTTGCATTAAATATATTTCCTTTGGGTCAATGTGGAAATTATACCTCAGAGATGATTCAAAATTTCGTGGGAACGAGAGGTATTATATTTAAGCCTTTCTTTGATATTTAGCTGGGGGTGGCGATTTAAGCCCTTATACTGAGTATTTTACAAACATTTGGCATTTTGTAATAACTCAATAGAGATGCTCTGTAGTATCAGCTTGCAATACACACAACAATGCTATTATTGTGTTATGGTCTAATTATTGATACACAGCTTTTATTCCCTGAAAATTGAAGAGCGAACTAAAATTTAAATTATTAATTGAGCAAGTTTCTGTTTGGTCGGGATTTCATGAAACGTAAAAAAGACATATAATAACCAGTATTATTTAGATTAATGATAACATATATATTAAATAGAATAAAATTCAATTGAATTTGTTTTCAATAAAAAGGTTATTAATAAAAGGTTATGATAATAAATGTTGTTTTTAAACACTTGGTATAACATAAGAGAACTTAATAGGCCATTTTGAATAGCTCTTTTTGAATATTTTTTTTAAAGCCTATACTTTGATGAATAAAAAACAATACTTACAATGACTTACATTCTGTTTATAATACCATACATTCTATAATGTTTAGCCCTTTCCCTTATTCTATATTTTGATTGATGTCATTTTCTCCTCGAGCTGGCAATTTTATAAAATGATTTTATATGAGCATACAGTCTGATCAAAACATTTTTCCCCGGAGTACATCATGAACCATTAATAGGTCATCGTGTCATGTTACCCCTGAACACTTCGATATTTGCCCTCAATATTCTTAAAATTTTAGAGCAAAAAGTATTTTTGGGGCAGGTCTGGTTTGGGGAATTTATGAAATCGAGCCCTCAAAAGAGAATATTTTGCCTCTGAGAA
>CALNVZ010000218.1:14476194-14502637 GCA_940671915.1 Paracentrotus lividus
TTCATCAAAATCGGTTATAAAATAAGAGAGTTATGGAAGTTTGAAAAGTCTCGTTTTACCTTCTATGGGGATCCTCAAATTGGCAGCATCGGCTTCAAAATGGCCGATTTTATGGACAACTCTCCATTCATTTTGTACACAAATTTTCAGATTTCCCCCATTTTCTTTCAAAATATGTCTTACCTACCTCCTTCTGAGCTCAACATATGTTGTGTGAATACATCTTTTCAATGAACATATTTTCAGCTCAGAAGTAAATAAGACATATTTTGAAGAGAAATGGGGAAAATCTGAAAATTTGTGTACAAAACCAATGGAGAGTTGTCCATAAATCAGCCATTTTGAAGCCGATGTTGCCAGTTAGAGGTTCCCCATAGAAGGTAAAACGAACTTTTCAAACTTCCATAACTCTCTTATTTTATAACCGATTTTGATGAAACTTTTTTTAAATTGCTCCTTTGATTGTGCTCTTTCTTATAAAAGAGATTATTTCCTTGGGTATTGGTCCCCTTTAACTATGTATTTATCTTGATAATAGTTTTACTCATCTCGGGGGAAAATATAGATATAGATAACTGCGATCTTGGAGCAAGGAATGCCTTCGCTTTGCTTTAAATAATCATCAATATTAGCAAAATACCAATATTCTGGCTAATAACCGACGTGAATTAATTAATGATCTTTGAAGATCACCACTATTGGCAAGACTGTGCCACCCTGTAATGGTTTCATAAATAAATGAATGAACAAATAAAAGCGCAAATGGGGGCAATCCATTCTCAGGATGTGGGACTAATTTTAATTGCACTATTTTCCATAGAAAACGCAGATGGTGCCTATAAAGCTTTTGAACGATTTTATTTTTCCAAAATGAAATGAGAATAATATATATCGCGAGAGAAAGAGAAAGTAAAACAAGGACGCTTAATTAGGCACATTGATGCAGGGCATCTGTTTTTATCAAACTTCTTTACATCGTGCAAATCATGAGTAATTATCATAAAATATGTCTGCAATTAAGCTATTACCCCTCACTCTAAGCTTTATGACACATTGCACGTATTGCTTTAACTCTTTTTTAATCCACTCAAAATATTCTTCACAGTTGGACGTTTGTCTGTGAAGGCTAACGGTGTGCGATAGATCTCTTGCGTCATTTGCTCTTGGGCATAGAAATTTGAAAGTTAACGATATTAAGGGTTCTATCATTACATTAATGGGGTTTATACAGCATCTACACGTCGATATATTAATTGGATTTATATCCCCAAGAAATTGAGAATAACAAAAACAAGTCTCTTAGCATTTTGACCTTTTTTAAAATATTCCTAGTGAATGCATGTTTATAGGTAATCAAATATGGAATAGAGGTTAATGAAACATAGTGCTAGAAGCTTCAAAGTGCTAAGCTCGAGTATTAATGTTTGCCGCGATGATCCCTAATAAAATGGGAGTGGTGTGGTCGAGTGGATAAGTCGGCGGACTTACGATCACAAGGTACGCCGTTCGAATCCCGTCCATACCACTAGCATCCTTCGGCAAGGTGTCAACCTGCAAATTTGCCGTACTTGACCCAAGTGAGGTGAATGGGTACCGGTAGGAAGCAATTCCTTCAATGCTGTGAGCGCCTTTCGGGTAGCCCAGCCGAGGTAATAATTAGTTAACACTATAAGAGCTTAGAAACACTAAGGTGGATATCGTATTAAGCGCTATATAAATGCAACTATTATTATTATTATTATTATTATAAAATACACAATGAATGATAAATAAAACACTGCTCTGATAATGCGATTTTCAACTGATAATCACAATGATCAATTGCCCAAAGTATTGCCATTAAAGCTAGTGCTTTAAAAAAAAATGCTGGAAAGAACATTGTGTGGTCACAATGTGAATCACTCTGTGGTCACACTTTTGAAATCGTGGATAACACATTTAAATTTGAGCTCGCACACGAGTCGCTGCATTCACATTGTACCCTTCAAGCCTGTCACACCCACGGTGGAGGCGTCCACAATGTGAACAAAGTCTTCTCTTTCCAACAAGGTTTGATGAGCATCTAATGTCGAGAAAATAAGTCATGATTGTTTCGCATAGAGGTTTAGCTGTTGATCATTCTAAATTTGCGGGATTCAAGTGCCAATAATTCTGTTTTTCCACATTTATTTTTTTTGTTGGTTAATATCTTTGTTATCTCTTCGCCCTCAGGTTTTGGCGATGGTGGATATCCTACTAATGTACAAGTGGAAGTACGTTTCTTTCATCAACTCAGATGACACATATGGGAAGAGTGCGCAGACAGAGTTTCGATCACAAGCTGCCGATAACGATATCTGCCTGGCGGTAGCTCGAACGATACCTGCATCGACCGAAACTTACGACGAGGTAAAAAAAAACAAAAAAACAAAAAAACAAAAACATGTGCTCTATAAAAATTTACGATTGTTTTTTTTTTCTCGGTAGCCTCATCATGGGCAAGGTGCTCCAAAGTTGATGATCTTAATCCTAACCTATAGCCCTAACCCTAATCTTAATCGTATCCTAATCCTAATCCATGACTGTACCTGCGTTCCAGATGAGGCTACCGAGATAAAATCGTTTGTAACTTTTTATCGATCGTAAGTCTTTATATTTACAGGGCACATGTCGCTTATTTGAAAAATTAATCACCGGCAAAATATGTCGCCATGTTTGTCCGAGATTGAATGCGCCAGTAAAATATTAGATGTAGGCATAATATATATTAGCTTGAAAAATTGCCGTCATTATGCCATCGATCAGAGTTTGAGTATTTTGTCCCTTTATAAACAACAATATTTTTTTAGAGAAAGCGTTCTTGCTCAAAAATCAAAGAGCTACTTTTATGGACCAATATTTCCGCTAACATTTGACACGAAATCGTCCACATACTCACAAAACGGATATTGCCACTTTTTGCATGATATTGCCCTTTTCAATTTTGTTAGCGACGCAATACACAACAGAGGTCCTTTTCGTATTATTGAGTCTATTCGCACGTTATGACTTTGATAATTTGTGCATTAATGCATTAAGTTGATAATAACATTACTCTCGAAGTCATCTAAAGTACATGAATGCTTATTTTTCGAGTTGAAGCAACCAATTACTGGCGTCAAAAAAGAATTAAAAGAAACGAAATATATAGTTGTGGGAGGGTGCATGGGTGGCATCAACATACCTCTTCAGACTCCCCTTTAATGAAAGCCTTTAATTTTTTTTGTAAGATAATAAACGAGAAATTATAATGTGCAATTTATTGTCTGGTGATGGATGCAATAAATTTTACTGACTGAAAAATAAACGAATTAGAAAGTTTTTTTTTCTTTGACTCTGATTTTCCGAATAACAATGTTACAAACAAACAAACCACTTTATAAAAATGAATTAAGCTTGACATACTTTGAACAACTCATCAGAATTAATAACAAACAATTTTGAATAATTATACTCGTTCATATTTGAATAAGTGATCTCCCGAAATGTGTTACTTATTAATACGTTTTATCGCTCATACAGATTTAGAGCCTCTTGAAATTTATGCGGATGAGGATATCTGCACTCTGCTCCAAATAAAATGATAGCAGTAAGAGATACAGAAGCATAAGTGTTGCAAAAGATGGAACAGATATTGAGAAAAATATTGCGAGCACTTCTCCTGTAATACCTTTTGTTATTAAAAGAAATGTTGGATATAAAAAGGACTAATAGTTTCTGAAACAGATATGTAAATGGAATTTTTTAAATAGAGAGAGATAGATAACATTTAAAGGAGTTTGAAACATAATAATATTATATTTTATTCTGTTATTGTATTAATGGAATTGTCTTTGTCAACCTTGCATTAATATATTTTATTGATCACCATTGTCTTTTAATTGGTTTCAATTTGAAAGTATTCCCACTTGAAAATTATTGCGTGTGAATATTGCATGAGGAAAATTAGCCGGTTTAGAAGAAAGGTTGCTGTACAAACAATGCTAGGTTGTCCCTGAGCGAATTACAATTACAAAAACTGCTTCCCGTGATAACAATAGAACAATACACGATCCCAATTAATACAATTATAAACGTTTTACACTTGGGATTAATGTTTAAAGGAAAAAATAATAGTAATGATCGCGCAAAAACATATTTTCAATATAAAGAAAGCGTTAATTGGTTTTAGTACAGAACGTTTCTAGAAAGATTTCTAGAATTCGATTACGAACTCCAAATGAGATATTTTCGCTTTAAAAATATATAGAAAATATACACATAAGAGCGGTAACAATAATAATTTGGAAAATTGAAATAATGATTATTTTCAAGAAAGAAAGAGAACTGCAGAATAACAACATCATGTTACAAAGGATTACATGCACTTCCATCGTTTTGTTTATTGTCTAAATGATTAAAGTGCTTAACACTCTGTAAATTATCAAGTGTCAGATAAAGTGTTATTATTGTTATTTCAAGTAGCGATTCATCGAAATTCAAGATATTATTTATATATTATTCCAATTTCAAGAATGGAGTATAATTCTCAGGAAGTGAAAGGAACAATATAATATATATATATATATTGGTTTTGTTCATATTTTTTCATTTAGTTTTAAGGTCATAACCTTGTCCGCCACTTTAAGACAACTAAGAATTTAATTTGAGTCCCTGAACCTCCTTGCAAAATGAAATAGTTCTAATCAATTGAAATCGTAAGAGATCATTAATCTTTCTGTATGATGTTTCATAATATATGTTTAGAAAAATAAAGGGGTTAAATGTAGGGGAGACCGGGGATGGACGTTACAAAATTCACATTTTGGGCCAGATAATTCTAATGAAAGTACTCACACACTCCAGTTTGGGTCTGTAGTTAGCCTATTATGTTGGCTAAAACCTGAGGCACATAAAACTTGAAAACATGTAAACACTAATTAACAACAGCTTAATTAATGAAGACATTTTTTTGTAACAACCTACCCCGTATACGGTTTTAATAAAACAACGGAGAAACCTCACGACCGGTAGTTCATCACAGCTATGTGTAGGCTGTATTTAGATGCCAGTTAGCACGAACTCTCTTGTTCCAACTTAGCACACTGAGAACTGCAATAACTGACCCGTGTAATTCCCCGGTCTCCCCTACTTTGTAATTTTTGTAACTTGTAAAAAAAAAAAAAAAAAAAAAAAAAAAGGGGGCGTTTGTTTACCAAATCACACTGAAAAAAATTGATAAAATAAAACACTGTCCATTATGAAAAAAAACACGTCCTTGCTGGAAAGAACACAGTGTTCAATAGTACGTAACGTAATGTAAAACACAGTGTGAATACATTGTGAAAAAATTTCTGCAGATTGTTAATATTCGAGTGATTTATATTGTGAATCATCATCTTCACAATGTGAGGGAGTAAATCACACTGTAAAAAAATAATACAGCAAAGTGATGTCGGCAGAGTGGCCATACAAAAATGTAATTTGAAATAACAGTTTTGCTGTAAATTTCTCCTCTAATAATTAACGAAAGAGAAGAAAAGAAATCGTTAGAGTTCTACAGCTGACATATTTGGTTAAAACGGAACAAACTGTGTTACTCTTGATGTATATTTTGTATTTCTCACGTAATTATTTGCAGGAGAAATTTACAACAAAACTGTTTTTTAAATTACATTTTTTATGGCGACTCTGCTGACAGCAGATTTGCTGTAAAAATAAAAATATTTTTTACAGTGCACTATGTGAACAATATGTGGAAAACCACATCACAGTTTGAAATCATCTTCATACTGTTAAATTTTGAGCGTTTTCCCATAATGAACTATGTAAACACTCTGTCGGACACGGTGATAAGCACAATGTGAAAGAAAGTGTGCGAGTAATCACCGTCTCATTTTTCAAATATCACATTTTCACATTGTGAGTGAGTCATTTCACAGTGTGAAACCGAAACATCACTATTTGAACACTGTGGAAATCCACACCACAGTGTGAAATCGTATTCGTACTATTAACTTCGAGCGTGTTGCCATAGGCGACTATGTAAACACACTGTGAGAATCTGTGTTTCTTCGATCAGGGTTAGCCCTACGAATATGACAATGTAGATTAATTACAAATAATAAATTAAATCACATCAAATTTAATTCAACATCGTTCTTAATTCCCTCCATTTACCACAGTTAATCAGCGACTTGTTGGACACACAGAGCAACTCGGCCCATTCCACAGTGGTCATTCTATTCGTCCAGCTGGAGACGGCTCGTAACATCTTCACCGCGGCAGCCAAGGCGGGGGCACAACGTCGTTTTATATGGATTGGTAGCGACGGGTGGGGCAACTACGGACTTGAACCTGTCCTCGGCAACGAAGAGGTCGCCCTTGGTGAGTTCATTTTTATTATTAAAAAAAAAAATAATGAATTGCTTTATTAATTTACTTACTTACCGAAATGATTGTTATATAGACAGAAATATTCACTATAACTCATCTCAAAATTGGTGTGGGAAGTCGGGGGCAACGAAGGTGATGTAACATACTCACATAAAACAGTTACAAGTTCCCCAAAGTATCTTATATCTTAACCTCCGAATGTTTTATTCATTCGTATGACAAATCAACAGTACATGCCAATGTACTGCTGATTTTGAAATGATGGTTTATACACAAATTACAAATTCATAAAAATACCCCAACGGACTATAAAAAGGTTATTTTAAGCTTTCTATAATTCGCAGGATTATACACAAATAGCCTGTTTAATAATAAGAAATGAATATTCTCCAAAAGGAACAAAAAGAAAAAATTTAGAATTGTGAAAAAATAAGAACACCAGAAAAGCTCCTTAGCAGAGGCTATCAGAGGATTTATAGATCAAGTCACACAGTGAAATGCTTATTGGCCGACACCACCTCGAGCACTGTGTTGTCATTCAGTCCGCTGTGCCGGTCAGATTTGGAGCCGTCTTCAGCAGTGTAACTGGTTTTATTAAACATTAAAGATGTGTTTATTTAAAAAAAGGCGCTAAATCCATTTTTGTAATATCCGAAAACAAAACCATTGTTTGCCAGATTTTTTTCCCACTGGAGTCTATAGAAAACATGATATTAAAAGGTTCATTAGCTCTCAAAATGTAGGTTATTGGTTTTTTTTTTGCTCAAAAACAGTAAGCAACCTGAACAAAGTTTAGATGTAAGTAACTCAAATTTGATCAAAAATGGATCTAGTGCCATTTTTAATCAAGTTCTGGAATACAAGTCAAACATAGGAATGCATTAATGTTTGAAGTGTCGAAATTGTGTTAAAACTCTAATTACATTGAAGGGATCGAATTAGAAAGATGCCTCAAAAGATTACTGCTCATGGCTGTCTAAGATTACGAAAAAATATTGGATCAAGGTCAAGAATCTTCAAAAGAAAGTGGTATGTAATCACATCGAAGGTATCAAATGGAATATTAGATAAAAAGAGTCGCTCCAGGTGATGTACACACCAAAAAAAAAAGAGAAGAAATATTAGAGCAAGGCTGAGAAATCTTAGGGCGAAAGTGGTAAATTCCATTACATGATTATTATGGATGTATAGGCATGTCCTCCTTTCGGGTTGCTTTGCGAATTGTTGATGTCAATCTATAGAGAGCCAAAAGGGTTTTAAATCATGCACGTGAACATACGGTAGACTTAATGCCCTTTAAGCTCTCAATGGATACAAACCCTACCAGAAAAAAAACACAGTGTCCCACAGTGTGAACACACTGACACAGTGTGGTCATATTGTACCGTACTTTTCCAGTACCGATACTGTGAAAATGGGCCAAATCCACACAGTCGTCACATTGTGAAGGACTGGGACACTGTTTTTACAGAGTCGACTGTGTGGATTAGGCCCATTTCCACAGTGTTTCCACAGTGTGGACACACTATGATTGAATCTGTGTTTTTTTTTCCGTCAGGGAAGCCATGGTCATAACCGTTGCTTGGAAGAGTGAATATCGAAAAAAGAATGTAGGCTTATTAAGAGTGGAATTCGAGTGAATTTGGAGTCTAAATGTGTATTTTCTTTCATTTTGTATTGACCTGAGGGATTACGCTAATATCATCTAGTGATCCTTTAGGTCAATACAAAAAAATCAGTGAAAATACAAATGATGTGTCCAAATTCATTATAATTTCACTCTTCATTCCTCCTTTCTTACCTGGACTGCATAAGAGAAATATTAACTCTAGTTTAAATACTCCCCTCATGTGTTTAATAACCAATAAACAGGCTTGAAATTATTATTGAAACTGCAAATTAATTATTGCAACAAAATAAGCCAGTGTTGATTAGGATCACGAACTCTATTAGTTCATATCCAATATAGTTACGAATACCATTCCTCTACCGCTCTGTTAATGGAATTGTTAGTCGAGAAAAATTGGCTTAAATTCATTCTAAAAATTTGTATCATTCAATATAATTGTTGTTTCGATCTGTAAAGCTAAAGCATTACTAAAGAAAACTGAGTTAAAAGTCTCGTTTAGTGAGAATATCTATCGCGTTTGCCCAAAGAAGCCACGTGAACACTTGTGACTATCTCTTTAAATTTTTGGAATTATTTCTTTGTTACATTTAGCGATTATACAATTTTTTTTACCTAGCTCCTTTGACGAATATCAATCTATTCAAACATTTTGTTTGATTATGGTAAAATTATTTTCCTGTCATTTCATTGTCATTAGCAGTAAGAATTGATGGTCATCTTGAAGAAAATTATTGCACTTGAGGTAATCTTTTACAACGAGCAATACATAAATTCTTTGACTTCCTTTATCATTGGTTCTCAGCAGGTGCTCGTAAGAGGAAAACAACACAATTCCACGTCAATTTCTCCCACTGTTGCCTTTGTGTTTCTAAAGGCCATGCAAATAAATCGACTTGTGGTCATTTCCTTAATATCTAAATAGGTCATTCTAAGATGATAGCAATTACAGACTAAATTTGATGTGGATATTGCTGTATTCTACGTCTGTTGATACTGATGTTTGATGTATCAAAAAAAAATTATATTACCAGAAATGCTTGTACGGATAGACAAATATTATGACTGAAAATTGGTATACTAACTTAAGCGTTCACATTGGCGCATTGTTATGTTCGCTTTCAATGACCCAGTTCGCATTCACCCCAAAAATTGCTTTCGCATATAATGTCATAATAATGTACGTGCAGGACTTTTGTAAAAACGTTGTTTATGTTCTGTTAAAGTATAAATAGACAGATACGAAAGAATAAAGTAGTTTAGAGGACACACCTCTGTGTGTAAATTATTTTAATGTCGGATCACGGTTGCTATAATGCCGACTGCTCCGTGTAAGCGTGGAGATTTAAGAAACTTTTCCGAGCGAGGTATGTCCGGCATATAAAATTACCATTATGAAGCCAGCAGGTAATTAATTTAATAATAATATATGCCTAAATATCTCAACCAGAAATACATTAATTTCTTACTTTGCACTTGTGCGAAGAAAAAAATGCGATACATTTGTGAAATTTTATTTTTTGTATAAGACGATATAAGCAAGATACGAATCGCGGTATGGAGCACAACACAATGGTATTCATGGATGTGTGCGTGGGGTAGATGTGCGTGATCATGTGCGCGGGTATGATTGTGTGTGTACGCGCGAGTGGAAACGATGCAATGCAATCGTTATTGTAGTAAAATTATCCATGGAAACGGGCCTAAATGATAGCTGGCATATGAATATACTCTCCCGTAACATCATACAGGAGAAATACAATATCCTTGACATTTCATTTCTTTTCAATCATAATCATGGTCGGATTTATTACTCAATAATTGGACATTATTGCGAATTTATTTCTCTGGATAAAAATATGAATACAAATGATAAAGCGGCCTATCTCTTTGAAGAACTTAACACCTTTTTAATCCATGTCTTATTGAAGGGTAGCATTGATGGAATTTTAATTACAAATGTGTTGAGTATGACCATCGCTGAAATGACATATTATTTGTAATAAGCAATGGGAAGGTTAAAACAAGGTTCGGAAATACGTGCAAAGAAATACATAATACGTCATGGAAAATGTTTTTGAATACATCGTTTAGCAGGAAACATTGTTTGTCTATAACATTTTACCAACTGGAGGGATTGATTTGGTTATAAATAACAATAAAACAAATATTGCTCCTGTATACCTATCCAAAGGACTATTTAATAATAATATACATGTATGAATAACTTCTATAGAATTAACTGTATTTAAGCAAGCAGGAGGTTGGTGAGACTTAGATCGAACATTAATTACATTCTTATATATTCCTCATATCGAAGTACATACAGAGTTTATTTCTAATAAGAAATAATATTTAAAAGTCATAAAAATATAGTTGTAGAGTAAAACATATAAATAAATAAATATAAATTGGGTCGTTTTCGAGAATTTAGCCATCTAGAAGAGAGTTTAGATCACAACAAATCTTAAGGTAAATTAAAAAAAAATATTTTTTTTAAAAATAACTGTGATTATTCACCTTTCTCTATAAATGTGTGGTAGTGTATACCGCTGGAATGCTGTTAAATTCTGAGGCTAATTGTTATTAATTGAAATTTAAACCACTATTTCCCCAATGCATGCAGCAATCTACAAATTATTATAAAGCTGCCACCTTTCAATTATACTTTTCAAACGAGCGTCCACCCTGTATTCGGAGAAAACAAATTGAATTACATCCCTCTGCGAAACATGCGAAATAAAGTGATATTTGATTAAATTAATTTCCGATATTGCAAGGCGATGATATGTAAGGTCAGTTTTGTATTGCATTTATGATCCACTACCCAAATTTGATTAAAGGTATTATTGCATACAAAGTTACAAGGAGCAACATGTCTCATTAATTTGTAACTTCATCGGTGACCTGTCTAAAATACAATAATTACGTCAAAAACAATGAAATGAACTTCATGTACGGTGACAAATAATAATGAAATTCATTACTTGATTTTTTTTTCCCCGGTAACATCGAGAATGTCAGTTGTGTAATGATCCGATGGTGGAAGTGGGTGGAGACTGTGACAGGATATAGATGTGTAGAATGTAATGAAGAACAAAGAGAAATGTACAAGCGAGTGAAAGAGGATAAGAAAGACAGAGAGAGGGGAAAGAGATAAAGAGATAGAGAGGGAGAATAGAGAGAGATATAGAAGAAGTATCAAAGAGAGTGAGAGAGAGAGAGAGAGAGAGAGAGAACTTTGTGTGTTTTGCGTAGAGAGTTTGAGGTCCTGAAAGAAAGGTAGTGAGTGAGAGGAAGAGAGAAAGATAGACAGACAAATAAGTATATACAGAAGGTGAGAGAGCGAGAGATAGATAGACATTGTGAGAGTTAAGGTGGAGTAGATAGTGGGTAAATAGAATATGAAAGATATGGAGCGGTGTAGATGCTTGTAGACAAAATGTTTCACAAGAAAGCTGGATCGAGAAGGTTACATGTATGTGGTTTCGTTTCAATGTCATGTTTTCATTAAATTGACGCTTGTTTTATTTAATTATTGAAATTAAATTTGTACGTGACACTGTTAGTAGAAGTATATAACAAGGTCTTGTCGTATACGTGTCATTCCTTTTCATTTTCTTCTAATTAAAACACAAGAGAGAAAAAAAAGAACGGGGTTACCGACAATGAATGACGTAATTGGAACATACTGAAAACAAAAGCTAGAAAATTGTAATGATAAATATGTATTAAATTTAACAATACCATACAGAGCACGATATTAATCGAAAAATATAATATGTCTGGCTACACTATTTTATTTGCCTTTTGATTGGTGTCCACCCAACAGAGCAAGATATATGTTTTAAAATGCAATACAGTTTTACATTTGCCCTTATCCGATTCAGATATTAAGTTCTTACCAATGGGTATGAAATAAATATGTGTGGTTTTTTTTTCGCTTAAAAGATAATTTTGCGTTTAACATCACATTGATTAGCGAGCTTTGTTCAAGAACGTATCTCAGTATGGCCAAATAAATGACATTTCACAGACCCAGTTGAAACATGATTATAGAAATGATGTGACAATTTGAACCATGGACAGACTCCATAATGAAAATTATACCTAAAATTTGCCTTCGACTTTTACTGAATGTACTTGCTGCCTGAACATTAATTAGTTGTGAAACACATGTTTGTCACGTTATGCAAACTTTATAAGCACGCTTTCAAGCACGACTGTGTCGTTCTAGCAACACTGCCTTAGGAGCCATTTTTTAAAATTATAATGAAGACCTATATAAATTTGGTTCATTAGGGAGTTTTCAAATTATGTGGACGTGCCGGCTGAACGAATCTGAAAGGTGAAGAATGGAAACTTCTGACAACTAATTATGATAATAATGGTGGCTTCGTCACGCGCGATGCTCGAAGCTTTTGTAGGTCGACACGCTGAATCGAGAACTAGAAATGCCTCGTCTCAGCTTACCACTACGATTGCGTCACCACTGTTATTCGGCGGTCACAACTCGCCGTACCTTCGACGTGCAACTCCCTACGATGGATTTCGTAGAAAATTCGTGCAGCGGAGGTACCTCGGAGGCACGTTGTATGTACGAGGTACAGGAAGTTTTTACAATACCCTTACTACAGAAATGAGGAATCGCAGAAGTTGACCCAGGACCTGTGCGTGCATTGTACATGCAACGCAGGCTACGTTGATGGCACGTGCCCAGTAGCCTACGACGAGTTGTGACCGCCGCATAAAGATCAATGGGCGTCACGAGTTATTTTTATATTCCAACACCTGGTTACAATTAGAGGTTATATTACAGAGAGAAAGGGAATGTTCGGAAACATGAAATCTATGAAATGATGGATATTGCTCTTAACTCAGCAAAAGAACTGTTTCGGATTTATTTGCCTATGGTTAATCAGTGTGGTGAGTACCATCATTCAACTCAGCGGGACACAGCAGATTTGATCATATTGAAAAATATGAAATTGATAAAATAATGATACATAATTTACGAGACTACGTCAACAATTCGAGAAAAAAAGCACATTTGATCTTATTGCAAAATATGAATTGTGAAAAATGATTTATATTATAACTTTTTTCGGCAAAAGAATTGTTTCGGATCTTTTTAACCACTTGTTAATTTTTAATCATTACAATGTGTGTTATCCATCAACCGTCAGTGTTATACACTATAGATTTTATTATATTGAAAAATATGAAATTGATAAATGATACATAATTTACGAGACTACGTCAACAAATTGTTGTTTTGCGTTTAAGCACTGCAGCGGAAAATAATATCTGTTTATAACAATTTTGATCGAGTCAAGCACCTGTTAGCCGTTAGGGTTATCGTCATCTATTCATGAACCAGGTGTTCATTTAGAACCCTGGATTGATATCAGTAAACTTATCGGAGTCACGTTTTGAACAGGAATTTCATTAACCCATGGAAAGTGCAAAATTCCCAAATCGGTTACCTCTGAACGTTCGGTATTGAGTCTTTTTTCACTCGTGTATCCCTTATTACACTATATAAAATTGATTCAATGTCCATTAATACCTAAAACTACAAAATGCATGGAATATAGCTTGATTACAGTGAAAATTATGATACATTCAGTTTGGATTCTAAATGTCGATAAATCAGATATTATTATTATACTATTTTAATGACGTAAGATACTACAAAGTATACTCTCAAGAACAAGATATACAACTGAAATGGTTCGAACCTTGTGAGAATAAAACTTTCACATAGGTAATAAAATTATTAACATAGGTAAATGAATTATCTCTTAAGGGTATTATGTATAAATCTTGTTTTATGTCATCATATTTCAATCAATACAAGAACTCTGTCACAACAAATATATTATGCGCATAGATGAAGAATAAGCTGTGCTCATCCTAGAAAGTATGAGTATTTGCTTTAAAAGATAATATAATTATATGACCTCAGAAGAAACAAAAAACTTCAGTAAATAGAAGAGGTTGAAGCACTAAAATCTCAGTCTTTAGAGACGTCTGAAAAATGTTCAATAGCAAAATTCAATAGTGAAATTGTTGCAATGACGCCAAAGCAATTAACATTTGATATCTATCCGAGTATCTTTTTACAGAGCGAGTATTATTCTGAGATGCTTTTAGGAAGCAAGTAACTGACCTTATAGAGCTCGATGATAAGCTTTGATTGCCTTTAGAAAATAATTTCACTTATTTATTTCATTCTTTCTTCATTATTACAATTCATTATCTCAGGTAGCATATTATTATTGGAAGAATCATATCAAATAAAATAAGATTCAGTCGTACACAATTCATTTGGCTCTGTTTTTATCGCCCCTTCTAAATGTCGCTCCTTATTTCTCAAGCGACTACTAGTATACCAACCAAATAAAATCAGTCTGAAGGACTTAATGTACCATGAAATAAAGTCATAAGCATAAACATCATAACTATAAATGTATCAAATACTGTAAGTCTCAATTACTAATAGGCCTATACACATTTTGGCGTACGGTGTTTTATTTTAAGCATGTTTACAGTTAGGTCTACACATACAGCATAAATTGTATTTTGCAGCTAAAAAGCAAATTGATGACAAACATAGTGGAGAGAGAGAGAGAGAGAGAGAGAAGAAAAAGGAGAGGGGAGAGTGGAAGAGAGAAATATGGAAAGAGATAGAGTAAACATCTACTATTGACTTATACTGAAGCTGGGGTATCGGACACTAATATTGAGTTGTGTTATTTTTCATGATTACTTAGTTTTAAAAATGACGGGCTTGCAACCAAAAGGCGCTACATCCACTTTTAGTGAAAGTTAAGTTCTTGATAATAGACCATCGTATAAAATATTATCCGTTTTTGAACAAAAACACCAACCTAAATTTGAGCGCTAATAAAATGGACTTTCTAATATCATATTTCCATATAGACACCTGTACAGTATCTACATATAGCAACCGCTTGTTTTTCGGAACCTGCAAAAGTGGATTTACTTCCTTTTGGCTGCAAGCTCTTCAAATATTGATCTTCTCTTATGTCTTCAGTATAAACGTTTTGTATAAACATGTATGTCATGAAGTCGCCAGAAGTTAACAAAATAGGCACTTCCGACGGTACGGTCTAAACTGTATTCATGAGAAATAGAGATTTTGCAATAACGGATGAATTCTTACTGACAGACGCACAGCATAATTCAAATATCTTTTTACACCTATTAATATAAACGAATTATGGAAACACGGCGTCTTTGTTGTAGCTCAAATATTGAGGTGATGGCGGTTTCAAGAATGTGAGAGAAATGTATAGGCCTAGATGGAGATAAGTTTTGCGTGGTCAAGATAAAAACATAATTAAATTGTTGTTTTATTTCAATTCAATTAATATTTGTTGTGTTATATATTTATATATTTTCTTTCATATTCCTTTCCCTACATTTTCGCCTTCAGGTATGTTACACTCATAAAACTTCCATTAGCATTCCACAGATTAATACAATGAAAGTGACCCACCCCATCCCCTCACTGACTGTCTTCTCCTTCTATTTTGTTTGGCGTGAAATGAAATTGTTTACTGAAATGCGGCATTCGTAATGAAATAAGATCTAAGTGTTAGGAAACCGTTGGTAAACGTTTGGACAGCGTTGAAAAGGCCGATACAACAGTGGTCACCCCTATGCGTCATCCATGTCCAATTGGGTTTTCACGATATTTTACAATTGCTACCGTATACATGTATTTTAGAAAAAAGAGATGAGAGTATTCCTTTTATAATCAAAATAAATACCTAATAAATGAATAATATTATATTTTTTCTGATTTACTTTGTGAAATAATTGAGAAAGAGTCATGAGTTAGGTGAATACAGAAAAAAAAAAAAAAAAAAAAAAATTACACTCTACAGACATGTGATTTGAAATCATTTAGAACGTTAAAAATAGGAACTTGATCAATACGATGATAGTAAATTACAATGAATAAGGATAATTGTGACAAAAATCAGCTACAAGAACGTTTGGCGTCACTTGATCTCGAATGATGTATGGCCTCAAAGGACCAAGAATGCGCTAATTTTTTACTCTTTTTATTTGTACTTTTTCCTTTTTTAAGAGTTTCTATGGACGGTAGAAAAAGATTGGTTCCTGACATTCATGTTCGTGCATTCGATCTACTTAACTAGATTCTATTAACTTAAGATGAGTTTTGACTGCAACAGTTGAGTAAAAAATAGGGGGAAAAAAGTATACATGTACGTGTATAACACAACCCATCGTCATCGCATTCAATCAACATTGGGCCTTTTTCAACATCTTGTGATAATAAAGTAAAATATAAATGTTTTTAGATGACTACCAGTTTGTTCTCGAGTGTGATTTTTTAAAATATAAGTACTTTCACTTTATTTGAGATACAAATTTCATCATGAATTCTCATTTTCCTTTATCAAATCTTAAGAATGCGCTCTTAGGTAGTGTCTCTTTAAATGTCATTGAGTTTCCTCACCGGAATGAAAGAACAATGGCCGTGCATCTTTAATGTTGTGCAAACAAGCATCTGTACTTTCCATTATAAGTCCACGTGCGTTATCAGGTTGGGTTCCCCAGTGCTCATTTATTTTTCGCGCCATTATTGATTCGTCTTTCTTGAGGTATACACTAGAGAAGGCGTAACTGAATTAGGGTCAGCTCTTTATTAGCTTAGAGGGACATACCGGTCAAAACGTGTACCAGTTTATACCCTTCCGCGGTGCATAAAAGCTTTTGAATTTATCTAGGATTTCATATTAAAGGTAGTGTATTCCCTGAGTGTGCACCCAAGAGAAATGTCTGTAAAAATACTCCATACTTCCATAAAGGAACGAATTTGTATTATTAAATGTAAATTCGTACTTCGCTTATGTTAGAAAAGAGATGGTTAGAAAAGAGATGGTCAGTGTTTGATGCAACACTATCATCATGTTTGAAATTGCTTAATATGCTTTGAGTTGGCATGTCTCTGTTTATAATGTTCTCTATTAATATCTTTATTGTCAGTGTGTCATTGAGTGTGATTGCTTTACATTTATAGTGGAGTTATTATCACAATATGTATAGCAGTATCTTCGAAATAAAATGCAGTATTGGAAATCATATTCCAGGGACAAACAAAAAAAAATCGTCAGTGGTCAAGAACAGTGGTCAAGAAATAAGGCATGTAAGCAAAAAGAAGTGCGAAAGGTCTTTTTTTCGAACCGATGTCGTAATCATGCGAGAAACTTGAATCTGATATGAAGGGGATATCGATTTTAGTGCTCTAGATCTCTACTCAATCTCTACAGCAACTAATAAAAGTCAGAAAGGTATTAGGTCCATGTTAAAGTATATGGACCAATGCCCTTTTGGCGTTTACAGCTCATGACATGTAAGTGATATGTCCAAGTATAGGGGATTTTTGTATAGCGCCCTTAACCTGCTCAAGCCTCGTAGCTTTGATTCTCATTGAATTGCCCTCCTCCATTCCTCTCTGCATTCCTTATAAATATTCATATTCTTCGAAATAATTCTCTTCTCGATCCTTTTTTTTTTTCAGGAGTGAAAGAATTCTTCTGTGAATCTGCTTTCAAAAATTAACTCCAGATGCACTTTTTCGGGTTGATGTATGACCTATTTTCCTCTTGCGCGTGACGAAATTTTCGATTTTTCTCTTCAAATATATTATGATATAGTTCCCTTTGCTTTAACTGAATTTCAGCTTTACTTTATTGATGTCCACCATCCGATACATACAATTATGTTTAATCTTTAGAAATTCTGGCACACATTTTCCATCCATTTATAGTAGTTAGTCATCAACTTATGCACGCAACATCTCACGGTATTAAGTCGATGCGGTCTGCGTGTAAGCCAAAGGCCTATGGTTAAATATGGCAACGGAGTGGACAACTTTAACTACCCCCGAGTTCCTCTGCTCTTTTTTCCACTACCTTCATTCCGCCCCACCCCATCCCCATATCCTTTCCCCCTTCCTCCGGCTCCACCTCCCACATGCACACAGCATCTCATGGTGGTAATGCGGTCCACTTGTAAGCGATATACTTAGATGGGAAAGGACTGGACAACTTTCACTACCCCGAGTTCCTCTGCCTCTTTTTCCATCCCCTTGTCTTCCCTCTCTCAATGCCCATACCCCCTTCCTCCGGCGCCACCTCCCTTATACACGCAACATCTCACGGTGGTAAGTTGATGCGGTCCACGTGTAAGCGATATGGTTAGATGACAATGGAGTGGATTATGCGTGGTGGAGCCATCATTCACACCTTGCTCGTAATTTGATCCTCCATTCTGAGGGACGTCCTCTCCTCCTAATGGCACGAACAACACCAAAAGAGGATGACCAGATCTCCAAGATAAAGAGACAGGTTTTTAAAGATGCGATCCGCTGCCGCTGTATCCCCATCTCACCATACATGATTAAGACTATTAAGTACATTTCATTTTTCAATCATTATAGCACTTAATTTAAAATGTATCTCAGCATTTTACATATTCGTAATTATTATCTCGGGCATCATTTCCTTCAGGCACACATTGTGTAAACCATCTACACTCCCTAATAAGTGTTCCTACAACATGTATAGCGCACGTTATTTTCTGTTATAGGATATGACCGGTGTATCATTCAAGTTACCTCACCAAGGTCGAATGTAATAATATATCGATGCAATTCTTACAAAAAAAAAGAGGAAGAGATGTTAGCTGTTACCTTTGTTTTAAAATGATTTTGGCAGCAGATTATGATGTAGAAGGTAACTATGTCCTATTTAGGGTAATTGTCAAGACTTGACAGATAGCAGTCTCAAATTTCTTTTTAAATAATGAAATGTCCAAGAGCTTAGAATGACCACGTATAATTTCCTCATCTGCTTATACGCTTTCCGTTCGCTGAATATTGCCAAGAGGTGTTAGATGATAATTATAATATGATATCATGGGGAAAAGTGGATCGTCAGTAAAGTTGATGCCGACCGCCTACGGCCACTGTCAAGGAACTACTTATCACCTCACAAGAGAGCAGAAGTTGAAACTGCAAAAGCGAAGCTGATATTCTTAAGGTCAACAACGCAAATGCTATCACATAAATGATACAGAGATTGAAAGAATTAGAATAAATTCTGAGATTTGAGAATTAATCCTATTCTAATGGCCATACACCTGCACTCGCCTCTGACTTTAAGAGCAAACGATATATCGAACAGACTGCACTCGTTTCTTAATGGCTGTAGCGTATTCCCGAAGGAGACATGTCACACAACAAGAATGGCAATCTATAAATGTGTCTTTGACACCATTAGCTTTCAAGATGAGAACATGCACCATTCTATGAAGTCCCTGGGGCTACTTTTCTCCGTGACATACCTGACACCTATCGAGATCATGTTTGAAGTCCATTATCGTTTCCGTGGACATGTCGAATGAGTTAGCGTTTATATTGATTGACTGTTCCAGGCGAGTTTCATATACATGAATATATCAACGATACTATCGGGAATACTGTGAGTCCGATCAATGAATCGATATACCATAGAAAGATTTAAATCTTGACTTTGCTATTTTATCGATTGCTAGTTACGCGTTACCGTGGTTAGAGAGCACGTGCATTGTCTCTGATGTATGTAATGAGGTTACGAGGTCGAGGGTTTGCGCATTTGGCTAAAAATGCAAAGATTGTGGGTTCAAGACCATACCAGAAACGAATGTCATTTGGAAAGACATTTGCGACTCCGGATCCAGAGGTAGTTTTTAAATGATGAAAATTCTGATGGTGAAGGGCATTCTCTTGATGAAATATTTATAGTCTTGCAATTTACATTTAAATAGAAAAGATATAACTTTGAGATTATTAGTAGATATGAGTTTTGAAGATATTAATATTCGGTCATAAAACTGTAAATAGAAGCTTCTGAAATAAATTGAAGATATTTTTAAATTGTTCATGGAAAAGCTGCTTAAAATTTTATGAATACATTTTCATGAACCTATGCGTAAAATTGCATGAATAAAGACGGAGTTGCGATCACCTTACAAAACAAGAATATCGGTATCTCAATAGACTTAATATTCATTTCAAATTAACGCTTAATTACTCTCCAACGAGTCTTTAATTCAAATATGAAATTACCGTCATTTATTATTTTTTTCAAGCAGTGTATACCCTCGTCACACTGACAAAATTTACACAGACCGACACAACCATTAAAGCCATATATTTGTCGATTTGTAGATGGGGTTAGTGGTGTAGCTGAGCTTTCAAATCTCAATCAATACCACTGCATACATTTATTCTTGGTTTTCCTAATTAGAGGAACGATTGTAAGTACTTGGGTAGCTGATGCGGAGAACCGCTCGCACGCCGACCTTGCTCCTCTTTTCGTTTTTCTTGCTCTATGTGTGTAAAAATTTGGAAAGAAATGTGCAAGAAAGTTGTGTAAATTCGTATTTTATTGGTCGTTTCAGCGTATCATATTCATGAGAAAAGTGCATAAGTATATTCAAAAGTGAAATAATTCACCGTAAAAACAACGGTGACGCTTCGGACGAAGTCGGATAAGCTGAGTCATGCATTTTTCTGAATGAAAATGAAGTGTTGTTTTTCCCTCACTTGAAATAAGCTAAGTGGTGATACCGGACGTTTTAGTTGGAGGAAGAGTACGCACTCACGTACGGTATATGGTTGTCACAACAAGGCATTCATTATAACTTTATAATTGAGAGGGGGAGATGAGAGAGATAGATAGAGAGAGAGAGAGAGAGAGAGAGAAGCTGACACATCCATTTGAGAGTGTGGGGGAGTTATAGAGAGAGGAGACAGAAACAAGATAGAGGGATATAGAGAAAGAGAAAGTTAAGGGAGACATAATAGGAAACATTGAGACAGGGAGACAGAGAGATAATGAGAAAGAAAGAGAGAGAGAGAGAGAGAGAGAACGAAGAGATAAACAGACAAACATAGAAATATAGCGACAGACCGAGGTGACAAATAGAGAGGTGGAACAAAGAGATACATAAGCGATTAGAGTGTAGAGCGATGAAAGAAAGAATTAGAAGAGAGAGAGAAAGAGAAGAGAGAAGGAAAGTGTAGAAGAGAAGGAAAGAGAGAGAGAGAGAGGGAGGGAGGGAGAGAAAGAGAGAGAACAAGAGTGTGCAATGGGATAGGAAAATGCATCCACAGGAAAGAGAGGAGGAGCGAGAGAAGAATAGGAAATGCATGCGGAGGAAGTAGAGAGAGTAGAAATTTAGAAGTTTAAAGAAATCGCCTTTAGCAAATTAAGACGCGATGGTTAAGAGAACTTGATCGAAAAACAACCAAAACCCTTCTCACCGAGGATATAGAATGGCAAAATACTAGAAACCTCTTGAGACTGTAAAAACACAAATCGCAAAAGCAATTTTGTCAATAAACATGCAGACTCTCAAATCACAAGCGGACTTTGCATGCTTGTTGAAAGAATACACGCATGCAAAATGAAATAATAGAAACATTGACATGTACGCTTAACAACAGGTATTTTATGGTGTATATATTTATAGAGTAAATATATCGATTATATTTAACTGAGAAATCAAATCCATGCTACATTTGAAAACTAAGATGAAATAATATGCCAAGTATAATCGTAAAGTTCGTTAAAAAGAATTTGACCGCTGTCACTTTATGACTGAATAAGTAACCAAACCAGAAACGGAAGGAAGTTTCATTTATCCGTTAAACACTTTAGACACCATTTTTAGGCATCCGTTGATATGCGTTAAAATGCTTTTCATGTCCTTTTTATCCTGCGGATGGACGTTCATCGTCGGGTGGTCGTCAATCCACAAGATAAATGGACATGAAATGCGTTATAACGGTAATCAACGGATGCACAAAATATACATCCGTTCCTAAATTTCAGCCGCGTTTAGCAAACATACAGTCCGTTCCTTGTACGTTAGCCATTCAGTCATGTCTGACAACAGCATATATAATGCGTTACTGAACCTGCCAGAGCCAATTCGTCACCACCATGTGAATACACCTTGACGATCTGTTGGTTGTAGGTTAATTGTGACGCGATGATCCCGCACGGGATTTTCGCGCCAATTATCAGACACATTTCGTTGTCAGGTGATCCCGACAAGGATTTTGCAATAATCTACGTGCCCCTGTAGCCATTAGGGATTGATAATGCTCGGGGATAGATTAGGAATCAGCGGCGTTGTCCTTGAATTCCAAAAGTAGAACAGGAATTAGAATGATCCATGATGGAAAAAAAACTGCATATTATCCAAGGATGATGAAAAGATAACTGAGAAGCACATACCTATTTTGCCTTTTTCCGTGAAGTCTGCAAGTTTTATGAGTACATGGATGTGTGGATGAAGAAGTATAGATTGTAAATTGAAATTTCAAGCGACATTGGATAAAGAAATTATGCCATTTAACTCTTTGAAATTAATAATGTGAATTTGTGTTTGATGATATCATTCTTATACTGTTAAGTTAGTAGTTTAACATTTTAACGACATGAACCGTCGTATTTAAATTAATCATTTCATTTCATACATCTACCCTATCTTTAACCTTAACATTATGTTTCAACGGTATCGGTTTAAACATTTTTTTTTTTTTTATCAATGATTAGATATGCGGCTTGGATTAAGTGTTAAGCAACATATGATTTGTAATAAATCTTCCATCGAAAAACAGACGACAGCTGTAAATGTTTGCACTTCATCATAAGATATGAAAACACTGTGGAAATTGAAAAAAGGAGGGTTTTTTTTTTTTTTTATTTATCTAGGGTGTCTATGCTGCCGTTATTGTGCATATATTATTGATATCTGCAAAGAAGCTTAGAATACCTTATATAAAGAACTTTTTAGAGTTTTGATAAAATGAACTGCATAATAGCATCCTACCTTTCATCTTCAGTAGATGTGTAAACATATATTTATTTACAAAATATTTTTGCTAATTTATTAACAGGAATTCTCGATATATTATAAACATTTTACCATTTGCTGTTATTTTGATGAGTGCAGTATCAATGTAGTGTGTGTGTGTGTGTGTGTGTGGGTGTGTGTGTGTTTCTGGGTGTGTGTGTGTGGGGGGGATTAAGATTGTTAAGCTTTCTGTTAACCTAAAACTCGAAGAATATTGTAGAACTTCAGCGCTATCAGTTAAGGCAGGAATAAGCATGTATAAATCTATGCTCTTACTGTTATGTTCTCAGTTTACATGTTGGCAACCAAAAGAGCGTTAATTTTATGTTAAAATGTATAATTTAACCCCCTTCTGGCCCTAGACAAATGTAATTATTTCTTTACCTCAACCAAAACCATCGATGCGATGGTATTTGTGACCTAAACTACTCAACAAATTAAAAATTATATAGAGCGTATAAAAACAGGCGAAACGATACGTACTAAAATGAAGGTACCTCTCCAGCGTTCTCTGTTTAACTTTTATGTAATTATCTGCGAATAAGCTTGCTTTTTCTCGAATTTTTGGTGAAGAATCTCCCAGATTTTCTGGGTTAATTCGGTTGATAAATGTAGCGACGAAAGTAGGAGGACCAACAATGCTTTCTGAAGACGACTCTAACACCAATGGCCAGAAAAGTGCGTTTTTTTTATAGTTTTATTATTAAACTCTAAATGGAATGTAAGAAACGCTTTTTTATTATTGCTTTAAAAAAAAAGATTTTTATTCCCTATTCCATGGTTATGCAGTAATGAATACAACTTTAACCTATTTTGTAAATTTGGGATTCGTAAAGGATTGCAGAAGTGATATTTTATCACTGATCGATTCAGCCAAACAACCGATGTGTAGCTTAAAGGGATAAAGAGTGTGACCATTTTGGATGAAGAATATGTAAAAGACATAATATAGGCTACCAATACATAAGATATTCGATTTAAATTCGTCTTTATGGTTATGGTTTCCCTACAAGACCATGGCTGTAATCAGTTAGTACGGACTGGAAGTAACTCATAGAGAAATTACTGAGAGAAAATCACAAGGGATCAGCTACAATGAAAACAGTTCTGTATTAGGGGGGGGGGGGGGGACTTGAATTGCAAAGAGCTCATGCAAAGATTTCAAAACAGGTCGTAGATCTATGCTTTCAAATGTGACCTTATCTTCCCACAGGAAAGATAATTCCTACTCTTCATTGGTAGAAACAGGAATGCATGACGAAAAACAACATTTGGGGGCTGCATGTCTACAAGTTGTTTAATGATAATTTGCAATAAATAACATTTACCCTCGCTTTCCTCTTCTTCTCCACTCGAGTTTTTTTTTTTTTTTTTTTTCATCTTCTTTTTTTTTTTCACTTTCCGTTTCGCTTCATGGGCATGCCGTTAAATTGACAACCTATGGGTGCTACAAGATAACGATTTTCTTTCAGTTAAAGCAATTATGTCCGATTCATGTAACTCCACCCTCATCAATGTTCAAAAGAGGATATAATGCAGTACTATCTTGGAACGATTTTGATGCGCGAACGAGCAAGACATCCGCAGACTCTGTGGAATTTATGCAGGAAATGAAACAGCAAAATGTTGGTTTGACACGGGTTTGAGACAAGTGTGAGACGGGATTGAGACCAGTTACGGAAACGTCTCAGAGACTTTTCCCCGAATCCTCAAGACGTCTTATGATTCTCCGTGACGTCTTACGAGTCTTGGGAAAAACAAGCATTTTCATTATCTATGTGAGATTTTTTTTTTTCGTCTCAGAGACGTCTCTGAGCTGTTTCCTCATGTGAGATTCCTAAAGTTGTCACGTTATTTCAAACTTCATGCAGATTCGTCGAGCCTAACAATTGTACTTTTATATAATGTTTGAGGCTTAGAATAGGATATACTCGTAGCAGATTATATCTTGCATTGATAGAGTATCTATGACGTAACGACCGTGATCTTCAGCGGATGTTGGCGCCGTAATCGAATCCAATCAATGCCTGGTCGACACGGTTGATGAAATCGTGTAGATAATGAAATCGCGCGACAAGGCTGATTTTGAACAACAGGATGTGGAACATGGATGGGCGAGTGGAACTCAGTTTTGAACTTAAAAAAGCGTCCAATGTTTCGCATTATTTTTAAATGTGTAAAGTCGTTAAAATGATGTTTTACCTTTATTTTCCACTGTTGATTATTTTTCTGTTAATATTTTCATTTTCGTTTTTTTTTTAAAGTTAGTACGAAGTGCATAGCAACGTTTTCTTTCAATTTATATTCCTTTTCCCTGATTTGTTTTTTCATAAAATAGCTTTTATTCCTGTGTGCGGCAGCGGGGTCACCTAGTTTTTTTAGCCTAGAAGTCACATACGTGTGAATTACCAGGCTTAGCATTCCCTGCAATACAATGCCCACAAGCGAATCCTTTAATCTAATTTTAGGGGAATAATGTTCAAATCCTTTCTTCTATACTCATCCCCTGATTAATCTACATCATGTGTCCTGCAGGAGCACTTCAATTTGGCAAAATCACTCCTTACATTCTCGTCCGGGGCGAAATATTTACCAATTGCCCTCTGAGTAAATATGATTAATGTAGCGCGGGAAGATTTAATCAAATCTCTTCACCCTCGAGCGGGTTTAGATAGCCGGCTGTCGTCTATCGATAATATCGGATAGTATGATGTCGTCTGCTCCATGTTGATTTAGCCAACCTATTAACGATTTTCATGTTCGTATACTCATGCTCAGATGTTGATTATTATTCCTCCCTGTTGCAGCCACGAAGTAAGATGTGAGTGGAGGTTTGGGGATGTGTTTGATGTCATTTTAATGTAAAAGAAAGAGAGGAGATTTACCTAGAAATTGTTGCCCATCGTGGCTAATTCGAGTTAAAGAAAGATCAGAGAAGATTATATTTCGGTCGACATGTAATTCCATTGTAATTGATATATTCATGAATAAGCAGTATGTGTTTACAACAGCAATTGTACTTAATTCAAGATTAATGCGCACGAACTGTGCTATTGTTTACATAAGCGCATTTTTCAAAACTTATGTATTCGCATTGTAACCATATAATATCATATTTATTTAAGGATATATTTAAGATTTCACGGTAATTAGATTAAGCCTAACTACAATGGACTAATGGTTAATACGGAATTTTTCGTTTCGATATAGATTTACAGAAAAGACAAATGTTGCTTGAAAGGAATAAAGCCATCACCCATATGATGATTGTTTGTCGACAATTGTACTTGTTTGTATGTTTGTTGTTTCTAAGTGAACGAATATCAAACACCCGCCAAATTCTTTCAAAATTGTAGAGTAGCTGATAGCTATTGTTTGAAAGTGAACAGTCATGTCTTTTACATCCAATCCTCTTTCTCTCTCTCTCTCTCTCTCTCTTTCTCTCTCATTTTT
>CALNVZ010000218.1:14512573-14539231 GCA_940671915.1 Paracentrotus lividus
TTTTTTTTTTGCTTTTGCGGACAGCAATAAAAACACAATCATTGGCTGAATATTGAAAAGGTAGTTTTCTTCTTTTAAATAGAGAAAGAGAGAAAAGAATCAATAACAACCATTATTGGTTATTGATATTTGGCAGAATAATAATAACTCCATGTGTCCGATATGAGACAGATTCTTCAATAATAAAATATTCGAATTACTTTAAAAAACTTATAGAGCTTTTGGGGGTGGCATTATAAAGGAAAGTATTTGAGAGGAAAGTATTTGAGAGGGCAATATCTCGTAAAGAAACTCATATTTCATGCGGTATGTGTTTTTCTCGTTACATATGAAAGGAACTAGTATGAGCCAGTAAATCAATTTAATGTGGTCAATGAGGAATGGTCGTTTGTTAATCCATTTTCTAAAACTAAAAATGATTTAAAGCAAAGTGTGTGCCGTCAAAGTATTTAGAATTATGATGGAATACATTGCTCCGGGCGCGCGTCAGCCTGATGATTAATAATGCGATAAATCACGGCATCTGCGGAATACATCTATTATTTTTCAAACTTCTCCTAAATTTATGTCTCGATTTAAATCAATTAAAAAGAATGTCAGTCTGAACGGATGGTTAAAATATAGCAGTCATTTATCAATATTTAACTCTTTTCTCTTTCTTCTGCACTTCGCAGTGTAGGATATAAATTCAATGAATTCCTGCCTCTAGACGTTTTTTCTCTCTTTTTTCTTTTTTTTAATTAACAATAAAATACCCAGAAAACTTTACAACAGATAACCAAGGACTTTGGATAACAAATGTGTCCTTTTTTAATGTATTATGAATAAAAAAATATACAGAAAAACAATCCTTAAAGATAATATTGTAACTTGTTCGTTTTTATGGAAAGAGAGAGAGATCCCACTATTAAGTTCTTCATTGTATATACACTTTTATGTTATAAACATATGTATGAATACAGCCCCTCACTATTTGTTATAGGTTTATTATATGTATATATAACCGGTCTTTATTTTATTTTTATTTTTTTTGTTTTAAATGTTAACAATAAATAATCTAAAACAAAAATTAGACACACAATGACGCAACCACCTTTAATTCTAAATATCACCATGATCATCATGTATTGTTTCCTTAGTCCTACTCTATTTTATTTCATTTTCCTCGATATAATGTTCTGTATGAATTTGTGTGTAAAAACACTGGTTGCAATTATCAGGAGAGTGTTGTATGGTTAGATACCACACCTACATGCACGTTATGTATGATACTTGATAAGTTATATTCTAAGCCTTTGTTTCTTCCTCACATTATCGATGCACAAATCTTTATATTATATTGTCAAAAAGTTGAATAAAATATTATATGAAACTAGTAAAAAAAGAATGATAACTTGTACATGATTAAAACACAATAAAACACTGTAAATCATGATTATGCTAGGAAATCAACATCATTTAGACAAATTTCTGACCAATCAAAATCAATTTGCTTTGCATTGTAAAATAAACACTTTAAATCGAATCAAATTTAAATGAAAAAAAAAATGTTGTTAACGTATAGTTACCTTTTTTTAGAGTAAATATTTACCATTGACCATTTTTCAAATATCAAGTTTTTGCGTTATGATTTGTAAAAATATCTAATACAGTACTGTTAATATATTCAAGAATTTAAATATGAGCATTTTTGCCGTATAATGTGGTTAAGTGATGTATTTATGTGTGTGAGTGTGTGTGTGTGTGTGTGTGTGTGTTGGTGGTGTGGGTGTGTGTTGTGTGCGAGGGTATGTGTGTTGTGTTTTTCGTCCGATCCGTGCCCTGGAACATAAAGAAATCAATCGATCTTACAATCGATTGTATCTTTTAGTACACGGTTACCCAAACGTAAGATGATATCGTATGTTTTTGTGTAACAGCGCACTGATATGATATTTTGATTATGAATAAGGATGTCCACTAAAATGAATGCAAAAATCAAATATTTATAAAAAAAAATAAGCATAGTCATTATCATCTGAATTTTTCAGACATATCGTTTTAGTTCAAGAGAAGTCCTGTTCTTACATAGAGAAAATGAATAATTATATTTTAACATGATTATAATAATTATGTTGTATTGAGGCTGCAAGTATGAATGTTCATTGTGGTGGAGGATAAACAAATTTATTCATTATGGCGATTTAGATGTGAATTCTAGACATATTATAATGTGAGTGTATATACTTTGTAAATATGACAGTAATTGTAAATAAAATTTCATTCTGATACACACGATACATTTTGAGCAAATATTTACTGTTATATTGTTATATGTTTTTACCGTAGACGTGAGATATATATGGTGGATGTGACCATAATTCGCGCGAACCTTAGTTCACGCACGACGGATATCTCAAAAAGTAATCAATATCGTGAAAATCTGATAGCACCATCAAAAGAGGGACCAAAAATGTTAAGATTCGAATTTCGTCACGGTATGGTGTATCGAATTGGAAATTATTGACCAACAAGCGAAATTCCGAGCTTTTTGACAAGGGTCTGGAAATCATCATTTCCGAGTGAATGTTCGTAAACTTGTGAGATGATATTAATATCACTTATTCTATGAATTTTGACTTACATTTATGTTATTCCCTTTCCTAAGGACTGAGAATTCTGATAAATCTTTGTCAAATGCCCGTGCGGGAATTAAGGGCACACTGTTTGTTGACTTTTTCCAGCAGAAGCGCGATCGTTCGATCGACATAGAATTTTGAACTCGCGATTTCGTCGAAACCCTTGACCTAGTTCACTTTTCGTTCGGCGATTCGGAGTTTAGAGTTTTGCGTTTATTTGGTATCAGTTTTCGGGTTTTGGAGTAAACATGAAATATTGTTGATTGAATGTCACATTTTTGTACAATTTTTGAAATTTGCGCGAACTATGGTCTTCCCATCATACCATGCGTAAAAAATTGTCCAACTGACAGACTTTTTGTGCAATTTTTTTTCTTATATGGAAGAAAATATATTAATTTTGTGAATGCGCATCGTACGATTCATTTCAGCAGCCTCCATGCATTGAATGGAACATTATTCTTCAACCAAATATGAATTATAGTAAAGCTTTTCCATCTCAATGATAAATATATCGATCAATTCCATTCAGATTAATTCTCATTTTTGCCTTTATCATTACAGAAAGCCAACAAGGATATTTGAATGACTCTGTCCTCCCCCTTTTTGTTCAATTATTTTTAACGAATTAACTTTCAACTGACATCAAAACATTAAACTGACCGGCCGGGCATTACGCAAGGGGTTGCCTTATTCTAGTTGTAAAAGGATGGTTGCTAATTAAAGTCGTGCCAAGATGCTAGTAATCAGAATTATTGTTAAAAGCAGTTCTTCATTGTTATTGACTTTCTTTCAGTACATACTCGGCTAATTTCCTCTGTATGAGGGTGGTTGTATTGGTAGAGGTTTGTTTACCTGGCCAGAATACACTCCAAGTGCCCTTTAACAAGATTTTAGACGAGTCGGTCAGTTGTATTTAATGGTGTAGGCAAGTGAGCTGCTTGAGTTTAATAGCTCAACTATACAATAATAGCGTGCTTACCCAAACAGTTACACTCTATGAAATTGAACACTCTTTAAAGCAAAGGTTAACTATTTTAGAGGTTTTTGCTTTGATAAAATTTGTTATTTTCATGTTTTTTGTTTTAATTCCAGGGTTTGTTATTCTTATGTCACGTTCTTCCAAAGGTTCATTTTATTTCGTCGTTTTGTTCTTCAAAATAATATCTTATTCCAACACTTTTTTCTCACAAGCGCTGGAGCCGATATCCACCGAGTAATCCTTATCATTTAGTATTCTTCGATTCTATCTACACTCCGTAACTGCATTTCAGACATTGTCTAATATCACAACATTGTCGATTTTGTGTATTCTAGGAATCTTACGTAGATATGAACTTGTCTGTCAGTCTGCCCTTCTATTTCTCTTTTCCTCTCTCTCTCTCTCTTTGCATATCATTTTTCCTTTTTTTTTTCCTGTTTACCTATCCTTCTTTCTCTCTCTCTCTCTCTCTTTATCTATCATTCTTTCTTTCTCTTTGTCTATCATTCGTTCTCTCTCACATATCATTATTTCTCTTTCTTTACCGATCATTCTTTCTATCTCTCTCTTTTCATTACATTCTTTCTCTCTCTTTATACCTATCATTTTTTTTCTCTCTCTCTCTTTATCTATATCATTCTTCCTCTCTCTCTCTCTTTATCTATCATTCTTCCTCTCTCTCTCTTTACCTATCATTCTTTCTTTCTCTCTTTACCTATCATTCGTTCTCTCTATCTCTCTCTCTTTACCTATCATTCTGTCTTTCTTTCCCTCTCTTTATATATCATTCTTTCTCTCTCTTTACCTATAATCTTCTCTCTCTCTCTCTCTCTCTCTCTCTCTCTTCATTGCATTCTTTCTCTCTCTTTACCTATCATTATTCCTCTCTATCTCTCTATTTCCCTCTCCTTACCTATAATTCTTTCTCTTTTTCTTTATCTTATATTTCTCTCTCTTTCTCTATCATTCTTTCTTTCTCTCTCTTTATCTATCATTCTTCCTCTTCCTCTAGATCTCTCTCTCTTTGTCATTATCTCTCTCTCTCCCTCTCTTTACCTATCATTCTTTCTTTGTCTCTCTCTCTCTATATCTATCATTCTTCCTCTCTCTCTTCCTCTCTTTACCTATCATCCTTTCTCTCTCTCTCTTCATGGCATTCTTTCTCTCTCTTTCTCTATCATTCTTTCTTTCTCTCTCTTTATCTATCATTCTTCCTCTTCCTCTCTCTCTCTTTGTCATTATCTCTCTCTCCCTCTCTTTACCTATCATTCTTTCTTTGTCTCTCTCTCTCTTTATCTATCATTCTTCCTCTGTCTCTTCCTCTCTTTACCTATCATCCTTTCTCTCTCTCTCTCTTCATTGCATTCTTTCTCTCTCTTTACCTTTAATTCTTTCTCTCATTCTATTTACCTATCATTCTCTCTCTCCCTCTCTCTCTCTCTACCTATAATTCTGCCTTTCTCGCTATTTACCTAACACACTTTTTTCTTCTCTCTCTCTCTCTCTCTCTATATATATATTATTACTTAAAGTATCATAATCTCTCTCTCTCTGTCTCTCTATCTTTCTCTCTCACTCTCCATCTCTATGGACATTCAATCTCTTTATCTCATGAAGCTATAATTCAATCTGTTATAAAAAAAAAAAAAAAAAAACATTAACAAAAATGTTAATAATATGACCACTGCATAGCATAAAAATAATGACAAGCTGAATTTTAATATTGAACAAGTTCCCAATAAATATGTGTAACAAACAGCAACAAATGTTAAAAGTAACAACATTTAAAGCAAATTATTATACAATAAATATAATTTTCAATTATTTCAATGTACATTGTTTTAATTCTCAATTAAACGCAAACATTGCAAGAACCATTTTTAAATGAAACACATAATATATCGTAAAATAACACAACTTTTTTTTTTCTTCTGAACTTTATACTATAAAACGTAAATACATTCATTCAATATCTTAAGTTCCTGCTATGAAATAAATTGATTAATATAATGTTTAGATCGGTTTACATGAATATATTGCCAATTTCAATCACTCATGAGACAAGAACATTTTGTTGTATTATAAATACGCATTTCTGGAGTGTTAGTTTTCCATAACAAGAAACTCTAAAACATTAAGGAAAAAATATTATTTATGCAGAAATAAGTTTTGTTCATTCAAAATATTACACTTTGCAACAGGTTTAACGAGTATATCTATTTGGCATAGTTCAGTCAATACTTTACAAACTTTCACTTACTTACAAGTAACCAAATGTTTTTCTAGGCAAATGTATTCATTTTGAAAATTATATGATACATGACACTAGACGGCGCTATATCACTAATTAGGTTTCCAGTTTGATAGAGGTTCTTGAATTTTGTGGACTTTGGTGGCAAAAATAAAGTGTGTTTAATAGACCCTAATGTAAATAAATAATGAAGAAGAAAAAAAACCCTATTTCTCCGGTATCCTGCGTCTGTATTTGACATTTTAGTAGTTTCATAGAAATACGGTTACTATAACTTCGAGCAACACCTTGCATATTCCTTTTATTTGATCTCTGAAAGCTGGACAACATAAAATTCTATTTAAGATGAAGGGAACATTAACATTATTTAAAGACAAAATACATTTACATTTCGATTCTTATTACAAGATTTCACATAAAAGCTTGTATAAAGAGCAATATTATTGTACATTGACCAAAAAACAAAAAACAAAATTGTAGAAAGAGACAGTAAAATTTTAATTTGATTGTTCAGCTTTTGCGTACTTTTCAAGCTAGAAAAGGAATTGCAATAGTTCTGAATTAAATACATTAAATGCATATTACAACGAATGTCATACTAGTAAATTTTGATAAATTTAATGTACTTATTTTGACATATATACAGCGCATGCTTTTCGACAACATATTATACATTTAATAAAAGTCCACTAATTTTTAATTTGAAAAGTACAATAAGTTTTTTTTTTTTTTTTTTAAATAAATGCATCCATATTTTATGAATCATGTGTGAAGTTTTAGGATTATAGATACATGTTTCACTCTCACAGACCATGACAATGCACATTTTGTATCATTTGCATAACAATGCATACCAATTAAATATACATAAGCAATGCAAGTTATGTACAACTCGTTTATGTCATAATTGAAATTTTCTTTAGGTAGTAAGTTGCGTTCTCATGAATGTACATTTTATAAGTAGCATATTTCTGCATAGGAAGAATTCCAAAGGCTTTCTGTCTTTAACATAGTATACATATATTAGTTTACTTGTATGATGCATTTCAATTTGTGTGGTTTAAATTTTAGTTTACTCTTCTGAATATTGATTACAATAGCTTGCTTTTTAAGCACTAGAATATATATTCTAACATATCAATAATTGTATTACTGTAATTGAATATAATCTAATTCTAATCATGAATATAATTCATAAATTAAGTTCATAAGTTCATTGCATGAGTTATTTTAGAAATTAATTTTTACAATTCATTGGTTTTGATGCTGGCTGTTGGTGACTGCAAGGGTTTCTTATTGCACTGTGTGTTTGCTCCTGAACATTTTGGTTTATGTTTCCTGAGAGAAGACTGGTCACTCCATGCTTTACCACATTGATCACATACATAGGGCTTCTCACCTGTATGGATACGTTTATGTCTTGTGAGATTAGGTTCTTGATTAAATGTCTTACCACATTGATCACATACATAGTGCTTCTCACCTGTATGGATACGTTTATGTCTTGTGAGTACATGTTCTACATTGAATGCCTTACCACATTGATCACATACATAGGGCTTCTCACCTGTATGGATACGTTTATGTGTTGTGAGTACATGTTCTACATTAAATGCCTTACCACATTGATCACATACATAGGGCTTCTCCACCTGTATCGGATACTTTGATGTGTTGTGAGTCATTGCTGTTCACGACTTACAATTGCCTTACCACATATGACTTAACTACAAGCTAGGGCTTTCTCACCTGTATGCGACCTAGCGTTTATGTCTTTGTGAGAACATCTTCGATTTGATTACTAATGCCCTTATCACATTGGATCACATACATAGAGGCTTCTTACGCTGTATGGATACGTTTTATGTGTTGTGAGATTGTTAGTCTGCACACTTAAATGCCTTACCAACATTGACCACATAACATAGGGCTTCTCACCTGTATGGAATACGCATTTATGTTTTTTGCAGACTGTCTTATGGCCCTTACCATTTGATTAATGACCATTATCACATTGATCACATACATAGGGCTTCTCACCTGTATGGATACGTTTATGTGTTGTGAGATGAGCTTCTTGATTAAATGCCTTACCACATTGACCACATACATAAGGCTTCTCACCTGTATGGATACGTTTATGTTTTTTGAGTACATGTTCTACATTAAATGCCTTACCACATTGATCACATACACAGGGCTTCTCACCTGTATGGATACGTTTATGTGTTGTGAGTACATGTTCTACATTAAATGCCTTACCACATTGATCACATACATAGGGCTTCTCACCTGTATGGATACGTTTATGTGTTGTGAGATTTGTTTCTACATTAAATGCCTTACCACATTGATTACATACATAGGGCTTCTCACCTGTATGGATACGTTTATGTGTTGTGAGTACATGTTCTACATTGAATGCCTTACCACATTGATTACATACATAGGGCTTCTCACCTGTATGGATACGTTTATGTGTTGTGAGATGAGCTTCTTGATTAAATGCCTTACCACATTGATCACATACATAGGGCTTCTCACCTGTATGGATACGTTTATGTCTTGTGAGATCACCAGCAAGATTAAATGCCTTACCACATTGATCACATACATAGGACTTCTCACCTGTATGGATACGTTTATGTGTTGCAAGATGGGTTCCATGAGTAAATGCCTTATCACATTGATCACATGTGAATTTCTTACTCCCAAGATTCTCTTTATCTTTTGCCAGATCAATTGAATTGTTAAATGTCTCGCAGATAACAGGATTCTGATCGTCATGATTACTCCTTTTTCCATTGGGATTAATTCTACAAGTAAATTCATTTTTATCACATGCTACCTGAGATTTACACATGCATTTGTGTGCATAGTAAGAATCACTTCCACCAAATACTTGCCCACATTGACATTCATATTTCTTAATTTCACCTGTCATAGGCATTGCTTTAGACTTGTTACATATTTCAACATTATTTCTATTGGTCACATTCGATGGATTGTAGATATAGGCTATATTCTTGTTACTTCTACCTGAGTTTACTTTACTAACTCTACCAACTCTAATCACAGAAGGAATACAAGATGGATTTGATGGTTTCTGTATTTCTCCTTTGATGAACTGTAGAACGTCTTCTTTTGATGCACTTGGCTTTGGGACAACACCAAAGTGTCCATGCTTCCATTTTAGATGCCTTGCTAAGATGAAAGGAATAGCATAGAGTGATCCACAATACTCACATCTATAGAGTCCGTTATCTATAACACAAAGAAAACTGGCATGTTACTGTTAAAGTCACATTTAGATAAATTTCATAATCACATAGGAAACACATTATACACTGCGCCTTAAAAAAAGGTAATCCATTTTAGAAGGTTTGTTTTCAAAGTTCATTTGTTTTTTCTATTCATATCTAACATACACTGGTGGCCAAAATTATTAGAACACCAAACACGCCAAAGGCCACACAAAGTCTATGGGATTCTGAACCTCCTGTGCATTCGCCCAAGTAAGATAAAGGATAACATTTATGTGCCACAAGCTTTCATGAATTGTTAGCTATAGAGTCTTACGCATATTTTGATGCCAAATTTATATAGTTTTAACCATGAGGTACATGTAATAAACAGCTTCAAAAATTGTCACGCTATGGAAACACATGAGATAAATAGAAATACACTAGGTGTTCTAATAATTTTTGCCACCACTGTATAATTAAAGACAAACACTCCACCATCCCAATAATGCCCTCCTCATAATATATGTAAAGCATAATTGAGTAAATTGTAATTGAAGATGACAGGTACAGAATCCGTTTTCCAAGTTCTTAGAAAAAGGAAGACTGAGTGAATGCTGTCCCTGCCGTCCCAGAGCATTGAAAAGGATTCCGTGCGATGACGTGTGACTCCTTTGAAAACATCCACTCAGTCTTACATCCTTTGACAAAAACTTGAAAAACAAGGATTTTGTACCTCTCACCTTCATTTGCAATTTATTTGGTGATGCGTCACATTTATGATTTTTCTTTTTTAAAGGTACCATTGTAAAGGTGAGGAGTTCATCCTCAATTATATGATTAAATCAAATATCTAAAATAGATTTGCTGGAAACATGGCCCCTCCATAAATGGAATACCTTTTTTTATTAAAATGCACTGCATATAAAATTTATATGCATTAATTGTGTTTAATAAGATTATTTTTGAAAAATATGATTATATGGATTTCAGGTTAGAGTTTAAAACTGAAAATAAAAATTCTGATTGCCTCATGACAGTTTACAATGTTTTTTTTTTCACCTTTAGATCTATTTGTTTTGAAAAATAATTGAGCGATCACTGACATTCACTTATTAAAAAATTATATAACACCAATAGCAAAATATTGCAACTCCAATGCTACCTGTTTCAATATTGAGTTTATTAAGCTGAAGTGTGATACCAAGATCCTTTGCATACTGCTCCCCATAGTAGACCAGTAGCTCCCTTCCAGGACAGATTGGTTTGAAGGTACGGTAGTAGATCTGACCAAGATACTGGAATGCTACAAGGTTCTGTTCACTCTCGTTACGTGCACAGTTGATGTATCGCATCCAGTTGCCTGTCTGCTCACTGTTGCTGTCAACATAGTGATGAGGTTTGCCTTCCATGCAGATCTGTATTTGATTGAATAGGGAAAAATTTATACTTCAAATGCTACATGCAGCATATAATTAGTACCATTTATAACAAGTTGAATGTTTAGCAAACTAGTCTGTACAGTTGAAATTTGGTTGACTGAAGTCTGAACCATAGTAGCCAGTTTGTAAAAATGAAGTCATATCATATCTTCATACCTGAAGAACACTTTTAAATCAGATTTGCTATGTGTATGTTGATGAATTCCTAAAATTGGTTTTTATATAAAAAGAAAACAGAAGATGAGTACAACTTATAAAAGGGGGCCAGTGTTCCTGTTTTCACCATATTTGGGTGTCAGCTTTTATCTCAATTGGTTCAGCTGAAGCCTACACCCATACACAAAAATTTTTGTGCACGTTCCCAACGATCTCAAATGACTAACATCCCACAAAAATGTATATTAAAAAAATATAACTCATGTTAAGAATTTTTTTAAATCCTATGTTTTGATTGGTCAAATGTTCATGGATATGCCGGTCAATAGTACATGGAGGTTGTGAAGTCCCATTGGAAATGACAATCTCTCAAAGCAGTCATCTATACTATGATCTTGCACACACACACACAAAAATCTTTTGCGTTTATTTTCATGATATAAATTTTGGGTGAATGTATTTTTGATAATGATTGTTTTTTTTTTTTTTAATTTAAAATCCCACTAATAATTATAGAACAATGAAGATGAAGAAGAACAAGGAGAACAGATTTACCTCCCAAGCATATCCGCTGTCATATCCCGTCTCCAGATCTACCATATCTCCATCATATGGACCAAATCGGTATCCTTTAGGGATGAACTTGGTAGCATAGACCCCCAGACCAGCCCCTGGTATAGATGACTGCTTGACAATCAGACCATCTGGCAGTGTCTTCAATGCTCTATCTTTAGAGCCTTTTGGGATTGGGTGGTCTTTGATGATAGTAAGAGGATGCTTGGAGCATTCACCTTCAAAGATCTCATGGCATTCTTCACAATCTAAAAATATTGTGAAATAATAATAAATATAATAAATATATTTTGCACAGTATACAACATGTCCCTGTGTCTTCCAAATGGCTTTTAAAATTATCAAGTTACAGTTCCGTCTCAGATAAACAGTTAAACAGTTTATTGCAATGAAATGACATCATCTTCATTAACATTGTATACAAGTACGCTTAATTTATTGCAATCAGGTGTGAAGTTGAACTCAATTGTAAATCTAACTTAAATGCATTGCCATTATTACAGGGGAAGAAAAGTGTGGCAAAAACATTGTCAATAAAAACATAAATAAGTAGTTTTACTCCATTTAAATTTATGAACAGAACCATTGTAAGAATTTAACTGCAAGAATAATAATATTAATAAAAAAAATTTAAAAAATGATGATGATGACTGATTCATAGACATTGGGAACAATAACATTAAAAAAAAGCCTAGGATGTGACCAGGTTTGGCAATGCATATAACATAAATACAGAAAAATTATCAAATAAATTTAATTTTTGTACCTTTACCATCCTCATGGTGGTAATGGTTTCATAAAATAGAAACGTTAATAGAAACGTTATTAATTATTTTAAAAAGTTTAATTCAGTTTGTAAATAAATGAAATCTTAATCCACACCTGAGATAAGATACATGTGCATGTACTAAGGACAGGGGAAACAGTTACATGGCCACATAATGCTATATAGTTTGCTCTTTATAAAGACAATCTGTCAATATATTGCCTCATCTAAAGCTGGTTTCGTGTTGACAGACACTAGAAAATGTAAATCCTGGATACAGGATTAAGTTTTGTTCTGCGTTATGGATAAAGTACTGATATGTTTAATTTAGGGAAAGGCTGATTAAACTTACATATGTAATGATCATCATCAGGTACATCATCCTCTTTGTAGCACTTCTTTGTCACTGTTCGTCTTGGGTATCGAGTTTGTCGTGGAGAAGCTGAGGGCTTGTTCTTCCTTTTCCTCATATCTGACAGTACAAACATCAACAAAAAATGAATAATTGATAAATTTTGCACACAATAAATAGAGGTATATACTACTGTCATGTGAAAGTAATGAGGGGTGGCGACGAATTGAAATTCAAATCGAGTTCAATATTCAGATAAAGACTTTAATTCCAATATGCACTTTCTTTAAGATTTGAATAGAAATGCAAAATAATTGTGTATACCTCTGCCTAAAAGAAAACGATCAATTGAATTAATTGGGGAGAAATTGCTAGTTTTGTGTCTGTTTAAGTCTTTTGCAATGTAAGTCGAGGATTCGGTTTTTAAGATAAAATTTATGGCTGCTCATTGAAAGTAATAATGTAAATCAACAGTTTGTTGTAAATCAAGGTTCTGTGACTAAAATTTAAGTCCCTTTATGACTTGCATCCAAAACTTACCAGTGACTTCGCTGCTAATGTGCATATAGAAGAGAGACAGAATAATGGAGACAATAGGGGCAAGATGACTAAATGTGTTGAGTACATGTAGTCATCTTGTCGCCCATAAAATGCATAATGAGCAGGTCCTTTGAATAGCAAGTAAAGTTGTAGGTCCCTTGGATGTTGAACGGTATGTACTGTTAAAAGTATTTTTTATCAGTATAGAGATTATACAGTTCAATTATTTCATTTAATCTATGTTAATATCCTTACTTGATACAGACTTTGCTTTCCCTCCTGCTCTTCCACCAACTTTCATACATGAAGACCCATTTTGTTTAGAGGTCTGGTCACCTCCTACAGCTGTGCTTGTATGCTGATGGTCAGTCTTCTGGTCACCTGACTGAGTTTTGGGATCACCTGACAGATTTCCCTGATCACCTGGTAGTGGTTGAGTGTCTTCCTCCAGGTCCTTCCATTCAAGGAGATCAATGATCCTCTCTCCTCCAATATGGTGATCATCATTGAGTGGATTGCCATCTTCATCATAAACAGTCCCTGATGTCACAGTGTGCTATTGGGAAGGATGAAAGAAGTTATCATGGCATATTAATATCATTGTGTATGCATATCATAATTTTCCAGTTTCAATACCTTGTTGAATCTATTGCTCATTTTCTCGTTCTAATGTTTAGCCATGTAATATATTGCTTTTAATTTACTAACATTGTATTTCAAATTATAACTCTTTTAGAAATCTGCATAAAAGTCAATTTTGAGATCCATTTGATATTTTCATGTTAACATATGAACTCAATTTTGTAAACTTGGAATAATTTTGCCCTTTAATTTCTAATTGAAATTTCCTTTATCAAAACTACTTGCAACATGAACAATACACAATAACATTAAAATTTCTTTAAAAAAGAAACAATGAGCATACTCACTGGTTTTGACTCAGGCTGTTTCTTTGTGATAACTGGTTTGTGTGACTTGATAGGAGCCTTGAAAGGTGCACTGAAAGATCCTGTTTTGATATGTATGATTTTATTTTTTTTAAAGGGGGAAAAAAGAAAATCAATGGTAGTTCCACATCTTCAGTAGACAGCACAATACAAATCTTTAAATGCAAGCACATGTAGATATTATTAGCCATTCTCCTTAATATCAAGTTTTTGCATAACATAGATCTATTACATGACATAAATGCCGCAAAACAAAGTTGAATTGATTTCTGATTCTACAGTAGTTTCACATCTGTAGTAGATAACATGTAAATCCTCAAAAAGCTTTAAACAAATTTGAATTGGAGTTTATACATGTACCATCATTTTCATACCTCTCGACTTTTTCTTTGACCTTTTTGGCTTCCATTCTTCATCCTCACTATCACTCTCCTCTATGATCTGTTTCTTTCTCCCTCGACGAGGTCTCATAAACTCTGGTGGCTTGACCTGCAATCCTGTACAAAATTAAACAAATTTAAATACAAAAATTCATAGAAAATAAAAGGATAGATCTGAAAAGTTGTGCCTAGTAAAACCCTTTTGGTATTAATAAAGTTTACAAAAAAAAAAAAAAAAATTGAAATAACCTACATTACACTACAAGCCAGGACATTCAGAGCAGATGCAGTCTCAGGAAAACAAATAATATCATTTTATTCGAAGCCTGAGCTAAATAACAAACTTGTATCAAAAACTCAAAAGTAAAACATTGATCAGAGCAATATTATCACTGTTAAATACACCAGATTTAAACTAAAATTCAAGAATTCTATCAAATTTCTGAAAATCCCTTTTGTCGCCCTAATGATGTGATTACTTTATAAGGATAGACTCCCATCTAATTCATGATTTAAAGGTCTCCGACTCTAAAGTAAAAGAAATAAAATTAAAAAAAAAAAAATTGTGAAGCAGTTCACTGAATTAAACCCCAAAATATTAAAGCTCTAGGGTTTACAAATTTTATAAGTAAACATTTACGTCTACCTTTACCAACGTTATGCACTAAACCCATGTTTAGTGCATATGTACCAGTATGTAAGCTAGCTATGTTTGGACTTGAAGCTGTGCGTTGAAGCCTGAAGCCAATGTATAGCTAGTCCTTTGAATTATTTATTCTTATTTCTTCTTAAACCGTTACCCATAAAGAGCCAACTATCTAAATAAACGACATGGCCCCACAAAAAGTACACTCACCAACTTCAAGCATCACTCATAGTTTTCTTTGATGTCTTGAGTCTAAGTTTCCTCATAGTCACTAATCTCAGCCCATTCCTTAGCTGTGAAAAAAGCCTGCACAGCGGAGTAATCATCCGTAGCTGGTAGAGCATGATTATCTATTACCTCTCCTGACCCAAAGGGCCTACTGCATGGGCTTCAAAATTCTGAATTTAAAGCAAATAACACATTTATGTAGGGAATATCTTTATAAATACACCATCCATCTTTCTTGCAAGTCTTGGTAGACTTATCCTAGAGAATGGTGCTGTATTCACTACTTGTGTACAGATACCAGTCAAGTGAGGGCAAACTTTGCAACATTTCCAATAAGACAATGAGAGTAGCCAGTGAAACAACTCGTTTCTCTGACAGACAATATTCTAGCCGTACACCACCAAATATCGGATGACTTCAACTCCCCCCATGATACAGCTAATAATGGACCCGCACTTGCATGCATGCGATAGATGAACTTAACTTCTAATGTTAGTATAGCATTAACACATGCCCGAGCGTGCATTAGCGGTGAATGCAGTGCACCGCGAGATAGCTTTGATAGGGTCGCGCAGTAACGAGCGCGCAGGCGAGTGTGCAGCGGCGCCCCATCCGAAGCATCGAGCGATCACTGCATTACGTTTAATCGCACAATACAGGAAGTGTGTTAACGCTTTTATAAAATTGCGACATTTTGCTAGATCTAGTAGATCTTGAGTTACTTACCAAAAAAATTCCAAGGGGATAATCCCTTGGAATTTTTTGGTAAGTAGCTCAAGATCTACATCATGATCGTCATCCAAGAAAGTAAACAAAGACACGGAAAAGACCCGGATGTATGTGTTATCACTTTTTTTGCGCAGCAAAATGCACCATGGTGCTTTGCATCGAAAATTCAGCATGCACACGTGATGCGTTTTGACCGACCACGATGCGTAAAATCACAGAGTCATTTTAATAATAATAGGCCTACTAGAAGTTAAATTCTAACCTGGGCCTAACGTTAGGTTGCTGCTCAAAAAAAATATTAGGGGCCTAGATCCTCTACAGAGTTTCTCCAAAGTTTAGCAACGAACGTCCAATATTTGGTGGTTTTAACGTTAGTTACTCTATTCAAGTTTTTCATGATGACCATAAGCTAAAAAATGGCATCAAAATTGCTGGTTTAGTGTAGATCTACTATCTAGTCTAACACTACAGTTAGTGTAGTTAAATGAGTCACATTCGCGGTGTTTAGTTTGCAACATGCATGCGTGACATCGGCAGCAGCTAGATCTAGTAATTATACGCTCTAACAACGTTAGATAGTGTAGATCTAATGTTAGCTAGCAAGCTAGCTAGGCGGCTAGAGCAGGGGGCTTTAGCGCTCCGTATGCGCTGCTGTTCAAAAGCACAGCGATATTTTCTACTTCTGGGTCGACCCATCAACAATTTCACCCATCAATATTCAACGTAAATGAACGGATCCCTTCTAGATTCTACAGCGCTGTCGCCTTGGGCGCCAGCGCTGTCTATACAGACTATAGTTAGGCCCGAACAAGTTAGGGCCTAACGTTAGATCTATTGTATGGTGAGAGTGCCTAAATAAGTCTGCGCGGTGCCCATGTCTGCGCACCCAGGTAAATGAGCGAATTTTATAGAACAAAACCCCTCAACCTGCAATCTTAACCTCAACAATCCATATTGATACAAAAAAATGCGAAAAAATTTGATTAAAAATGGTTTTCAGCAAGTTATATTTGCTACCCTGAAAATTTCAACCATTCTCAAAAAAAGAAAGTCAAAAACTTGCGTGCGCTTGATTTGCGTGCAAAATACAAAATGACAGCCCTTCGAAATATCGTAAAAAAACATTGTTCTTGTAGATCTAAATTAATTCTTCAGATTTTTTTGCTTCATTGATCAATAGAATATGAAGAATGGAATAATAATGATGAATCTTAAAATAATACTTTACTTTTTATTGAAATTGAGGTAAAATTTTAGGTGCGCAGACTTGGGCACCGCCATCATACTGTCAGTGTCATGTATTTTGACGGAGATCGGACTGGAAAATACAAGAAAAATAAGTCAAGATTTCTTCAAGTGCACACAATTTTTTGGGGGAATATAATTTGCGTCTAGTCTGTGTAGGTAAGTAAAATTACATAAATTATATTTTTGCTATATTTTACCCATTCTTAATGGTATTTTAACCATTCCAAATTAAACTTTAAAAATTTTGATGGGTTTCCCTCACGACGCTGCCAGAAGTGGCAGCGTCCCGGCGCGCGCCTGGCGCAGCCCGGCCCCAGGGCCAGGGCCAGGGCCATAAGCCATAATCATAAGCCATAAGCCGAGATCACTAGCCAATAAAAATGAAGCTAACTCAATGAGATCTAGAGAAATTCCTTAGGCCTAAGAAGTAAACCACATTCATTATACAAAAATACGTCTGAATATATCTACTTACCAAGGTAAAAGTTGCTAATATGACAGTTTTTTTTTCTAATTCTAAGACAAATTTCAGCATCAGCCATCACATCCGCTGCTTCCACATCTTAGTTAGATCGATATCTCGTGGTAGTATCACGATCACATATATCGATAAAGATACAAAGATAAAGATATCGAAAAAGAAAAAGAAAAAAAAAAAAGATATCGCGCGCGCGCGCGATCGATACGATGATGTCGTCGTCTGCGCTGCATTGCTATAAATTATAGGAATTATTGGGGAGACGAGGGGCCGGGGAGGGGGGGGGGGGGGAGTAGGTTGCCCCAAGAGTAGTGCGTATTTAACTCTGTGGTTGCCCCAACACAGCATTTTTGGGGAACGGGGGGCCAAATAATATAGAAATCTGATCTGCATACTTCATTTTCGAAAATGGTTGAAGAAGGAGGAGGGTCCACGAGGCCGAGGCTAGGGTCCACGAATTCGAGTATTTTCCCACGAGTCCGAGTATTTTTCCTACGAGGCCGAGGGCCCACGAGGCCGATTTTTCTCATATTGTATTTTGCAACATACTGCTCGGCTTCATGGCAAAAGTAGGCTACTACTCGGACTCGTGAGAAAAACTACTAGGCCTCGGCCTCGTGGAAAAATTATCGGACTCATGGACCATCGGCCTCGTGGACCCTCGGACTGTGGGCGATCGGCCTCGTGGAAGGCCCCGAAGAATGTACTACAATATGCACTCAATTTTGTCATTTTTTAAAACTTATATTATAAACAGGCCCTATATAATTATCTACAAGCCATGTTATGTGTTTGTTTGAGGGAGAATAATAGTCAAAGGCCTGAAAGTTTCAGGCTTTTGACGCTGAGGCAGCATACCAGCAAGCACGCACTTTTGCACCAATTATGCACACACCCCCCAAAAAAAAAAAATTAAATAAAAAAAAATAAATAAATAAATAAAAAATTCAAGTGGGGGCAAAAAAAAATGTCCCTCAAAAGTAGCACCTTACAATTACAGTAAAGCAATGTGTAGGCTCATAATGGCTCTACAAAATGCGACTGGCCTTACTAATAAAAAAAAAAATAAATAATAATATAAATTAAAAAAATAATAAATAAATAAATAAAAAAATCATGATTTTTCGCTCGTCAGGGGTCACTATTATGCGCTTCCTAGACTGTCCATAGGCCCTATTAATAGTGACTGCCGCGTCGAGAGTCGAAAATAATAAAATTTGAGCAAATGTTTCCTATTATAAAGAGGACCGTTAATTGGACCGATTAGCTCCATTATAGCATATAGGGGGAAATTAAAATATGAAAAAATAGGGGAAGGTGAGGGAAACGGAACTCCTAATTTGACAAGTCACAAAAATAAAATTTAACTTTTCATTTATTGAGAAACTTTATTTGGCTGCTGAAGGTGAAAGTTTCACTGAATCAATTTTGGAAGAATAAAGTTGCCAAATGGTTAACTTTAGCAACAATCGTGTACTTTTGAAATAAGGGGGTTGTTCCAACTGGTTTTCGCAATGCCACATTTCCCCCTATATTCAGGGGCCGCGGAGCCGGGGGGCTGGGGGCTGCAGTCCCCCCACTTTTTTCAGCCAACGTGTACAAAAATGCAAAAATGACCATACATTTGTGATTTTTAGCCTATTCAGCCCCCCCCCCCACTTTCGGCTCAGCCCCTCCACTTTCAAAAAACGCTCCGCGTGCTGTATTATGTTTCAGTTAACTTTGGTAAAAAAATCAATAAAAATACACTTTTTAGATGTTGCAAATGGAAATTTTGCTCTTTGTCGATATATCCGTCACACTGCATGATATGTCATAATTTATATCAAATCAATTTCATATCAAATCAAATAAGTTGATAAATTATCTTAACTTCACTATACCTGTGACAGTATTGTTTTATCTCGTATCTTTTTTCTGTCTATATCAACTCCTTTAGCAGTAAAAAAAATATATAAAAAATAAAAATATAATTAAAATATAAAAAAATAAAAAATAAAAAATAAATTATGATACAAACATGTTTTTTGAATTAGCTCCACGATAAAACTTACGATCGATTAAACACATGTCATGTTTCAATCACCATTGGGAGAAAGTAATATCAAAATGTTCAAAAATACTGTAGCTGCTCGCAATCCCACGCTAAATGTCTTTTTTTTTTCACGGACATTCCACACAGACTCGATCAAAATATCGTTGCGTAAGTATACTGTAAGAACAGGCCTTAAGGTTCGGTGCCGCCCCCCGCCCCCACTCCCAGGCCACACAGGGGATCAACCATATACGTATATGCTCGTTCCGGATTCTTAGAGGTACCCCCTACCGGTAGGGGAATCCGTGTCAAAATTAAATTAATTAAATTTAATTTATTAACTTTTGGAAGGGAAGCTGCATCAAAATTACCTCCTATTTCAGGCTTTTGGAGGGTAGCCAGCAAAATTGACACCGTTCAGATGTTTTTGACCATATTCGGGACCCTATTTCAGATTTATCCTCAATAATAAGAACTATACCCCTAATAAAAAGCAGGTCGTGGGAAAATGCTAAAAGACCCCTTTTCAATGATTTCGCGGATTTTCCCCTCTACCTGAACCCCTAAAATATAGCCCTTTCCTGAGAAATCGGGAACAAGCATACGTGTATGGTTGACCGCCTGAGGGAGAGGGGGGGGGGGGGGGGTATTCACTCTCAGCGAGGCTTGTTGTCAGCACTTTCGGCAATGTAAACGTGAACGTGTGTCGATAGGAGACGTCCTGTCGCAATAATTCGTAAAATTGTCAAGTCATTTTTTAGAAAACATGTAAAATAGAGTCTCGAAAATGCATTTGCAAGTTATCAATCAGCCTTTCCAGAAATAATTGATGAGAATGGGGGGGGGGGTGTTTTCTGTGCTGGACAGGGTGATTATGGGAGGGGGCTCTATTTATGTATCGCTGTGTTTTTGTTTGTTTTTTGTCTTCAACTTTATGATCTCCTCATATCGCCCTTCCTTCCTTCTTTCTTGCTCCTTCTCGGCACCTGCGCCCTTTAACATTATTGACAGTTACCACAATGGCAAATCCAGGATTTGGAAATAAGGGGGTAGGGTACCAGCAGCTTCTTATAATCATAGATCACGATTGTGTTTGGGTCAGGATTCTTTATGCTCAGTAATTTCGCTAACTTTCTATCCTGCATTCTAATGGTTTATATCAGGGACCGCGGAGCCGCGGGGCTAGGGGGCTGCAGCCCCTCCACTTATGCGAACGTGTCAAAAACACAAAATGACCATAGCTTTCTATTTTCACCTGTTAAGCCCCTCCACTTTCAAATCACTCCGCGGTCCCTGTAATTGGGTTTTTTTTGTGTTTGTTTGTTTGTTTTTTGTCTTATTTATACTGAAATGCATTGTTCTTTGCATCTCTCTTTGCCGAATAAAATAATAATAATTCAATGGTGATTGAAACAAAAAAGGTAAAAAGAAAAGAGAGAAAGAGAAAGAAGAGAGAGAGAGGAGAGAGAGAGAGAGAGGAGAGAGAAGAAGCGCACTGATCGACGACTGAATGGGATTGGGTGGCACTCACAAAAGCTCGATCACTGACCGAGGACTCCGCATGTCTTTTTTAAAATGAATAACATGCTAAAGAGCACAGTTTCCATGAAACATAAAAATAATGATGGCTGATGGTGGTGGTGGTGATGATGATTGATGATGTGGTGAGACCTTCTTCTTCTTCAGGGTGATCTGCCTCCTTCACAATTGAAGATTCTTGCAGATTTGATGATGATGAGATATAAATGATGTTGATGTATGATGATGATGATGATGATTGATGATGATGTTGAGATGATGATGATAAAAATTATGATGATGATGAATAAATATTAAATACGACAATTACTATGATGATGATGTTGATGATGATTCATGATGTTAACGATATAGCGCCTTTGGATACTCGTCTTTTCAGGTGATTGATGATCTTAAAAAAGTAGACTAATATTGACAACAATGTTTTCAATGGGTTTGTCACCAACGAAATGCTCGATCTCTAACATACTTTTATCTTATAATAAAAGGATAAACAATTCAAAGGAACAAATGTCTTAGAAACTATATAAGATGATGATGATGACGACGACGATGAAGATGATGCTGACAATGGCATTTTATACTCGGTATCCGACGGGGCTATTTCCCTTGCATCTTGAGCGCCTAAACACCAGTATGAAGCGCTATATAAAAAAATTATTATCATTATTGCTCTACTCTATATATTTATCTCATATTTTCTTAACATAAAACATAAAACATATTAATTCATTTACATCGTGAACTAATACAGTCTACATTATCAAATGAGGATGAAAGTGCAGAAATCTTAGCTGGTGTAAGGTAGGGCCTACGGCTTTTTATACGCAAAAAAAAATAAATAATAATAATGACTGCCCTGAAATATTATAGACCGACTCGTTATCACTTCCGAGATGATGTGGACTGTGCCCACGCTCCAAAATCATTTAAGAAATTGTTTGTGAGCGTCGAATTTCACGGATCCATATCAAAAGATCAATAAATTCAACGCCCGTTCTCGGCGAAAATGATATCCGATTTATACTCCAATCGATATACGCTATCGCTTATTCAAATAAGTTTGACGAAACTACATCAAAATGCTGCAAAAATATGCCTCACCCTACAGCGCGCCAGATACATTACGCAAATTACAAAGGAATTAAGTGAATGAAGACAGGGTCACGTTAGTGGTGACGTAATGTGAGGAATTGTTAGTTTTGACTTTTAAGATATTACAACCATTTTCCGGCTTTTGTGTTCGAGTGTGTATGATATTCGAATCGCTTTTACAGATGAGTTGTATTGAAATCTACCTGTGATATATTTATTACCGAGGATGACTTCTCCTGCCCAATCTGAAAAGGTTTCATCAGAAACATCACTTTACTTTTTGGAGTAAAATTAGGCCATCCACCCCCTCCTAAAGAAATGTCGCCCACATTATTTATCACCAATGCTGTTCAAACCACTACACCCCAGAATAATTTGCTTACATAAACCGAGAGCACCTTATATCCAATAGGCCATGATCTGAGCGTAGAAATCTTATTCAAGAGAACAATCTCTTCTCCACTCACTCTTATTTATTTTATTTTCTCAAGACTTTATGTTTCATGATATCGCCCCCCCCATCCCTCTATTCACATTTCCTTTTCAGTGCATCATCTTTTCCTTTGGGTGTTCTTGCCAGTAGGCAGGTTCCATATACCAGAGTTTTATAGTCAATTTACGCCATTCCCTCTCAATCTCCTGATTTCCTCTTTAGTCATTTTATTTAATTTGATTCACCATTCTTATAATTTACTTCTTTAAATGAGGGATAATATACTGGAATTCAAGAGCACAAAAAGAATCGATATTTATTGATTTATAACGTCACTTTCCTGATAGATAATCTGGACAAAATTTCACTTAAACCGTAAACATCAAACGATATGCATATAAGTCTTGCTTTGTTCCTTATTCTACGCCGAAAGAGAAGCGTCCAGAGAAGGGGTCTTCATTTTCAAATTAAAATGAGTTTAGACCGTTGCCTCATTTTTAACCTGGTCATGAAGAAGGTAAAGGGTGGAAGGGGTCAATCATCCTTCACGTTGTTATAACCTTTATTATGATTGTTGGTTTATCAGATTTTTTTTTTCTCCCTTAATATAACCGTATCATAATTCAAAAACTTGTCAAAAAACATGTGCCAACGGGATTTACGTTCTCGAACAGATTATCAATTAAATTTAATATAACTAATCATGGCTTTGGTCAAAGGCAAACAAACCTTTTCTCTCACATACTAAGGATAATTCTTTAGTCGGTTGATTCCATCTTTAATTAAAAATATTGTATACTTTTTAATTAAAATCCATCATCCATCATCTGTCCTCTTCAAATAGCCCACAAAAAATATGCTCTTTAAACTAAAAGGCGCCCCCACTGGTCACTTATTGTGTGGAGGAGGAACGACACAGCTATAACCGTTTCCTACTTTCCGAAACTTACCGAGTGAGTCAGAAAAAAATAGACACCTAGACAAATGTCAATAAAAAGAAAAACCCAATTCATAAACTCCGAATTATTGTACATTATTCGAAAAGAGTAATATTCCCGCACCTTTTTGCACCAATTCTGTTTGTTGTATATTTACGCTGGATGAACACGGCGCAGTTTGGACAAGAGTAAATTTCAAATTGTTTGCAAAAGCGGCTCGGTGTAAAATTTTAAATCAACTCAAAAGCTATAAAAAAACCCACAACAACTTCATCCTGATTAAAAATTAGCATAAACTTTTTAATGTCCTTACGCGTTAATAACTTGGCAGGCTGTTGTTAGACATATTGACTACATTTTGTGTGAAATGAGATAGAATCTGTTAGATGGATGTTGTGGTTTTTTTTTTTTTTTGTGTTAGCTTTGTTGTTACAAATCTTATCCCGCTCTTGTACAATTCGAAAATGACATGTTTCGCAAACAATGCGTTGTGTTCATCGAAGCGTAAAGATATAACACACAAAATTGCTACGAAACATGCGGGAAGATTTACTTTTTCAGAATACGATATAATAATTTGGGTTCACTAATTAGTTTTCTTTTTATTTACATTGTTCTAGGTGTCTAGTTTTATTGACTCACTCAGCACATTTACCGGTTAAATTTAACTATCTGTTGCCAAGTTTAATGTAAATTCTCTAGTTCTTTCTTCAATAATAACGAAACCCTTCTTAATCTTCTTTCCATCCTTCTCCAAATCCTCTTTCTTCCTCTTTCTCCATGACATGTCTCTCTGTCATACTATCAGTGGGTAAATGCAAAGGTCTAAACCACTGTCTGACTATTGAAATGCCTCTTTGGCTCGTCCAACTGGTCCTAATTCCATTTTCTCTCAAACACTTGTCTAATTACCTCTTGGTCTCATTGCCACTTCGCCCGTCTATCATTTTGTCTAATGTCCACTTGGTCCAACACCATTTAGTCAATTCTGTCATTGGAAATTGGTAATATAACAAACTATTTTCATTTGGAATTGACGAAAAGGCAATTGATGTATTTATGCTATTAGACGAATTATCAACTAGACCAATGTAAATTGGATGATGTATGCATAGACCAAGGGAAAATAACCAAATTGTTTTTTTTTTTTTTTTTCATTTCTTTTGCATGTAGGACTTTAGTACACGGTCTACTAGGTGTCTTATTCCAATGCTTTTCCTCTTTTCTTTCACCTTTTTTTAGTCCTTTGCGCTTCGCTCGGTAATCCGCTCGTTTTGCTCTTACCCCCTCCCCAACTAATCATCTCTCTTGTTCAAGTAAGTATGCTGTTAATGTCTACACCTCTCCTTGCCTTTGATTGGCTGGTTTTCCCCCACACTTCTCACTTTCACCCCTTTTGTTTTCCTTTGTTCTTCTCTCTAGCTACTTGTAGCTTTTTCTTTCCATCTCTATATACAGAGTGAGTCAATTTGAAAATGTCACACCTTTTTGGAAGCTGTCTTGTTGAAAAGTATTAATATCTTTAATCATGGGTTTTTTTTGTATTATGTCTTGGTAGAATCATCCTCCTTAGCATATGTTGGTACAATTTTCATTTTAGATCTGTGCACGGCATAACTGAATAACAGACCAATTCTTTGAAAGACTGCCAATGATCTCACTTGCTTCAAAGTGGACTGGATGAAGAATAAACAAAATTGATTTAATGTATTTACTTATGTGGCACGCACAAAAGACACACTACCACACGTACCCTTATTTAAACATACACACCCACACCCTCACCACACACACCCACATACACCCTCCACATTTAAACACATACACCGTACATACCCTATCTCATCCATACCAGCAGAACACAACATACACATCCACACCCTCAACAAACAAAATCCATACACACACCACACCCTTCCCCCACCCTTCACCCACACTCACCAAAAGTTGTTAGGGAATTACTACCCCCCAACATTCAGGACGGTCTTATTAAACAGGAATGTCAAATAGTGACATTTAATTGTAAATTGTTTAATGGGTGTGTGTGGGTGCGTGTGTGATGATGTGGTGGATTGCATAATTAATGTGACTTTGTGTGTAGGAGGATGGGTGTAAGGATCAAGTGTGAAGACAATGTATGTGTCTGCTGTCGGTTGGTAGAGGTGGTGTGCCAGTAACATATGATATATAACACAGATTTAGTCAAACATTTGCTTTCAATCTTCAACCAGCCACTTATGCAAGTAAATCATACTGTCTTCTATGAAGATTGTCTGTGTATGTCCAAGTCATGAACAGTGCAAGATGATTCAAATGAAAATTTATACCAACATAGTTGTGCTAGGAGTTATGACTTTACCAAAACATATCATAAACCCATTGTATTAGTATTAGTTCAATACTTTTTCAACAAGGCACTCTTCAAAATTTGAATGGGGGACAATTAATTCTAATTGTACATCACAACAGTAGACTTCATTGTTTTGTTTCACTACAATGACCGCTGCCGGTATCTGCTGTCAATTTTGTCTTCTGACCATGATTCTGCTAGGATCGAAAGTTCAGAACTTATTATAATTTCAACTCACTTGGCTTTCTTTCCACTCTTTCATTAACCTGACAATACATTAAGTCATTTTAAAGTTTCAAGTCGTATATTAAACAACCATACAGAGATTCATCTCAATGTTATAATTACAAGGGTAAAGAGATAATTACATTTTGAAACAGTGAAGGAGTCTGAATATGATACATAAAATATAGTTTATTCATCGTGTATACTTAAATTTTTCAATTGCCATAAGGGTATTTAACTGAGCGCCGTAAATTGTCTTAGCCAAACAAAACGTAGAAAATAATACAGTAGTATATGCGCCAGTGTCATTGTATAGGAGCATATCATAACTTTGTGAACAGTAAGTCTCAACAGCAACGTAAAAGTAAAAGCCCACACAACATGGAACAATATTTCTATTAAACTGCCTTTGTCTGCAAACACATTTACAAATGGAAATATGCGATCATATACACCTCTCTCTCT
>CALNVZ010000218.1:14539256-14541756 GCA_940671915.1 Paracentrotus lividus
ATCATTGATCAATAGAATATGAAGAATGGAATAATATTGATGAATCTTAAAATAATACTTTACTTTTTATTGAAATTGAGGTCAAATTTTAGGTGCGCAGACTTGGGCACCGCCATCATACTGTCAGTGTCACGTATTTGACGGAGATCGACTGGAAAATACAAGAAAAATAAGTCAAGATTTCTTCAAGTGCACACAATTTTTTGGGGGAATATAATTTGCGTCTAGTCTGTGTTATAAGTAAAATTACATAAATTATATTTTTGCTATATTTACCCATTCTTAATGGTATTTTAACCATTCCAAATCAAACTTTAAAAATTTTGATGGGTTTCCCTCACGACGCTGCCAGAAGTGGCAGCGTCCCGGCCGCCGCGCTGGCGCAGCCCAGCCCCAGGGCAGGGCCATGCAGGGCATGGGCGCGGCAGCCATAATATTAATAAGCCGAGATCACTGACACTAGCCAATAAAAAGAAGCTAACTCAATGAGATCTAGAGAAATTCCTTAGGCCTAAGAAGTAAACCACATTCATTATACAAAAATACGTCTGAATATATCTACTTACCAAGGTAAAAGTTCTAATATGACAGTTTTTTTCTATTCTAAGACAAGTTCAGCATCAGCCATCACATCCGCTGCTTCCACATCTTAGTTAGATCGATATCTCGTGGTAGTATCCGATCACATATATCGATAAAGATCACAAAGATAAAGATATCGAAAAAGAAAAAGAAAAAAAAAAAAGATATCGCGCGCGCGCCGCGATCGATACGATGATGTCGTCGTCTGCGCTGCATGCTATAAAATTATAGGAATTATTGGGGAGACCGAGGGGCCGGGGAGGGGGGGGGGGAGTAGGTGCCCCCATAGAGTAGTGCGTATTTAACTCTGTGGTTGCCCCAAACGCATTTTTGGGAACGGGGCCAAATAATATAGAAATCTGTATCTGCATACTTCATTTTCGAAAATGGTGTGAAGAATGGAGGAGGGTCCACGAGGCCGAGCTTAGGTCCACGAATTCGAGTATTTTCCCACGAGTCCGAGTATTTTTCCTACGAGGCCGAGGGCCCACGAGGCCGATTTTTCTCATATGTATTTTGCAACATACTGGCCGGCTTCATGGCAAAAGTAGGCCTACTAACTCGGACTCGTGAGAAAACTACTACAGTTAGGCCTCGGCCTCGTGGAAAAATTATCGGACTCATGGACCATCGGGCCTCGTGGACCCTCGGACTGGTGGGCGATCGGCCTCGTGGAAAGGCCCCGAAGAATGTACTACAATATGCACTCAAATTTTGTCATTTTTTAAAACTTATATTATAAACAGGCCCTATATAATTATCTACAAGCCATGTTATGTGTTTGTTTGAGGGAGAATAATAGTCAAAGGCCTGAAAGTTTCAGGCTTTTGACGCTGAGGCCAGCATACCAGCAGCACGCACTTTGCACCAAATTGCACCACCCCCCCCCAAAAAAAATAAACAAATTAAATAAAAAAATAAATTAAATAAATAAAAAAAATTCAAGTGGGGCAAAAAAATGTCCCTCAAAAGTAGCACCTTACAATTACAGTAAAGCAATGTGTAGGCTCATAATGCCTACAAATGCGACTGCGCCTTACATAAAAAAAAAAAAAAAAATAAAAAAAATAAATATAATAATAAAAAAATAATAAATAAAATAAAAAATCATGATTTTCTGCTCGTCAGGGGTCACTATTATGCGCTTCCTAGACTGTCCATAGGCCCTATTAATAGTGACTGCCGCGTTCGAGAGTCGAAAATAATAAAATTTGAGCAAATGTTTCCTATTATAAAGAGGGACCGTCAATTGGACCCGATTAGCTCCATTATAGGCATATAGGGGGGAAATTAAAATATGAAAAAATAGGGGAAGGTGAGGGGAAACGGAACTCCTAAATTTGACAAGTCACAAAAATAAAATTTAACTTTTCATTTATTGAGATAACTTTATTTGGCTGCTGAAGGTGAAAGTTTCACTGAAATCAATTTTGGAAGAATAAAGTTGCCAAATGGTTAACTTTAGCAACAATCGTGTACTTTTGAAATAAGGGGGTTGTTCCAACTGGTTATTCGCAATGCCACATTTCCCCCCTATATTACAGGGGCCGCGGAGCCGGGGGGCTGGGGGGCTGCAGTCCCCCCACTTTTTTCAGCCAACGTGTACAAAAAAAAAAAAAAATTGCAAAAATGACCATACATTTGTGATTTTTAGCCTATTCAGCCCCCCCCCCCCACTTTCGGCTCACCCCTCCACTTTAAAAACGCGCTCGCGGTGCCTGTATTATGTTTCAGTAACTTTTTGGAAAAAAAATCAATAAAAATACACTTTTTAGATGTTGCAATGGAAATTTTGCTCTTTGTCGATAATATCCGTTCACACTGCATGATATGTTCATAATTTATATCAAATCAATTTCATATCAAATCAAATAAGTTGATAAATTATCTTAACTTCACTATACCTGTGACAGTATGT
>CALNVZ010000218.1:14546756-14551154 GCA_940671915.1 Paracentrotus lividus
TGGCCTCGTCCAACATGGTCTAATTCCATTTTCTCTACAAACACTTGTCTAATTACCTCTTGGTCTCATTGCCACTTCGCCCGTCTATCATTTTGTCTAATGTCCACTTGGTCCAACACCATTTAGTCAATTCCTGTCATGAAATGGTAATATACAAACTATTCATTTGGGAATTGGACGAAAAGGCAATTTGATGATTTAGCTATTAGACGAATTATCAACTAGACCAAGTGTAAATTGGATGATGTATGCATTAGACCAAGGGAAAATTAGACCAAATTGTTTTTTTTTTTTTTTTTTTTCATTTTTCTTTTGCATGTAGGACTTTAGTACACAGGTCTACTAGGTGTTCTTATCCAATGCTTTTTCCTCTTTTCTTTCACCTTTTTTTTAGTTCCTTTGCCTGTCCTCTAATCCCTTCTTTGTTTTCTCTTACCCCCTCCCCAACTAATCATCTCTCTTTTGTTCAAGTAAGTATGCTGTTTAATGTCACACCTCTCCTTGCTCTTTGATTGGCTGGTTTCCCCCACACTTCTCACTTCACCCCTTTTGTTTCCTTTGTTCTTTCTCTCTAGGCTACTTGTAGCTTTTTCTTTCCATCTCTATATACAGAGTGAGTCAATGAAAATGTCACACCTTTTTGAAGCTGTCTTGTGAAAAGTATGAATATCTAATCATGGGTTTTTTTTTATATGTCTTGGTAGAATCATCCTCCTAGCATATGTTGGTACAATTTTCATTTAGATCTGTGCACGCATAACTGAATAACAGACAATCTTTGAAAGACTGCAAGATCTCACTTGCGCCAAGTGGCTGGATGAAGAATAAACAAATTGAGAATGTATTACTTATGTGCACGCACAAAGACACACTACCACACGTACCCTTATTTAAACATACACACCCACACCCTCACCACACACACCCACATACACCCTCCACATACACATACACACGTACATACCCTATCTCATCCATACCAGCAGAAACACACATACACATCCACACCCTCAACAAACAAATCCATACACACACACACCCTCCCCCACCCTCACCCACACTCACAAACAGTTGTTAGGGAATTACTACCCCCCAAACATTCAGTGACGGTCTTGATAAACAGAATGTCAAATAGGACATTTAATTGTAAATTGTTTAATGTGTGTGTGTGGGTGCGTGTGTGATGATGTGGGTGAGTGTGTGTGTGAGGGAGGATGGGTGTGTGTGGGTGTGTCTGTGTGGTGAGAGGGTGTGTGGGTACATGTTTACACATATTTTGTCAACATTTGCTTTCAATCTTCAACCAGCCACTTAGTGCAAGTGAAATCATACTGTCTTCTGAAGATTGTCTGTTATTCAGTCATGCGTGCAAAGATTCAAATGAAAATTATACCAACATAGTGCTAGGAGGATGACTTTACCAAAACATATCATTAAACCCATGATTGATTGTTCATACTTTTCACAAGGCACCTTCAAAATGATGGGACATTTTTATTGACTCACACTGTAGACTCTTGTTTGTTCACTACATACCGGGGTATCTGTGTCATTTTGTCTCTGACCATGATTCTGCTAGGATCGAAAGTTCAGGACTTATTATAATTTCAACTCACTTGGCTTTTTCTGTTCCACTCTTTTCATTAACCTGACATACATTAAGTCATTTTAAATTCAGTTGTATAAACTACAGTTCTCTCATTTTATAATTACAAGGGAAGAGAGAATACATTTATGACAACAGGAGAGTATGAATATGATACATAATATTATGTTTATTCATCTATACTTAAATTCAATTGCATAAGGGGTATTTAACTGAGCGGTAAATGCTTGCAAACAAAACGTATATACATGTATATGCAGTGTCATGTATAGAGAGCATATCATTAACTTTGTGAACAGTAGGTCTCAACATGGCATATTTTCTTTTAAACTGCTTTGTTTTGCAAACACATTACAAATGAAAATGCATCATATTGACACCTAACGAAATAAAGAAGGGGGGGGGGATAAATGTTAATTTTTTTTTTTGGCCTTGGCCATCAAAGAGCTCATCATGTATCAGCCATAGGGTACGGTCGGGGGGGGGGGCCTGACGGGCTGGATCCGCGCCTGAGATATTCCATTTAATAGAGATATGAAACATTGTTAGGGTCCTTAATTTCTAACAATTGTTATGATAAAATAATGTTTTATTTACCAAGGGTAGCCACTTCATTCTGATAACTGTTCTACCAGCAGGTCCTGCAAAACTCACATTAAACTGAGAATAACAAGAGGGGGGGGGGGATAAATGTTAATTTTTTTGGCCTTCGGCCATCAAAGAGCTCATCATGTATCAGTCCTGCAAAATTCACATTAAACTGAGAATAACAAGAACAAAAAAAATTTCTCTAAAAAAGAATGGTTTGTAAGTTTTCACTTGCTCAGTCCTTCCAAACAGTGGAAATTTCCTTTCTCCTACTATTCAAACATCTGAAGAGTAGTGCTAACCATAATCTGTCTTTTAAAGTTGCCAGACTTCTTGCTTCGGATCTTGACAACATGGAAGATGATCATAGTTGGGGAATAAAATTCTTCAAGAGGCATTTTCTTTAATTTATTCTTCATGATGAACAAATTGCAGACTTCTAAAGACTGCTCATTTTATCAAAAGAACATCTGACAGAACATGTGCTTTTAGAATGCCTAGAGTTCTACTGGACTTCAGTTCTTTACAGATAAGGGGCAGTGGATGTGAAACCTACCAGTTAAGTGGCAGAGGATCCTTCTTGATGATACACTGATCCTGACCCCTTTGTAGATGATCATGATCAGCAGATAACAAATCTCCCAGAAGCTGTTTTCGTGCAATTTATACTTCATGATGATACATTGCAGAGTTCTAAAGACTACTCATCCTATCCACAAAAGCGAATTATTCTGAGTTCTTGCTACTAAACTCGAGACATTTGTAGAAGAGAGTTAGTGGATAAGAGACCCACCAGTAGAATGGTGGGAAGGAAAGGTTTTCTACTGCCATTAACCTTTTTGATGATTCACTGAAGATTTGAGTGCTGACCTTACTCTGTAACTTCCAAATTGCCATAGTCCTTACATCTGATCTTGTCACCTGTGTAGATGATTATGGTCAGCAATAAAGAAATTTGTTCTTCTCGATGAATACATGGCAGTGTTTTAAATACTGTTCACTCTATCCAATTATGAAAATGCTCTTTTGTCACAATCAGTAAAATTAACTTGAATAGGTGATCTTTAGGGAGCTAGATCTCCTACCATCTAAAGACTTCAATGACGAAGCAGTAACAAGACTTCTTGTCATAGCTGACGCTGTTGCGGTATGTCTACGTGGCTTTGAGAGAATAGGATCATACGTTAAAGGAAGAGTGTATTGGCCTGGGTCTCTGTTCGGTGCATATACTTTTCATTATTTGTCTACTTCCAATCAGATGAAACTCTTTAGTGCTCACCCAATGAAAAGAATGAATTATAGACCCTGTGCTTCTAGAATGTTTAGAGTTCTTGCTACTGAGCTTGAGACCTTTGTATATGATCAGGGTCATCGGATGAGAATGCCGCTAATGTGGTATGGTAGAGAGGTACTCCTTTCAACACCTGAGAATTAGACTCGGTGATCTGCAAGTAACCAAAGAGAGAAAAAAGATAATATACATCTGTTCGTCATATGTAATACAACACCATCTTTATAAACCTGTTTCAGAAATTAAGAAATCTCTATAATTACTTCATGAACTATGAAAAATTGCAAGACAACAATTTTTAAATACATGTACATGTGCTTTATGAGCCACCTATCTCGTGTTCAGATATTTTTGCAAGTGTGGACTGCATGGGAACATTTGTAAGAGCTTTACTTTTCCATCGTTTTTTAAATAATTTTTCCGTTCCTATTAATATATAAAAGTGCACAATTTTGCAATGACTAGCAAAATACAAGAAAATAAAACCACCCTAAAAATGACTATTTTTATTAATATCATATAATAGTACAGTCAAACCAAATACAATTAAAGAGAGATAGTATGAGGGAGAGAGGGGGAAAAGAAATCAATTAATCAGAAAATAGCTATTCTATGAAGTTTGAAAAAAACAAAAACAATTAGAATAATAACTTCTGGTTCTTATTGATGATGGCAATCGTAGCATACCTCAACAGCTACATAATCCCCTGGATTCATAGACAGGTTGTTGCCATGGTGATGTCCATTGCATGCTGGGATAGGTGTATTGGGGATGACGACCCTGGTGTTGGCATCATTGCGACCCACCAAGTCCTTATCTGATCTTTTGCTTGTCTGTGAATAAAAACAATTGTCAAATAATCAAATGAAATGTTCTACTCAATGTATAAATATGATACATAATTATGTTCAT